>OY987299.1:74478679-74891179 GCA_963920635.1 Pseudeuparius sepicola | reverse complement strand
TTGCTGTGTACATTATACACCTTTCATTTAAATAATATCGTTGGCCGTTTTAAGCATGTTATTATTTGTACTTATATACATAATTAAAATGTATTAACATTACTGTTCATGATTTAAATGATTAGTCTATTTATATTAGACCTAGAATAGCCGAATACAAACAAAAATTATAAAGTCTTGCCATTTGGAGATTGTGCGCATGAAATGGAGAGTTCAACCCCAAAAACTACCCCTAGCACGCATAGCGGTGGTTTTTCTCGTTTTTCTAAGAAACCATTGGTCGCATAGAAAATTTTAAACTTACTAAAAATGGTCCTTATTAAATTTTATACAAAAAGGGTTCTTTTACCTATTTGTTGATTCCATAATTTCTGCTTGTTTTGATATTTCAATGACAACATTTTAAATTAACTATTTTTTTGCTCCACCGGTGTTACACTTACCAATTTTATGCCAACAAATTTTCCAAATAAAAATGACAACTGAAAAAACATATTTATGTCTAATGATCTCTGAAAAACAATTTGCCATAAAGACTTTTCAGGTAATACTGTCAATATCTGCATACTTCTGAATACTTACTAAATGTCTGAAAATAGCTCGACCTATTACCTAGCTCAATATTTTTCGTAATATACAAAATGAAAATTGTGCAGCTGATTGTTTAAATGCGTTTACCTCGAAAACGGTTAAGTTTTTCGACTTGCAACGAGTATTATTTTTTGTTCAGAATTAAACGTTCTTTCTACACAGAAGTTCCATATCTCAACTGACAAAAAAGTTATAAGCTAATTTATACAACGGAAACAGCATAACGCGCGCCCTCTAGGGGCAAATTCCAAACCAATATAATATTTGGATTTCTCGACCCAAAAAACACAAGTGTTATAATTTTCAGCTCAATCGATCGCATCGTTACCGAGATTTTAAGAAAAAGATAAATCCATTTTTCAACTTTAACACCCTGTAACTTTTTTATTATCAACATTTGTACTGCGGTATGTTGGATCAAAACGTATTTTCTTGAAGCCAACAATCTACTTTTTCAGTTTGGACCATTACTTATGTCTCACCCTGTATATCACAGACACTTATATCTCGGTTGGATGATTCCATGGCTAGCTATGAATTGTTTAAATGACCAATTTTTGGAATACCATATTAGGCATTACTTTAAGAATAAAATGGATGGTTCCATCCAATTCAATATTGACAAAGTGGGACCGTAGTTTAAAAAAAATGGATTTTCCGAAGTACCCTGTATAAACCACGGGACACGGTTTGGTAGCCAGTCTAGCTCATACAGTGTTCAAAGTTCATGCTTTTCATGTCTTCACGTCCTGTAAATTGATTATAAGAAAAAATGATGAAAATAATTCCCCTAAAACGCTAACGGTCAGTTTGTAGTGATCCACACAAAAAAGTTAAGCTTGATATTTCCAGTCCAGGGCAAAATATGAACCTTGATTCGGAGTGAGTTCAAAATGGTTATGAACGCTTTAGGGGTATTATTTTTATCAGCGTAGATGATAAAACGAAATAGGTTAAAGAACCTTTTTTGTAGGAAATTTAATAAGGATCATTTTTAGTAAGTTTAAAATTTTCTGTGCGACCAATGGTTTCTTAGAAAAACGAGAAAAACCACCGCAATGCGCGTTAGAGGTAGTTTTTGGGCCTGAAGAACTCTTTTTATTTTAAAAACTCTCCAGTTTATGCGTACAATCTCCAAATGGCAAGACTTTATAATTTTTGTTTCTATTCGGATATTCTAGGTCTAATATAAATAGACTAATCATTTAAATCATGAAAAGTAATGTTAATACATTTTAATTATTTATACAAGTACAAATAATAACATGCTTAAAACGGTCCACGATATTATTTAAATGAAAGGTGTATAATGTAAACACAGCAACTAGATTTTACAAAGCCCCCGTGTATGATGAGATGTGGCAACACCGACAGGTTTC
This sequence comes from Pseudeuparius sepicola, assembly GCA_963920635.1. NCBI lineage: Eukaryota > Metazoa > Arthropoda > Insecta > Coleoptera > Anthribidae > Pseudeuparius > Pseudeuparius sepicola. The sequence continues at coordinate 74,889,209 of OY987299.1, read as the reverse complement.
ATAAAATCCAATTCAGCATTTTGAGCTCGTCCAGAGAAAAATACCCTGTATATTTTTGTATTGAATCTTTGCCTGCAGAATGGAACTCCCTGTATATTTTTGTTCAAATTTGGTATGTGGGGATTTTAGGGTGTCCTGATTAACGCTGTGGTGTCAGATTTTAAATAAAAATATGCCTAATAGGTTTTTTTTTTGAAAAACGCACTCCTTTAAAAAATCGCAGTAGGCCAGGATTTCGCGGCAATGCCAAACCAATACCTCGCAAATGATGACCTTTCAGGGACATATTTATAAAAAATGCCCCGTTCAATTCCCCCAGCCTACTTAGATTTTCAGGGGTGTTAACACGAAAAACCAGACACACTGTATATTTTTTTTGTATGTGGAAATAAGGTTGCGCACGGTAACAATATTATAACAAATTCATTCCTATAGAATATACATGCCTAAGTCCATCAAATATATATATATATAATTAAAAGAAAAGGTGATAATGGGCAAACACTCAAAGTTAACAAAAAGAAAAAGCTAGTAACCGCATACACGTGTTTCATGCTATTTGGCAATCATCAGTACGGTGTAACATTAACCAAATCAAAAGATAGGCATGATTTGGGAAGCAACAAATGAAGTCCAGGCAGGAGCCAACAGCACATTTGCAGCTTCATATATATATATATATATATATATATATATATATATACAGCAACCTTTAGATCAACAACCTAGTACAATTTCGAGTAATAATATTAATTTAAATCTTAAAATATACAGATCTTTTCCTTATATTAAAGACCTAACACCAAAAATTTCAAATTTATTAAAAAAAGAAACCAATGTCATAATTGCTAATAAAACAATAAAAATTGTAGGAAATCTCTTTACGAATCTTAAGGACAAGGTAAATACTCAAGATAGGTCTAATGTAGTTTATCAGATTAATTGCACTAATTGTAATAAAACTTACATTGGTCAAACATGCAGAAGCATTAAATCTAGAAATATTTCGCATAAAAGTGATATTCGTCTAAGGCCCGAATCATGTGCTTTATCTCAACATGTTAATTCAACAGGACATAAAATGGATTTTGATAATACTAAAGTTTTGGCAACTGAAAGAAATTATTTTAAGCGTTCTTTTCTTGAAATGTGTTACATTAACCAAGTTGAAAATACTCTTAACAAAAAAACAGATATTCAGGACCTTAATATATTTTTTCAAATTTACTTTTCTTAGAAAACACACCAAATTTTACTAACAACAATAATAATTCAAATATACCTAGATAAAGGTATAATAATAGTAACTAGTGACATTTATATACCTTTAAAAATAAACTATTTTTAAGTGTCATATTGAACTAGATTTTTGTCAAAACTAAATTTAAAAATTTTGTACTTTTGCCCTGTCCAATGCAAAATTCAAACATTAACATCTTTACATTATATTAGGAACTCACTTAATTGTAAGTAATTTTGAAATTTATATCACAAAAACTATTTTAATGTAATTTTAGAGTGACTGAAGAAGCAGTTAAACAACTGCGAAAGCTTTCACCAATAAAAAGAGTCTTCACACTTAAAAATTGGCTTATTTCCCACTAAATTTGGTTCTTTGTTGTTTAACTAGTCAAGCCACGACTACCCCTCCTCTTATATATATATATATATATATATATTTGATGGACTTAGGCATGTATATTCTATAGGAATGAATTTGTTATAATATTGTTATCGTGCGCAACCTTAGCGGGGTAACTTATTTCCACATACAAAAAAATATACATTCTTCACATTTTACCAATCCCCTATAACATTGCGGTGTTTGCCAGGCCCGTTTGTATAACTTAATACGGCTAATGGATTTTACAAAACCCGGCGGTGTTGCCACATCTCATCATAGACTCGGGCTTTGTAAAATCTAGTTGCTGTGTACATTATACACCTTTCATTTAAATAATATCGTTGGCCGTTTTAAGCATGTTATTATTTGTACTTATATACATAATTAAAATGTATTAACATTACTGTTCATGATTTAAATGATTAGTCTATTTATATTAGACCTAGAATAGCCGAATACAAACAAAAATTATAAAGTCTTGCCATTTGGAGATTGTGCGCATGAAATGGAGAGTTCAACCCCAAAAACTACCCCTAGCACGCATAGCGGTGGTTTTTCTCGTTTTTCTAAGAAACCATTGGTCGCATAGAAAATTTTAAACTTACTAAAAATGGTCCTTATTAAATTTTATACAAAAAGGGTTCTTTTACCTATTTCGTTTTATTATCTACGATGATGAAAATAATACCCCTAAAGCGTTCATAATCATTTTGAACTCACTCCGAATCAAGGTTCCTATTTTGCCCTGGACTGGAAATATCTACCTTAACTTTTTTTTGTGTGGATCACTACAAAGTGGCCGTTAGCGTTTTAGGGGAATTATTTTCATCATTTGTTCTTATAATCAATTTATCCGCAAATGTTTCGTTTTCGAAATACAGGACGTGAAGACGTGAAAAACATGAAGTTTGAACGCCCTGTATTGTAAAAACAGCTGGAGCAAACATATGACATATGTACGGTGTGTCCGCGTTTGCTTGTGAACACTCTAGAAATCTATGGAGGGCCGAGTAAAATTCGGCATTATATATATTTTTTAGCTAGCTATGAATTTTTTAAATGACCAATTTTTGGAATACCATATTAGACGAATTAGAAGAATAAAATCGATGGTGCCATCGAATTCAATATCAATCATCTAAGCTATAGGTACAGGGCGTTGACAAGTTGGGGCTGTAGTTTAAATAAATTGGATTTTCCGAAGTACATACCCTGTATAAGCGACGGGGCACAGTTTGGTAATCTTTTTTAGCAAATCGATTAAGTTTTGTCTAAGGTACCTATTATTGTACGTACTTAGTATAGCCAGTCTAGCTCATACATCAAATTTGACGAAATAGTCATTTATTGAGAAACTACCCAAAGAAAAAATCGGGACTTTACTTTAGGTAAAAATGAAGTGTTTTTTCCAAGAGGGACCGGCAGAATGCATGATGATGATTATTTTGTAAAATTTGATTTTTTTATGAACAACCTGTATGAGCTAGACTGGCTACCAAACTGTGTCCCGTGGTTTATACAGGCACACACCTATATAGATTAGCTATATAGCTTAGCTATATAGATTAGCTATATAGCTTAGCTATATAGATTAGCTATATAGCTTAGCTATACAGGGTGTTCCTTAATAACATGCTAATACTTAAGGGGGTTATTTTTGGGCCCATTTTAAGAAAAAAACTTCATATGAACGTATGTCGTAAACGTCCTAACTTTTGAGGTATAGGGCGTTAAAGTTCATTTTTTTAAATTGAATTTTGGCTACATCTCCCGAAATAATCAAGCTGCGGAACTGAAATTTGGTACTGCTATGTTTTTGGGGATGGAGAATAAGCTGAAAATGTCAATTTCACCGTATCTCACAGAGGGCGCCACTTGCGCTGTTTTTTGATCACGCTTTTACGCGTAACTTTTTTGAGGTTATCTTTTTGGTCCTGCAGGTCCATCATTTTAGTGCATCTTTTCATTCTGCAAGAAAAAGGTACTCTTGTTTCATAACGATTAAATCGACCGTTTGCGTTGAAATTACCAAAACGTGCCCCAAAACACCTGTTGATTCCAATATTCGAAACATAAAATGTTCACCTACTGCTTTCAAATGTTACAGATCAACTGTACATTCAAAATGATGAAAAAAATGCCAAATGGGCATTGGTCAAAACACCATTGGTTTTCTTGAAATAGAGTGTCCAAATTTTGTCAAATTCAATCCTTTCCATTTTGAAAGCGAATAATTTTTGGTACATTGTTCATAGGAATTTTTTTCTCAGTTTAAATGGAACAGTTGATCTGTAAAACTTGAAGGTGGTGGGTGAAAATTTTATGTTTCGAATATTGAAGTCAACAGGTGTTTTGGAGAACGTTTTGGCAATTTCAAAGCAAACGGTTGATTTAATCGTTATGAAACAAGAGTATCTTTTTCTTGTAGAATGAAAATATGCACTAAAATGATGGACCTGCAGGACCAAAAAGATAACCTCAAAAAAGTTACGCGTAAAAGCGTGATCAAAAAACAGCGCAAGTGGTGCCCTCTGTGAGATACGGTGAAATTGACATTTTCAGCTTATTCTCCATCCCCAAAAACATAGCAGTGCCAAATTTCAGTTCAGCAGCTTGATTATTTCGGGAGATGTAGCCAAAATTCAATTTAAAAAAATGAACTTTAACGCCCTGTATCTCAAAAGTTGGGACGTTTACGACATACGTTCATATGAAGTTTTTTTCTTAAAATGGGCCCAAAAATAACTCCCTTAAGTATTAGCATGTTATTAAGGAACACCCTGTATAGGTCTGTGATACGGGGTACTTCGAAAAATCCAATTTTTTCAAACTACGGCCCCACTTTGTCAACATTAAATTCTATGGCACCATCCATTTTATTCTTAAAATAATGCCTAATATGGTATTCCAAAAATTGGTCATTTAAACAATTCATAGCTAGCCATGGAATCATCCAACCGAGATACAAGTGTCTGTGATATACATGGTGAGACATAAGTAATGGTCCAAACTGAAAAAGTAGATTCTTGGCTTCAAAAAAATACGTTTTGATCCAACATACCTACCTCAGTACAAATGTTGATAATAAAAAAGTTACAGGGTGGATAAATCCAAATATTATGTCGGTTTGGAGTTTGCCGCTGCATAAATTCGCTTATAACTTTTTTGTCCGTTGAGATATGGAAATTATGTCTAGATTTTATGAAAGAACGTTTAATTCCGAACAAAAAAGTAATACTTGTGTCGCAAGTCGAAAAAGCGTTTTCGAGGTAATCGCATTTAAACAATCAGCTCCACAATGTTCATTTTGTACCTACATTACGAAAAATATTGACTTAGGTAATAGGTTGAGCTGATTTCAGACGTTTAGTAAGTATTCAGATGTATGCAGATATTGACAGTATTACATGAAAAGTCTTTATGGCAAATTGTTTTCCAGAGAGCATTTGTCATAAATATGTTTTTTCGGTTGTCATCTTTATTTGGACAATTTATTGGCATAAAATTGGTAAGTGTAACACCGGCTTGTCAAGTCGGTGAAGGAAAAAAAAGTTAATTTAAAATGTTGTCATTGAAATATCAAAACAAGTAGAAATTATGGAATCGACAAATTTTATTTCAAAAACTAATACATTAGCGATAACAATATTATTGGAGAACAGACTGAACAAACTAATAATAATTATGATAATAAAACAAAAGGATACAATGACACGGTTTTTTATAGTAAATTTTCAATATGTCCACCGTTCACTTCCACACATTTATCCATACGTTCTAAAAAAGATTGCCTCGTATTAAATAATAACATTGGCTCAAAAAAGCCTACCACTGAAGTAATTTTTTGCCAAAGTTGGACGCTAGTTTTTATACGGTCTTTGTAAACAAATTTAGTGGTAAGTCTTCCATAGCTAATCAACTAAGTCATTTTCCAAAAAATGGAGGTAACTATCACTAAATTTCATCTTCCATATCAGGCGTAATAGTCTTTGGACCCCCTAAATTATCACGCTTAACACGAAATGCACCACCTTCGCCTAAATTCCTGTACAGGTTTTAAAATAATCACACACTAGGTTGCAATCTATTTGGATATCTTCTCAAATATTCCCGCTGCGCAGCGTGTCCGATACAATTTTGTTGACAAGTAATCATATCTCTCATTTCTGGATTTGAAAAATTATTATGCTTCGACATTTTCCATTTTTAATCACAGGCCACAAATGAGGGTGGAATACCTAAATGAACACAGGACAGAACTATCAAAAAACAATGCTTTATATCTAACAAAATCATTCATTAACGTCAGCGCCTACTATGTCAATATTTTTGGTAATGGACAATATGAAAATTGTGCAGCTGGTGTTTAAATGCGATTACCTCGAAAACGGTTAAGTTTTTCGACTTGCAATAAGTATTATTTTTTGTTCAGAATTAAACGTTCTTTCAAAAAATCGACAAAATTTTTATATCTCAACGGACAAAAAAGTTATAAGCGAATGTATGCAATGGAAACAGCATAACGTGCGCCCTCTAGCGGCTAACTCCAAACCGACATAATATTTGGATTTCTCTAGCCAAAAAACACAACTATACTAATATTCAGCTCAATCGACCCCATCGTTACGTGGATTTTAAGAAAAAGAAACATCAATTTTTCAACTTTAACACCCTGTAATTTTTTTATTATCAGCATTTGTACTGAGGTATATTGCATCAAAACGTATTTTTTTGAAGCCAAGAATCTACCTTTTCAGTTTGGACCATTACTTATGACTCACCCTGTATAGTCCCTTAGATCAAACTAAAAAAATATAATGCCGAATTTTACTCCTATCTTCATTGATTTCTAGAGTGTTCACAAGCAAACGCGGACTCACTGTATATACAGTGTGTTCACGGATTGAGTTCACATAGGGTGTGAGTAACAAAAAAAAACGAATTGAAATTTTAGCTTCTGGGGATCAGTCCTGCTTGGTTTGGAACTAATTTGTGGCATAATTTTACGCCCCTAGATTTTTGCTAGGCGTGTAAATAATTGTACATATTTGCGAGTTTTACAGAAGCCCTACGTATATACCTACTGTATGTGTAGTACGCAGTTTGAGACGCCCGGGTTGAACAATATTGTGTAATTCTCCTGTAAGCCATTTAGATTGAATTCGACTTCTTCACGTAGTACCTACGCGCCAAAATGAATCGTAGAATCGATTTTCTGATGGGCTTTGAGTGTGGTCTAAAAACTTGGAAACAAATGGAAAACTTTAACCATACATAAAAGTGTTGCATAAAGAGTTATGAAGTTTGCATATGTTAAAGTTGAAATATATTATACAGGGTGCGCAGAAAGTACAAAAGACAAAGATCTTAAAATTCAGGATTTTGAAAATTGGGATATTTGGTTGGCAAAATCAAATAGCAGAAAAATGCAAGTAACAAAGTACAATAAAGTTTTGTTACACCGGCTATTGTTACTTTGCAAATTAAGGGTAAAATTTGAATTTTTTTATTTTTATCGACTTTTAATGGTAGCGATACTTTGTGAAACAAAAATGTATTAAGCTTTGATATTTCAAAAATTTAGAATGTGAAAATTCTATTTTGTACTGTCCGTCCCCCCTGTATAATATTTTTTAAGTATAATATATTTTGCACCAACAATATAATTTTATTTTTGTTTCCAACTTGTTGGGTAACGCTGTACCTACAGGGTGTTTCATCTTAAGTGCGAACACCCCCGTAAAAGGACCCCGAACACTTTCTTAGTAAAATCCGGCTCCCGTTAATTTTGCTAATTTTTTTATGTTATTCTACACATAATTCAGATCAAGTCCCCATGGGCAGAAAGTCCTAGGACCCCAAGGTTTAGAGATACAGGGTGTTCACGAAATATTGGAGACCCTTAACTTTTTTATTTTTGACCAGAAAAAAAGTGTTTTATATGAAAGTTGTAGAAAATTTTCTCTACTTTCCAACGCAGTTTTCAGAAAGAAAATCGAACGTCGCGTTTTCAAGGTAGAGACCTAACTTTTGTTTTTTTTAATGGAACACCCTGTATGTTATTGAATTTTTAGATTTTACGCTTCATTCCGATCAAAACGATATATATATTTAATATGTTCTATATAACTATTGTCATAGGAAATTGCATTTTAATACAGGATTACACAAAAACTGAGGTGACCATGAAACTAGAAACAGTGCAACTCATTATGCGCTGTCAAAAATTCAAAAAATAAGTGCGGCGTCAATTTGTGGTACGAGTTCACACAGATTACTGTAGAAGAGAAGAGAAAAAAATGTTTTATAAGAAAGTAAAAAAAACAAAAGTTAGGTCTCTACCTTGAAAACGGGACGTTCGATTTTGTTTCTGAAAACGGCGTTGGAAAGTAGAGAAAATTTTCTACAACTTTCATAAGAAATACTTTTTTTTCTGGTCAATTAAAAAGTTAAGGGTGGTCTCCAATATTTCGTGAACCTTGGGGTCCTAGGACTTTCTGCCCATGGGGACTTGATCTGAATTATGTGTAGAATAACATAAAAAAATTAGCAAAATTAACGGGAGCCGGATTTTACTAAGAAAGTGTGCGGGGTCCTTTGTATTCTCCATCCGATTTTAGCCGCGTTTTTTCTAAAAATAGACCACAAAAAACTCTACGTTGGTGCAAAATTTCAGGTCTTAATGTCAATTTTCAAGGCTTACTACAATTTTTTTTTCTAGAAAAAAATGACGAAAACTACTTAGCGATTTTTTTTATTTAAAATCTGACACCACAGCGTTAATCAGAACAACCTAAAACCCCGTATACCAAATTTGAACAAAAAATATACAGGGAGTTCCATTCTGCAGGGTGTGAAATTTGAGCAAAATAGGAATTTTAAACTCATCTGGTGAGTCAAGTGTGCCACGGAATTACTTCGAAACAGTTGGATGATGAACAGGACCACTCACAGTGTCGATGTGCAAAGATCCAATACAAAATATACAAGGTGTTCTTCTCTGTAGCAACTCGAAATGCTGAATTTTTTAAACTTTATACAGGTCAAAAATCGAGTATATCAAAACCACCCCAGACATTACAAACGAACTAAGTCTAAAAAATACAGAAGCATGCCAGTCACTAAGTCCATATAAGTTAAGGTGGCTGGTGTGCCACAACAGGAAACGCACAGAAAATGTATCATCTTAGACAGTGACTTTATTGATAAAGGTCCAACAATTTGATTTGTTTTTATTTGTTGGTTGGATGATGTAAAGAAATAAATTGCTTTTATATTTATTAATATTTATTCAATGATTCCAGAGCACTCCTGACCAATATGAAGTTTAATAAAAATTCAGCATTTTCGCATCGCCCAGAGAAAAAGACCCTGTACATTTTTGTATTGAATCTTTGCACACCAATACTTTGAGTAGTCCTGTTGACCATTCATCTGTTTTGACGGGATTCCATGGCACACTTGACTCTCCAGATGCCTTTAAAATTCCTATTTTGCTCAATTTTGACACCCTGCAGAATGGAGCTCCCTGTATATTTTTTGTTCAAATTTGGTATACGGGGGTTTTATGTCGTTCTGATTAACGCTGAGGTGTCAGATTTTAAATAAAAAAATCGCTAAATGGTTTTCGTAATTTTTTACTAAAAAAAATTTTTAGTAGGCCTTGAAAATTAACATTAAGACCTGAAATTTTGCACCAACGTAGAGTTTTCTGTGGCCTATTTTTTGAAAAAGTCGCGGCTAAAATCGGATGGAGAATACAAATTTTACGGCACTTAAGATGAAACACCCTGTATATCATTTGTTAAAATTTTAAATCCAAAATAAAACCGCTTCGCTTGACTAATCGCCGAACACGTGCTCTTATTTACGTCAGGCGCCAGATTTATTTGATTTTAGTATAGTAATTACACAATAAACGAATATTCGTTCACTCGTAAAAAATTTTAGCAAAAAATGCGCACACCGGGGAGATGACTAGTGACAATAATTCTTAACAAGAGAATTTAGATTATTGTTTGGAAAAGCTAGAAAAGAAGTTGAATTTAAGATTCGTCACTGTAGAAATTCAAATTGCAGCGTTATTGGAAATATTAATCTGCAGGGCCGCCTAAAATGCCTAACGTTTGTATGGTAGCATACACAGAGCGTTGTCAGATTTTCGGGCTTCCGAGTACTGCAAAACATGCCGGGCTTCCAAATGATAGACTTGTCTCTACATTGTATATCTGTATATTTTGCAGCGCCCCCTACATGGGCTTGGTACGAACTAAATCTGTATATAATGGTGATATATATAGGCATTACCAAGCCCAGCGAAAAAATCGAGCTACGGCTTCCTTGGACTGGTCCCAATCTACCATAAATTTTATACACGCTTATCTTTACTAAGCCCGGAATCGGGCTTCCTATTGCCGGTTCGGGCCTGGCATGTCCGGGTTTTATACAACTTTTGGCTTCCTAATGCCGGTTGGCATATATATATATATATATATAGTACCAAGGGAGAGTATCTCATAGGCGATGGTATTTGGATGGGGTAATTATTTCATTGCCTGCTATGATTTTTTAAAATAGCTAATTTTCAAGAAACCCTATTATGTTTTTTTTACGACAAAATGTTATTAAGAAAACTTGTTCAGAATTCATATCCACATAAATTACTTAATAAATTAATATTTAGTACACAGCTTAGTAATCAACCAGTTGTTAACACTCCTCAACCTCAACAAACAGGAATTCGTCCTATTGCTGGTAGATATTTCTCTTTCCATTTCATTAATTACTTGACACCAAAAATTTTAAACGTTTTCAAGAGTCATAGTCACGTTAAGTTTGGTTTGAGAAACACGAAAACTGTTTCCACTTTTTTCACCCGCATCAAGGATCGCAGAACGATGGGTGAGAGTGAGATGGGTCTACATTGGGCAGACATCTTACATCCTTACATCCGTATTGTAAGATTAGCGAGTGTAAATGTAATAATTACAAGAAAAGGTGATAATGGGCAAACACAAAATAGGGGATGTGCTGACTGAAGCTGCAAATGTGCTGTTGCCTCCTGCCTGGACTTCATTTGTTGCTTCCCAAATCATGCCTATCTTTTGATTTGGTTAGTGTTGCACCGTACTGATGATTGCCAAATAGCATGAAACACGTGTATTCGGTTACTAGTTTTTTCTTTTTGTTAACTTTGAGTGTTTGCCCATTATCACCTTTTCTTGTAATTATATGTATAATGTATAATGTATAATGTATAATGTATAATGTATAATGTATAATGTATGATGTATGATGTATGATGTATGATGTATAATGTATAATGTATAATGTATAATGTATAATGTATAATGTATAATGTATAATGTATAATGTATAATGTATAATGTATAATGTATAATGTATAATGTATAATGTATAATGTATAATGTATAATGTATAATGTATAATGTATAATGTATAATGTATAATGTATAATGTATAATGTATAATGTATAATGTATAATGTATAATGTATAATGTATAATGTATAATGTATAATGTATAATGTATAATGTATAATGTATAATGTATAATGTATAATGTATAATGTATAATGTATAATGTATAATGTATAATGTATAATGTATAATGTATAATGTATAATGTATAATGTATAATGTATAATGTATAATGTATAATGTATAATGTATAATGTATAATGTATAATGTATAATGTATAATGTATAATGTATAATGTATAATGTATAATGTATAATGTATAATGTATAATGTATAATGTATAATGTATAATGTATAATGTATAATGTATAATGTATAATGTATAATGTATAATGTATAATGTATAATGTATAATGTATAATGTATAATTATATGTATAATTACAAGAAAAGTTGATAATGGGCAAACACTCAAAGTTAACAAAAAGAAAAACTAGTAACCGAATACACGTGTTTCATGCTATTTGGCAATCATCAGTACGGTGCAACACTAACCAAATCAAAAGATAGGCATGATTTGGGAAGCAACAAATGAAGTCCAGGCAGGAGCCAACAGCACATTTGCAGCTTCAGTCAGCACATCCCCTATTTTGGGGCTTGTACTAACATCGCCACGGAGGCTGCTAAAGCGACCTGCGTGGAAATCTTCATAACCCAAGATACAATGACAATAAGGATGTAAGATTAGCGAGTGTAAATGTAATAATTACAAGAAAAGGTGATAATGGGCAAACACTCAAAGTTAACAAAAAGAAAAAAACTAGTAACCGCATACACGTGTTTCATGCTATTTGGCAATCATCAGTACTGTGCAACACTAACCAAATCAAAAGATAGGCATGATTTGTGAAGCAACAAATGAAGTCCAGGCAGGAGCCAACAGCACATTTGCAGCTTCAGTCAGCACATCCCCTATTTTGTGTTTGCCCATTATCACCTTTTCTTGTAATTATTACATTTACACTCGCTAATCTTACAATACGGATGTAAGAATGTAAGATGTCTGCCCAATGTAGACCCATCTCACTCTCACCCATCGTTCTGCGATCCTTGATGCGGGTGAAAAAGGTGGAAACAGTTTTCGTGTTCCTCAAACCAAACTAACGTGTCTATGACTTTTGAAAACGTTTAAAATTTTTGGTGTCAAGTAATTAATGAAAGGGAAAGAGAAATATCTACCAGCAATAGGACGAATTCCTGTTTGTTGAGGTTGAGGAGTGTTAACAACTGGTTGATTACTAAGCTGTGTACTAAATATTAATTTATTAACTAATTTAAGTGGATATGAATTTTCCAAAAAAAAATTTTACTTTTAGGTACTGCTTTCATATTTATTCATTCATTCATTTATTCATTTTCAGCACCCAGTATCTTTTAAACGAGCAACATTTTACTAAGGCATTTTTGGCTCACACGGTATATTTTGACGTCTAGTACCACCTGTTGCCCTCTGGCGGATAAGTTATGGGACACCCTGTATATTCGATATGAATTTTCGGGCCGAAAATTGCGAACTTTCTCACAAAATTTCCGGGAAATATTAAATAAACGAATATTCGTTTTTCCAGAACCGAATATTTCCAAAATATTCTCAATATATTGCAAAGTTCGAATTGAAATATTCGCCATTCACTCGTATACATAAATGCATAAAAATTGTACAGAAATTCACGTCTTTTATTAGACTATAAAATAATATTTACCTACATGAAATAAAAATTATAAATTAATGGTGTTTTTTTTGCTGAAAAAATGTTAGAGAGTTAAATTGTAGATAATTTTTTCCTCTTTATTTTACTACAGAATCTCTTTTCGCGTAAGTAGCTTGCATTGCCAGTTATAAGGTGAAAACCACTAAAAACACTATTTTTAGTGTTCTTTTTTTGATGATTTCTCATATTTGCCGCAAAAATTTTTGTTGGACAACTTCAGATTCGTGTTCACCACCCCAAAAAACATAAAATGGACAACTAAAAACAATCAAAACTTTCCACTTTAAATTACCGTTTGACTGAACTATTATAGCTCTCCGATCAAACAGGCTCCTCGAAGGGTACCCCTTGCTAAGCAAGAGAAGGTCTCAGCTATGTTGAAGGAAATGGAACAACAGAGAGTCATTGCCGTCATTAGAATTTAAAAACTAACTCTAAGGAGAAATGAAACCTGATTTCCAATATTAATAAAAATACTTGAAATGCCAAGTCTCACTAAAGAAATTGATTTTTTATGTTTAGGTACTTTCATATCGTACATAATGTACTTCTTTTGTTCACTTTATGTTCCTATATTATTCAAAATTAAACATTAAAATGAATCCTGTTTTTGTTATACATTATACCTAAGTAGTGAGTCAAAGCGGGTTCTGGCCCAAAATGGCCGCCAAGGTCGTTGTTTTTTGCAAAGTCGCGATGGTGGGTTCAAGGTTAACGTTTCTGGGAATTGCTTCAAGGTTTCTGGGAATTGGTGTTCAAGGTCAAGGGGCGTGGTTTCCGAGAATCGCGTCAAGGTTAATTTCCGAGAATCGCTTTCAAGGTTTAATCGCTTTAAGGTCAGGGGGCAGGGCTTAGAGGTCAAAGGTCAAAGTGTACTGAAGTGTCTTACTTCTGGGAATTTTGGTTCAAGGTGGGCGGGGTTTCCTAGAAAGTCATTTCCATCAGGCCCCCCTACTCCTCTAGCTTTGATAAAAGACATAGTTTGCTGTTTGGAGTTCAGTAGCCGAGTTGAGCTAAGATGGCTTGCAGCAAAGAAATGGATTTGAAAACCATCAACAAAGTTGGTTGCTTGTCACAGAAACCGTCGGTAAAGTTAGTGGAATTGGGTGAAGGCGTGCCGATGAAAATTCTCTCTGGGAAGGTGGTGCAAACAACGTTCGGGGAGACTATTTTGCTGGAGTTGGAGGATAGTGTCGTTTTCCTGCCGAACAGAGTGACACAGGCGTTCAAACCGTGCCTCGAACATCTTTCCAGTGAAAAATACTCGCTGGTTTACAAAGGACCAGTGGATATGGAGAAAAACCGCAAGGGCAATCAGTTTGAAATAGTAGAAAATCCCATTGGGGGAATAGAAAATTAACATGGGACATCTGAATGTATTAGTCATAAAACGTACTTAATAAAGGAATATAAAAGCTAACGTCACGGTAGCCTGTGTTTTAAATGTTAGAAAATATCTCGTAATTATTTTAATAAAGGTTTAAACATCAGCCAGTCTTTTATTATGAGTAACGTAGCACCGAAACGAATCATATAAATTTCAATCTTTATTTGCTGTGAATAGTTAAACAAATATCGAAACTGGTAGCATATACAATAATTCACAACACTTGATAATATATGTTTACGCCAACTGCCCGACATCTCTCTCGCGTGCCAGTCGGGAGCTGCGCGGGCGAGGCTCCCGCTCGCTTGCCTGCCGTCCCAGCGTGGCGCCCGGCTAACGGGCGGGGGCGCCTTCGACCGACGGCGGTGGCGGAGGCGGCAGCCTCAGCCAGCGGCGGCGGTCTCGACCAGCGGCGACGGCGGTGGCGGCGGCGGCGGGGTGGCGTTTGGAAAAAGGTCCACGCTTGGGAAAAGGGGCTTGAGAATTGGCGGTCGGGGCCTGGGTCCGAGCCCCCGGTCATATGTCGCGGCAGCAAAACCCCCTATCTTTTTGACAGGGGGCCGGATCCCCCCATACCCAAAGGAATTACGTGGTCCAACGTAAGCGGTACAACCTTCGGATAGGGAGGAATCCTATCGTTACGTCGTAATTCAATACCTCAAACTTTCTGTGCCACCTCAATTTACCGAAAACTAATGGTATTTGTATGGTCAGTATATACAAACGCATATTTGTTTTCGACGGGTAGGTACAGGCAGATCCAAGAAACACCAACTACCTTAAAATAAACTTATGCTAAAGTAACATTAACCTAAAGTATACTTAAACTAATTTAACCTAATGGTGTTTACAAAGTCTCATCACTGCCCTACACAGTTCAAAGTATTGCAGCAAGGAACTCGCAGTGACAATGTTAAAAAACATCTGATCCCGAACTTTTTTTTTTAAAAGTCCTCGGTCACCCATCCCAGCCACTGCCATAGTTGAGTTTAAAATCTGGGAATACGAACTACCTTCACGTCGCATTTCTACCAGACTACTTCGCCAGAAATAAACAAAATTTAGCAGATCAAATATAAGATACAATCGAAGTCCATTAAAAAATTATAATAAATTCACATGTCTAATATCCCGACGCGGTCACCATAATTTGAACTCTGATTCGTTAAGAGAACGACTTCGCTATTAAAAATGTGAGAATCTATGTACCCCGACGCAGTCACCATAATTTGAATTTGGTAGGCACAGAAACGAATATCTCGTTTTAGCTAAATAAGACAAGTAGGTTAAAAGTAGTTTTATTTTAAACAGAAACATTATCTGCAATTGTATATAATAACGAAATTGTTGCTTTGTAATAATTGTCTATTTCCACAGATGGCCAGTTTCCGCAGCGGGGACCACTTTCCTATCCTAGAATGGCTTCTGGATCCTCTTCATATTTTTTTATATTCTTTTGCGACCATTTTAAAATATGCATATGACGCTCGTCATGAATAGGCTGAAATTTAAAGGTTAATTTCATATCATTTAGTGCCTTTGTAAAATCCCTCAAATCTTGATATCTTGCAAGATACGCAGCTTCACAAATAAAAACATCAATGCATTTCATTTGAAGTTATTTGAAGTTAAGTTCTTGGTAGGATAGAACTGCTCTAAAAGGTATTCGTTGCTTAATATATTAAGAATATACATCTTATATTGGAACCCAGATTCCAAACCATGTTTCTTCAGAAGTGCATCAAGCGTAAAATAATTTATTTGATCAATGTTTTCCGCGTCGCATATATTAATGATTTGTCTCACGTAATTATCAATATGCTGTTTTTTCCCCAACATTAAACGATAGGTACAAATTCCATGAAGTTCTTGCTTGGCAACTTTTTCAAAACACTCGTTTTGGATAATAAAAACTGGTTTTTGTAGTATATAAGTCAATGAATCACCACGGCAATGCTGAAAGAACACTCTGTGTGAGGCAAGATATGCCTCAAAGTCAATATTTACAAAGTCACTCATATTTACGAATATGCCGATGTGGTTCAGTGTTTCCACAGCTCTGCTATGTGGATAAACCATGCGCTCTTTATATACCAAGGCGCAACCGCTAGAAAATTTAATTTTGCAACAAAGCAAAAATTCATGTCCTGAAACCTACAATCTAGAAAAAAATGTTTCTAATGAAATATATTCCGAGAAAGAAGCTAAATGTTTTTATCAAAAAAAAAAACAGCAGGGTGTCATTGAAAAAACCAACTTAATTGTCATATGACCTTGAAAACGTCATCTGTGAATTCTTTTATAAACATTTGATTAGCCCCTTTGATATGCTATGACTTTTATTTGAAACATTTTTTGTAGTCCTTAGTTTCCATTATATTCAACTTTCAAGCGCATTACGTAATTATGAGACCAGTTGACTATCACCCGTCTCTGCCCGGACCCACGATTGCTTGTGGCGCGGGACCAAATCGTAAAGCCAGGCGGAGCCCGGCGGAGCCGGGCACTTGTCGATTCTATTTCTTAGATTCAAGTAGCGTTCGGTATTTTTTCTTTTATTATGTTCAGGAGAGGTCACTGTTTTGTTGTAGATTATCACACGTTAGGAAAAGGATCACACTAAAAAGGCCGACAATTTTTAAATGATTTTATTTGAATTTTTTAGCACAGTACTGTAACTTTGAAAAGTATAAATAGATATCAAATTTCTTAATAATTTTAAAATAGTCCAAAATGCAAATAAAGCAACAACAAAGCTCTCTCCCTATTGAAAACTTAGGTATTGCAGATATAGGGATTAGACACATATCTAAGCATGGTAAACTGTTTCCAGAGTCCGTTAGAGCTGCTTTTATAGGACCTAGCAACTGTGGCAAAACAAATGCCCTTTTAAGTATAATATTTCACAAGAATGGTCTTAAGTTTGAGAATATTTACGTTTATAGTAAGCAAAATATCAGTTACTTCAGGATGCCTTAAAAAAAGTTCCTAAAATCGGATATTTTCCATTCAAAGCTAACGATGACGTCATTGCACCATCTGAGGCCTTGTAAAATTCAGTTTTTATTTTAGATGACGTGAGTTGTGATAAACAAGGTAAGATACGTGAGTTTTATTCGATGGGACGGCACAAAGGCGTTGACGTTGTATATCTTTGTCAGACTTACTCGAAAATACCTAAACAACTCTAATGTCATTGTACTATTTCGACAGGATGACATGAACCTACGTCATGTTTTTGATGAGCACGTGTCTTCCGTTTTAACTTATGATCAGTTTAAAGTTATGTGTAGCGAGTGCTGGAATAATGCTTACGGTACTTTAGTAATCGTAAAAGACTTTGAGTTAAATAATGGGCGATATAAAAATGGATTTGATAAGTATATAAAGCTGTAAAGTAATAAGTATATAAAGCTGTAAATTAACTAACTTTGAATCATGCCGTTAACAACGCAAGATCAAATATTTAAAATGCAGCGTGCAAAGAAAGTCAGTGAGCTCGCTCGCGCTGTTTGCTACGCTCCTACGTATGATTTGTTACAATATGCATTTTAAACTAATTTGCCAATTGTCGAGATCAGTTGCTAGCGTAGCAATTGCCCGGCCGGATGTAAAAGGCCTATGGGTTCGATTAATAATAATAAATAAAAAAAAAGAAAGTGATAAGGGTAGTGCGCCACTGGCCTAAAGCAGCCTAAGCCAGAAAGCCACAAGATGGTCGGTAACCGACTCGACAAGTTAGCAAATAAACAATAAGGGAGAGAGAAAAAAAGATAGCGGATATCTTCAACACTATTCTCTGTATTAATTATTCGTTAACTAGTGCACCGAACACGCACCTCTTTACATGAAATCAACCAACTTGGTTATCCTAAAATGTCTGTCACACACAGGTGTATCGATATGTAATTAAATTAAATGTTATAAGTGGAATTAGAGTACTCTGTAGACACCTAGCCCTATAGATCTACCGCTCGTGATCACGCAGAGGTTTACAATAACAAATGGAATATCATTTGCTGATCGGGACACACTTATGACAGATAAGGCGAATATTTCATAACATTTACTTAAATAGCTTTGACATAGTATAGTTAGTTAAAATTATGACTTTTGGAAAATAAATCAAATGCAGAGGCGCACTTACAGTGATAATAATAAGTGAAATAGTAATTTCCTCGACCATAGAGAGATTTTAATTAATGAAGCAAATACAACTCGTTAGTAACGTTTAAGTTGTACGACGAGCAAACGCACTAGTTAATATAGAACGGTAACTTAAAATGAGAAAGTAAATAAACACGTTAATAACGTGTGAGTTGAATGACAAGTAAACGAGTTGAATGACAAGTAAACGCACAAGTTAAAATACATACAATGATAAAAGCTACTAGCGCTAGTGGACAGATTTAAAAAAAAGGATCAACCCGAGAAAACAAGCTAACTGGCACGGCCCAGTAGTTAAGTACTCACAGCGGTAATTTTCTATTAAACGTACACATAACTTATCCTTATCATACCGCTCGGGTGTAGAGATGGACAGCCTCAATGAAGTTCCTGGTGCCAATCATGGGTTCCCACCAATCGGGCCTTCCGCCTACCAACTTGTAGAATGGAGCAGCAGAGCCCCGGCAGCACTCCGAGCAACTCAAAAGGGGTCGCCAAACCACCACAACCAAGGGCGAGACGCGGCCAATGTAGGCAACACGTGAAGAACTAAGATGACGGAGAAAAAGAAGAAGACCCTGCACCCAAGCAGGGGTCACGTAAATACCACATTATATCACTCGGCATATTCATACTTACGTAGGTTTTGGGTGGCCTAAAGTGAAACAGAAGTGGTAGCTTCTGTGCAATACAAAATCTTCGATATTAAACTCCCCAATCTCCCCGTATGGCAGACAGGCGTCAAGGTTTTTCCCTCTCTAATGTATCGGAAGAGTGCAGGGTTAAATCCAATAATCAAGATATTAATAGTGTACGAGCATAGAGTGGTTTCGGCTGATGGGTCGTACTACAATATAAAAAGAAACGAACAGTTAGATTCGAAGCCACGAGGCCCAACAAAATGGTAGACTTACAAAGTATCCTTTGCCCTTAAAATCCGTATAAGACGAACGCCTGCTGATGTAAGATAACGTAACGTAAGGCAAGGTAGCAACAGCAGATAGTTAATACGTTTATATTTCACCAAAAATCCCACAAAGGCGGTCCTTAGAACGGAAACTAAACGGTGAAAAACGCAGGCAGGACACTTGACGACTTGCGATGGCGGCAGGTGGCAGGAAAAGAACTCCTTCCCGGAAATCCAACAACCGATTTTCCACTTGCGACAGATGTCAATGTCAAATGTAGGCGGGAATCAGCACAAAACCCGAAAAGACACCACGGAACACAGAGGGATAGACGTAGATACGGAGAAAACCATCAGCATTCTACACAGTATTCAATCGTAAATTATAACTATTATTTTTTTATCAACAACCGATATAAAACAAAATAACCTAACACAACGCGTGCCGCTAACATTCCGGCCTTTTCAAACAGCTGACACCGATTCTAGGGTGGGTAATGCCGTCCGTTTCCCGGGCCGACAGGACATATAATACTGCGGGGTTACGCGGTTAAAATAAACGATACAAAAGGAATTTGAAGCATCAACTCAACAGATATGAAGACGCGGATGAAGACATTGCCAGAGAGAAAGGAAATAATGGGTTCAACTACAAGATAATCACAAACAAATTCGGAACCCTGCCGACTTGAACTCAAGAAGGCACGGGCACAAACCTCGATCGCAAATACCGAAAGCAGGCAACCAGACATGACAAAGAGCGAGGTGCCTTGCCTCACAATACCACCTCCAATAAATGACGAAATTATCAAATCATAGTTTAAATTTACAAATTCCAAATGGAACCGTAACAAATCTCCCCCTTCCTCCGGCAGGAGGTGAATTTTCACAAAATGGGAAAATTCTCCGACGATATTACAAAAACTACTCAGTATCATCCTCCTTCAAATCCTGAACATGCCAAACGCCCCGCGGCCTGTGCAAGAGATCCTCGAGCTCATAAGTCCATTGGCGTGTCTTGCGCTTAATAATAAACGGACCAACGAACTTCGGTGCCAACTTAGCGTTAAAATGATTGGAAGCGTCCGAGATGGCCTTGTTTTTGCGCCAAACCCTTTGACCCACAGTATAAGAAACCGGGCGTCTGCGCAGATTATAAACCTTCCTACTCCGATCCTGACCAGCCGAAATCCCCCTAAAAACGTCTGCGTACAGGCGCTGAAAGCCAGCCACACGCTCTCGCACAGAATCCTCAAGCCCCTCCGGGCCGGAGTTCACACTGGATTCGCCAGGAGAATCGGTAGGACATACGAAATCGTGACCATATAAACGGAACTCACGTCCAAAGTTAACAAAATAAGGGCTATAACCAATCACTTCGTGCTTAGAGGTCCTTATAGCGCATGTTATGGCAGCCAAATGGTTATCCCATTTCCGGTGGTTATCGCCAAGGTAGGAACTAAGCATTGTCTTAACGACTCTGTTCGTACGCTCAGTGGGGTCTGCTCTAGGATAATAATTAGCAGTAAAGGAAATCTTAACCTTATACCGCTCACACAGAGCTCGAAACTCTTTGGACCTCATCTGAACTCCATTGTCGCACATTAGGAATTGTGGAGCACCGTAGACAAGAAAAAGACCCTCCTCGATACTTTTCACCAGGCTTTTAGCCGTAGCAGAACGTAAAGGAAAAGTAAGAACAAATTTACTGAAATAGTCAGTGACAACTAAGATTTGGGTATTTCCCCGCGCGGTGCGTGGTAACGGGCCAACAAAATCCAATGACACCATTTGCCAAGGCTGATCTATCTTAGGCCTAGTTGCCATTAAACCAGCCGGAGCCTTCTGTTCGGGTTTACATTGTGCACAAACACCACAACGCTTGACATACCTTCGGACATCAGCCTGCATTTGAGGCCAATAGTACCGAGATCTAACTCTCCAATAAGTCTTAAAATTACCCGGATGTCCGGAGGCAACACTGTCATGACACAGTTGAAGAACGCGCGATCGCAAATCCTTAGGCACAACCACTTTCCAGCCACCAGGAGAAGAAAATTCAGGAACCTTGTCAGGTAGATACTTATAGACGATGCCATCCTGCACTCGCCAGCCGGCATACTTATGAGGCAAATCCTCAATCTTCTCACGCATCCCCAAATACCAGGCATCCCTACATTCCGAAAACAAAGAAAGATCTAATCCAGGAGCAACCTCCACACTAATAGCATCAGCAGAAACAGGAACTGAGCGAGAAAGACAGTCAGGTACAACGAACGATTTACCAGGTCGGTGCAACAGCTCATAGTCATATGGCTGCAAACGAAGAGCCCAACGAGCCAATCTGCCCTGAGGATCTTTAAGGCGATTCAACCAAAGAAGAGAATGGTGGTCGGTTATAACCTTAAAGTGCACTCCCTCCAGGTAGTGACGTAATTTTTCCACCGCCCATATAACAGCCAAGCACTCACGCTCAGTCGTCGAATAATTACGCTCCTGTCGGCTGAGCGACCGAGAGAGAAAACACACAACCTTTTCCCCGTCATCGAATTCCTGACTCAAGACCGCGCCGATACCAAACCCAGAGGCATCCGTCTGCAGTATAAATGTCCGCTCAAAGTCAGGACAAGACAAAATAGGAGAGGTAACAAGTTGCTCCTTAAGACGCTTAAACGAATTCTCACATTCGGAAGTCCACTTCCATTTAACATTCTTCTTTGTCAAATGAGTCAATGGTGAAGCCAAGGTAGCAAAATCTTTCACGAACCGTCGATAATAACTCAGGGTACCAAGATAGCGACGAATATCACTAACACACTCAGGAGAGGGAATCTTCAAAATAGAGTCGACCTTTTCAGGATCAGGACGGAGCCCATCTCTGTCAACCAAATATCCCAAATATTTCAATTCCGGGAGGCAGAAGTTACACTTGGTGGGACTAATAACCAAGCCAGCCGAATGGAGACGATCAAAAACTACAGCAAGCGTTTTAAGATGGGAGTCAAAGTCCTGGGAGATGACAATTATGTCATCTAAGTAAACCATGACGGAAGGCTGCAGATCCACACCCAGAACACCATAAATCACTCTCTGCCAAGTGGCAGGGGCGTTAGTCAACCCAAAAGGCATGCGAGTAAACTGGTAAAGTGCTCTACCAGGAACGGTGAAAGCCGTAAATTCCTTCGACTTCTCACTCAACTTTACTTGCCAAAAAGCTGATTTGATGTCAATTGAGCTTAGATATCTAGCGTCGCGAAGCCTATCCAGGATTGAAGATATATAAGGCAGTGGGTAGGCATCCCTCTTCGTGACAGCATTGAGCTGGCGGAAGTCCACACAAAAACGATAGGTATAATCTTTCTTCTTAACTAAACATACGGGACTTGACCAAGAGCTCTTAGAAGGCTCAATTACACCCAAACGAAGCATCTCCTCTATTTCCTGGTCGACAATCTTCTGTTTATAACGTGAAATGGCATAATATCTCTGCTTCAGTGGTCTGGTGCCAGGCAAAACCTCTATGACGTGTTCGGCAGTATTACAACAGCCCAAACTTGTCTTCATCAAGGCGAACTTCTCCTCAATCAGTCCATCAAGTGAACGCCTCTGTTCATGGGACAAGGTAGATGAATCCCGAATCGAGCAAATCTCAGGAAGGTCTGAACTATTAGCGAAATGCCAAACACTCTCACGTATACGAGGTATAATATCCATCGCAATCCAAAAATCTACACCCAATATGAGAGTGTGAGGTAAATCAGGAACCACAAGTATATCCAGGATACGAACTCGACCCTGTAGGATGACCGGAGCAGTCACATAACCTATTGCCCGACAACAAGTACCATTTGCCACAGTACA
This sequence comes from Pseudeuparius sepicola, assembly GCA_963920635.1. Classification (NCBI taxonomy): domain Eukaryota; kingdom Metazoa; phylum Arthropoda; class Insecta; order Coleoptera; family Anthribidae; genus Pseudeuparius; species Pseudeuparius sepicola. The sequence continues at coordinate 74,866,051 of OY987299.1, read as the reverse complement.
GTTAATAACCGAAACACGCAACCTTAAACCCAAACCTTGCAAAATCTTATAACCGGGAGCTCCCACTACAGTTCTCGAAGCACCTGAATCCAATAAACCCAAAACACAATACGACAAAATAGTAATCTCCAAGTAGGGACGAACATCACCTTCCGCGTGCGACAACACATAATCTAACAAAGCCTTTCTGGTCGCGTCCATTACAGAAACAGAGGAATCATAGCGACCTACTGAGACCTCGGATGTTGGTTTCCCGAACCCGAACATCGCTGACAGGATCTCACAGTCACTCCAGACGAACCACAACGATAACAATGTAGTGCCCTAGGGCTGGGGCACTGTCTATTGACATGGCCAACCTTCCGACAGTTCCAGCACACAATCTGACGGCAAGACAAGGTATTTGAAGGGACCTCAACAGCGGCAACCACCCCAGTGGTTGGCTCGACCAACGGAGCACCTGATGCAGAGGCATCACAATTAAAGAAAGCAAACTCAGGTTCCACGGATCGATTCTGACGACGCCTAGCCGGAGGCATATACGTATCAGCACGATACTTTCTTACCTCCAATCTCAAACACTCATCCTCCATTTCGCGCAACGTTCGAACAGCGGGCAACTGCATTGCATAAAACGGAGAAAGATTTCTACAAATAATATCAACCTGAACACCCTCGGAGGCACCACCATAACGCCGAAACATGGACTGCATGTTGGAAATATAGTCCACGATACTCTCTGAAGAGTCCTGAGTTCGATCCAATATCTCCCTCAACAACCTGGACTTATAATCGGGAGGCTCGTAGTGCTTTATCAAAAGCTCCGCCAACGACCCCCAATCCGAAAACCTCGACTGATTCGATCGATACCAATTTAGTGCCTTACCAGCAAAAAGATCGATCGCAGAGCTAAACAACTCCCCTTCAGAAACGCCACGAGCTGTCCTCAACTCCGAAACACGCTCCAGAAAATGGTGAACGGACATGTCCTTAGGTTCTCCAGTAAACTTCAAGTTCCACTTATGAACTGCCATAGAACGCATCTGAGACAACCCAGCAGCAGATCCTGCACCAAGCAAATTACCAGGAGCAACAGTGAAACTTAACAGAACACCTTCAGGACACGCAACCTCGTCTCCCATCTCAGAGCTCGAAGAAGCACCCAACAAAACACCCCCAACTGGATCCGGCTTCAAGACAACTTCCAACTTATCAAGCGCACAAAGCACCCTAGCCAACAAGTCAGACCGAGACCGAAGTTGTTCGACCGAACACTTATCTGCAGGCACCCGATCAACTCTCTGCAGCAGATGGACCAGTCTAGAACGAACACGAACCCTCGAGTTATCATCCAACACAGGAAGCCCACTCAAAACCCCCTCAATCTCCGAAAGTGTCTCGATGACAATCTTAAACTCACTGTCGATATCCAATTTAAATTCAGAAACACGCAACGAAGTATTACCCCCTCTCTCGATCTTCAACAGAGGACGCAGGTACGACCTAAGCGACTCCACGTTCTGTTCCGCTGTCGCCGCAACACCCCGCACATTCAACTCATAGAGGAGTTCATCCCTCCTTAAATCATTCACCCGCATACGATACTCCATTATGAAAAATAAACTGACCAATATAACAAAACTCTCTACAAGCCGAGGCCCCACGTTCAGGGTGCCAAAAACTACGCTCCTACGTATGATTTGTTACAATATGCATTTTAAACTAATTTGCCAATTGTCGAGATCAGTTGCTAGCGTAGCAATTGCCCGGCCGGATGTAAAAGGCCTATGGGTTCGATTAATAATAATAAATAAAAAAAAGAAAGAGATAAGGGTAGTGCGCCACTGGCTTAAAGCGGCCTAAGCCAGAAAGCCACAAGATGGTCGGTAACCGACTCGACAAGTTAGCAAATAAACAATAATAATAAAAATGGTGGACTTACCAAGTATCCTTTGCCCTTAAAATCCGTATAAGACGAACGCCTGCTGATGTAAGATAACGTAACGTAAGGCAAGGTAGCAACAGCAGACAGTTAATACGTTTATATTTCACCAAAAATCCCTCAAAGGCGGTCCTTAGAACGGAAACTAAACGGTGAAAAACGCAGGCAGGACACTTGACGACTTGCGATGGCGGCAGGTGGCAGGAAAAGAACTCCTTCCCGGAAATCCAACAACCGATTTTCCACTTGCGACAGATGTCAATGTCAAATGTAGGCGGGAATCAGCACAAAACCCGAAAAGACACCACGGAACACAGAGGGATAGACGTAGATACGGAGAAAACCATCAGCATTCTACACAGTATTCAATCGTAAATTATAACTATTATTTTTTTTATCAACAACCGATATAAAACAAAATAACCTAACACAACGCGTGCCGCTAACATTCCGGCCTTTTCAAACAGGTGACACCGATTCTAGGGTGGGTAATGCCGTCCGTTTCCCGGGCCGACAGGACACATAATACTGCGGGGTTACGCGGTTAAAATAAACGATACAAAAGGAATTTGAAGCATCAACTCAACAGATATGAAGACGCGGATGAAGACATTGCCAGAGAGAAAGGAAATAATGGGTTCAACTACAAGATAATCACAAACAAATTCGGAACCCTGCCGACTTGAACTCAAGAAGGCACGGGCACAAACCTCGATCGCAAATACCGAAAGCAGGCAACCAGACATGACAAAGAGCGAGGTGCCTTGCCTCACAATACCACCTCCAATAAATGACGAAATTATCAAATCATAGTTTAAATTTACAAATTCCAAATGGAACCGTAACATGTTAGAAAAAAGTATGTGGTACAAAAATTAGGTAAAATTGAAGACGAATCGATTAAAAAAATGTTCACACCAGTTACGCAATCTCTGAGTAAAATCAAACTACCTAACTTCGCAAAAATGGAATAAAAAAAGAAGAGCCGGAAAGTCCACAGTTAAAAAAGGAGGCGGATTTTTTTCGATTCCGATGCACAAAATAGTGTGCCTGAAGATTTTTCCTCTCCTAAAATAGCAAGACAATATATACAAGACCATCGTGATAATTCAAAGAAAATTGATAAAGTATATGGTTTGATAGTAGTGGAGATATAATTGTTAATAATAATAATAATAATAATAATAATAACACGTTATGACAACCTGGCGCACTAAGATACAACTCAGAACCGCAGACAGTAACATCGAGACCGACACAATCAACATCCGAAGAGGGATTTTCCAAGGAGATTCACTCAGTCCACTGTGGTTCTGCATGGCGATGAACCCTCTATCACATCGGTTGAACTCTACAAAATTTGGCTTCGCTATCAAAAGCAACAACGCAGAAGCGATCAAGTTGAATCACCTATTATATATGGATGATTTAAAACTGATCGCCGCAACCAAAAACCAACTAACGCAAATGCTTAAAATTGTAGAGGAGTTCTCCAGGGACATCGGAATGCTGTTTGGACTGGACAAGTGCCGCACCCTTAATATCATCCGGGGAAAGCTCGAACAAAGCGCACACGAGATGCAGGACGGCCAGGAGATCGAAGCAATGAGCAAGGGAGATACATACAAGTATCTCGGGATGAAACAAGCTCAAAGGATAGACCATCGAACAATGAAGACTGATTTAACGAATGAATTCATCAAGAGAGTAAGACAAGTAGTGCGAACTGATCTTAACAGCAGGAATTTGTTTAAGGCCCTGAACACGTATGCGTGCTCTGTACTCAGCTATTCGTTCGGAATAGTGAATTGGACCAACACGGACATCAACAACCTGCAACGAAAAGTTAGGACACTACTGACAAAAGCTCACAAACATCATCCCCGTAGCGCCGTAGAAAGAACAACTCTGCCACGTCAACTAGGAGGAAGGGGATTGGCAGATCTCAGCAAGCAATTGGACCAACAAATATTAAATCTGCGTAATTATTTCTACAGGCAGGCCAACAGCTCCACACTACATAGGGCTATATGCGGAGCAGACGTCTCAACACCGCTACGTCTGACGGAACACGAGCGTCAAAATCACCACCAAACCGACAGCGATAAACTACAGAGGTGGTTGGGGAAGCCGCTGCACGGGAGGCATCCTAATGAGGTTAACCAGGAACATGTCGACAAGTTAGCGTCGAACTATTGGCTGACCTCGGGACGAATGTTCCCCGAGACGGAAGGCTTCCTACTGGCCATACAGGATCAGGTTATACCAACTCGCAACTACCTAAAATTCATTGTAGGAGATGCATCGGTAGTGGATGACAGATGCAGATACGAGTGCCCAACTTCAGAAACAATCCAGCACATAACAGGAGGATGTCAGATGTTCGCATCAACGGAATATAAGGAACGACACGATTCGGTTGCCAAGATCTTGCACCGGGAACTGGCGGAAAAGCTGCTGCTTGTGCAGACAGAGACGGTCCCATATTACAACTACACACCTGAGCCTGTTCTTGAGAACAGCAACTACAAGATGTACTGGGATCGTACAATTCTGACTGATCAACGAGTTGCCCATAACAGACCGGACCTTATAATAGTTGATAAAATTTCTAGGAAGACAACTCTGATTGATGTGGCCATCCCGAACAACAACAACCTGCGTGTGAAGCAAATCGAGAAGATAGCGAAGTACAGAGACTTAGAAGAACGAATTAGAAGGCAATGGGAAATGGAGAACGTCCAGACGATTCCAATCATCATGTCAACAACTGGTGTTATACCAAAAAGTTTGCTGAGAAACATCAAGGAGCTGAATCTAACTGATAGTCTTTACAGGTCCATGCAGAAAGCGGTACTACTTGCGACAGCCCGAACCGTCAGGAAATTCGTGGGGAATGCAGGATCGTCCAACAACATCAATGTCACCTAAGGCCCGATAACATGGCAAGGGTCTCGTCCGAGCCAGATCCTTTTGGTATCCGGGATGCCCGGGATCTGAGTGAATGTTCCCCGTAGAGGGAGTGCGAATGCCTTTTGGCTAAGTCGAGATAATAATAATAATAACCTGCTTGCCTACGCTGTACAAGATAATCACATCTTGCCTTACGCAGCGAATATATGCTCACTGCGAGCGGAACAACATCATTGCAATGCAGCAGAAGGGCTGCTCGAAGGGCGCAATGGGATGCAAAGAGCAACTCATCATAGACTCTGTCATCTGCAACCAGGCTCATTCCAAGCAACGAAACCTCCACATGGCTTATGTGGACTACAAAAAAGCATTTGATTCCGTACCTCACGACTGGCTCACAGGTATCTTAAAGCTGTATAAAATAGATCATCATACAGTTTCCTTTTTAGAACACGTTATGACAACCTGGCGCACTAAGATACAACTCAGAACCGCAGACAGTAACATCGAGACCGACACAATCAACATCCGAAGAGGGATTTTCCAAGGAGATTCACTCAGTCCACTGTGGTTCTGCATGGCGATGAACCCTCTATCACATCGGTTGAACTCTACAAAATACGGCTTCGCTATCAAAAGCAACAACGCAGAAGCGATCAAGTTGAATCACCTATTATATATGGATGATTTAAAACTGATCGCCGCAACCAAAAACCAACTAACGCAAATGCTTAAAATTGTAGAGGAGTTCTCCAGGGACATCGGAATGCTGTTTGGACTGGACAAGTGCCGCACCCTTAATATCATCCGGGGAAAGCTCGAACAAAGCGCACACGAGATGCAGGACGGCCAGGAGATCGAAGCAATGAGCAAGGGAGATACATACAAGTATCTCGGGATGAAACAAGCTCAAAGGATAGACCATCGAACAATGAAGACTGATTTAACGAATGAATTCATCAAGAGAGTAAGACAAGTAGTGCGAACTGATCTTAACAGCAGGAATTTGTTTAAGGCCCTGAACACGTATGCGTGCTCTGTACTCAGCTATTCGTTCGGAATAGTGAATTGGACCAACACGGACATCAACAACCTGCAACGAAAAGTTAGGACACTACTAACAAAAGCTCATAAACATCATCCTTATAATAGTTGATAAAATTTATAGGCAGACAACTCTGATTGATGTGGCCATCCCGAACAACAACAACCTGCGTGTGAAACAAGTCGAGAAGATCGCGAAGTACAGAGACTTAGAAGAACGAATTAGAAGGCAATGGGAAATGGAGAACATCCAGACGATTCTAATCATCATGTCAACAACTGGTGTTATACCAAAAAGTTTGCTGAGAAACATCAAGGAGCTGAATCTAACTGATAGTCTTTACAGGTCCATGCAGAAAGCGGTACTACTTGCGACAGCCCGAACCGTCAGGAAATTCATGGGGAATGCAGGATCGTCCAACAACATCAATGTCACCTAAGGCCCGATTACATGGCAAGGGTCTCGTCCGAGCCAGATCCTTTTGGTATCCGGGATGCCCGGGATCTGAGTGAATGTTCCCCGTAGAGGGAGTGCGAATGCCTTTTGGCTAAGTCGAAATAATAATAATAATAATAATAACTCGCAGGGGGGATCTGACTTGTGAGAGAGGCAGATCCACGGGTGTGACAATCCCGCGCTCCCCAGTTACGCAGGGATGGGTCTGGCCTGTGAGAGGGGCAGATTCACGGGTGTAACGATCCCGCGATTCCCAGTTACGCATGGAGAGGCTTGGCCTGTGACAGGGGCAGACCTACGGGTGTGACAATCCCGCGATATCCAGTTGCGCAGGGAGGGGTCTAGCCGGTGACGGAGGCTGATCCTCGGGTGTGACAATCCCGCGACTCCCAGTTACACAGGGATGGGTCTAGCCTGTGAGAGGGTCAGATCCTCGGGTGTAACGATCCCGTGTTTCCCAGTTAACGCAAGGAGGGGTTTGGCCGGTGACAGGGGCAGATCCTCGGGAGTAACGATCCCGCGTTATCCTAGTTGACCCGTATGGGTAGCGGGTTAGAATACTCCTATCGTGGCTCCGCGAGTCGTAAAAGGCGACCGAGGGCCGTCACTCCCACGTTACGGGAGAAACCCATGGAATGGAGATTAATAGGAGTATTGTCATAGGGCCGCTGCCTGGGGATCGCCAGGGCATGTCTGGAGCCGGCGCTGGGCATGACAGCGAGCGGGACGTCGGTGACAGGGCGCTGATGAGGCGGGCCCCTGTTGCACAAACAGCTACAGCCCAACAACACGAACATCTACAACATGGGAGCCAAACGAGAACTAGGGTTCCACCCACCGAAGGTGCTGCGCGGGAACTTCAGCCAGCGTTCACTCAGGCGGGATTACAACGACGACGCATGAAATGGACTGGGTCCATGAATGAATCGATAATGCGTATTTTTTACAGGGTGACAAACTTAGGACAAGAGATGATCGGCTACCGACAACAACTGCATGCCGAGTTCTGCAGGGAGTTTCCACACATGCAAGTGTCTGAACAAAGAGTGTCAGATCAGTATCGAACTATTCTAAGAAATAACCGAATTCCAGAAACGCGACTTAACGCTATAAAACGGGAAGTTGAGCTAGAGATCCATGGCGAACACATAGACATAGACAACAACAATGGGGAAATTCAACTGCCTGGACCACAACAAGAAGCCGGAACGGCAGAGCGAACAACTGAGAATCGGGAAATTCAAGTGCCTGGACCACAACAAAAAGCCGAGACGACGAGACGAACAACTGAGAATCGGGAATCAGTTAACGGAGAACACTTTGAAAGCCTAGACACACAGCTGAAAAGGGCGGTATTGCGATACGAAGGCACAGACCCACTGAGCAGACCACCGCTACCAAGATTGAACTCTTCCAGGAAGCTTGCAATCATGCTCGATATTATGAACACCAGAATTTTACCCAACTATGTTTCAGTAACACCAACATTAGAACATATGCACATGTTAATCTACTGTGCCGCAACGGCCATCATCACTGCAATGGGAGCCAAGATCCGGACGGCTCAAGAGTTAAATCGTGCAAGACCAGAACCACGAATGGCTCAATGGGAGATGCGACTAAACCGGAAGATCGAGAGTCTCCGTAAAGACATAGGACAAGTAACGGAATATATCAGAGGAGTTAGAACTAGAAAGATCCAGAGGGCGGTGCAGGCAATAATGAGCCGCACCCAAATGCATTCCCAGCGTGACCCCGCGAACATCACTGCTCAACAATGTCTTGACACATTAAAACAAAAACTTTCTGTTTTCGCAGGGCGTCTGAGGAGATACAAGGCTAGTAACAACAGGAAACGAGACAACAAACTTTTTGAACGATCAGAAAAAGTTTTCTACCGTACTTTGAATTCTAGCGCCGATGCCACAAATGCGACTTACCCTACCAGAGAACAGGTCGACGGTTTCTGGAGAAATCAACTTGCCACACCAGGTCCATACAATGTCAGTGCAAGCTGGATCAGTGAAGAACGCGAGATGGGCCGGAACTATAGCCAGATGCAACATGAGCAATTCACAACCGATGAGGTCTCCAATGTCATAAAGAATTCCCACAACTGGAAGGCACCAGGTCCAGATCATCTCCAAAATTACTGGATTAAGAAGTTGTGGTGCACGCATGAACAAATAACTGCCTTAATTAATGAAGTCTTGCTCGATCCTCTGAAAATGCCATTGTTTCTTACACAGGGTGCAACCTACTTGTTACCAAAAGACCAGCGGAATACGGATAATCCTGCCAAGTACCGCCCAATAACCTGCTTGCCTACGCTGTACAAGATAATCACATCTTGCCTTACGCAGCGAATATATGCTCACTGTGAGCGGAACAACATCATGGCAATGCAGCAGAAGGGCTGCGCGAAGGGCGCAATGGGATGCAAGGAGCAACTCATCATAGACTCTGTCATCTGCAACCAGGCTCATTCCAGGCAACGAAACCTCTACATGGCTTATGTGGACTACAAAAAGCATTTGATTCCGTACCTCACGACTGGCTCACAGGTATCTTAAAGCTGTACAAAATAGATCATCATACAGTTTCCTTTTTAGAACACGTTATGACAACCTGGCGCACTAAGATACAACTCAGAACCGCAAGCAGTAACATCGAGACCGACACAATCAACATCCGAAGAGGGATTTTCCAAGGAGATTCACTCAGTCCACTGTGGTTCTGCATGGCGATGAACCCTCTATCACACCGGTTGAACTCTACGAAATATGGCTTCGCTATCAAAAGCAACAGATCAGAAGCGTTCAGGTTGAATCACCTGTTATATATGGATGATTTAAAACTGATGGCCGCAACCAAGAACCAACTAACGCAAATGCTTAAAATTGTAGAGGAGTTCTCCAGGGACATCGGAATGCAGTTTGGACTGGACAAGTGCCGCACCCTTAATATCATAAGGGGAAAGCTCGAACAAGGCGCACACGAGATGCAGAACGGACAGGAGATCGAAGCAATGAGCGTGGGAGATACATACAAGTACCTCGGGATGAAGCAAGCTCAAAGGATAGATCATCGAACAATGAAGACCGATTTAACTAATGAATTCATCAAGAGAGTAAGACAAGTAGTGCGAACTGATCTTAACAGCAGGAATTTGTTTAAGGCCCTAAACACGTATGCGTGCTGTGTACTAAGCTATTCCTTCGGAATAGTGAATTGGACCAACACGGACATCAACAACTTGCAACGAAAAGTTAGGACACTACTGACAAAAGCTCATAAACATCATCCCCGTAGCGCCGTAGAAAGAACAACCCTGCCACGTCAACAAGGAGGAAGAGGATTGGCAGACCTCAGCAAGCAATTGGACCAACAAATACTAAATCTGCGTAATTATTTCCACAGACAGGCCAACAGCTCCACACTACATAAAGCTATATGCGGAGCAGACGTCTCAACACCGCTACGTCTGACGGAACACGAGCATCACAATCACCACCGAACCGACAACGATAAACTACAGAGGTGGTTAGAGAAGCCGCTGCACGGGAGACATCCTAATGAGGTTAACCAGGAACATGTCGACAAGTTAGCGTCGTACTATTGGCTGACCTCGGGACGAATGTTCCCAGAGACAGAAGGCTTCTTACTGGCCATACAAGATCAGGTTATACCAACTCGCAACTACCTAAAATTCATTGTAGGAGATGCATCGGTAGTGGATGACAGATGCAGATACGGGTGCCCAACTTCAAAAACAATCCAGCACATAACAGGAGGATGTCAGATGTTTGCATCAACGGAATATAAGGAACGACACGATTCGGTTGCCAAGATCTTGCACCAGGAACTGGCGGAAAAGCTGCTGCTTGTGCAGACAGAGAGGGTCCCATATTACAACTACACACCTGAGCCTGTTCTTGAAAACAGAAACTACAAGATGTACTGGGATCGTACAATTCTGACTGATCAACGAGTTGCCCATAACAGACCGGACCTTATAATAGTTGATAAAATTTCTAGGAAGACAACTCTGATTGATGTGGCCATCCCGAACAACAACAACCTGCGTGTGAAGCAAGTCGAGAAGATCGCGAAGTACAGAGACTTAGAAGAACGAATTAGAAGGCAATGGGAAATGGAGAACGTCCAGACGATTCCAATAATCATGTCAACAACTGGTGTTATACCAAAAAGTTTGCTGAGAAACATCAAGGAGCTGAATCTAACTGATAGTCTTTACAGGTCCATGCAGAAAGCGGTACTGCTTGCGACAGCCCGAACCGTCAGGAAATTCATGGGGAATGCAGGATCGTCCAACAACATCAATGTCACCTAAGGCCCGATTACATGGCAAGGGTCTCGTCCGAGCCAGATCCTTTTGGTATCCGGGATGCCCGGGATCTGAGTGAATGTTCCCCGTAGAGGGAGTGCGAATGCCTTTTGGCTAAGTCGAGATAATAATAATATAATAATAATAATGACTTTATGCAATCATTGGTTGGAACAACAACAACAATTACAAAAGGCGAAGTTGAAGCCATGCTTCCTCACTTAAAATTATATTTAATATTTAACACAATAAAAACAATGACAACACAACAACCTGGCTATTCATCAGCGATATTACTTACATGTGGCAATATTGCTCTCTTGAATTTCAAGGGACAAACCTCCTTTATTTCAGTAGGAACCATATTGTAAAATTTTGATATCGTATAGCTGAAGCCTCGCTCAAATAGGGAAGTGCCATGTGATGGGAGGATAATGGTCAATTTTTGCCTTGTATTCATATTATGAGTACTGTGTTCTTGAAATATGATTTTATTGTATAAATACACCGGCGTCTTATTAAGTATTAAGTGTTAAGAGAAAGAATTTTGAGGAAACTTCGGGATTATACGATTTGATTTTTTATACTGATCCAAAATACACAGATGAAGACTTTACAAAATATATCGAGATTTCAAAATTAACTGGAGCACATCTTGATACCAGAAGCAAATTAAAAAGCTCAAAACTATCAAAATATTTTAAAATTATTAGACCCATTTTCAAACCAGGAAAATCTCCAGCTAAACCAAAAACACGTTCGGGTACTGGTATGCATTTAATTTACAATAAAAAGCCAGTCGAGTATATTTATTGGGATTATGTAAATGAATTAGTGGATAGATTAATGCTTCTTATTGCTTTTAAAAATGCTGGAAACACTTCTCACGATAATGAAATAACCGCTATGGAGACAGAATTAAAAGAGGCTCACATCATTTCGTAATATAAAGTACATTACATGGTTATCACCACATTCAATATGAGTGTCAATAAGTTTGGTCAATATTCAAGAATTTATTCACGGCCAAGTATTCACACAGGCGGTTTAACTTTTACTCCTGAAGGTCGTACTGATGCGAGAAATTTAAAAATCAGCAGTCTTAAGGCTCCGAAAGCGTTAGGTGACGCAACTAACAAAGAATACGTCGATGATTCACTTTCTGAAATAAAAAAGCCTTACAGTCACATATTGAAATCCAAGAAAAACAACTGCGTGAAATTTTTTATAGAATGAGAGTTCTAGAATATCAAAATCATAATGAAAGCAACGAAAACAAAGCATAGTAAAAAAAGATTCAAATTGTGAATGAATTACACAGACGAGCATTGAAAAAATACCCTCGTCGTCAGACCATTATTAAAGGATTGGATGACCTCTGGCAGATTGACCTCGCCCAGTTAGATCAATATACAGCTCACAATAACAAATTTAAGTTTATTTTAGTAGTAATTGACTGTTTTTTCCAAGTACGTTTGGTGTGAAGCCCTTAAATCTAAGACTGGTGAAGATGTGACAAAGGCCTTTGATAAAATACTGAAAAACTCTCAACGGCACCCACGAAACTTGCAAAGTGATCATGGAAAAGAATTCTACAACTCCCATTTTCAAAATCTCATGAAAAAGTTTAAAATTAATCATTATAGGACCTTTAGCATAACAAAAGCAGCAGAGAGGGTTATACGTACGTTAAAGGAACAAATGTTTAAATACTTTAGCCTAAATGGCACATATAAGTGGATTGATATATTATCTACAATTGTTGATAAATACAATAACAGAAGACATAGAACTACTGGAATGAGGCCAAAAGATGTAAATAAAAGTAACGAGGCTGCTTTACTTAAAACCTTCAGCTATCCTACAGTTTTTAAAATATCAAAGTTCAAAAAGGGTGATATGGTCCGCATCAGCAAAGCCAAGCATGTTTTTGAAAAGGGCTTCACCCCTAATTGGAGCACGGAATTATTTAAAATTGTTAAAATTCAAAAAACTACTCCCATAACTTATTTGCTTGAAGATGTGCAGGGGAACCCGATAAAGGGCGGCTTTTACAGCGAGGAATTGCAAAAAGCTGCAAATCCAAATGTTTACCTTGTTGAAAAGATTTTAAGAAGGAGGGGGCATAAAGTTTTGATTCGCTGGTTGGGTTTCGATAAAACACATGACTCCTGGATAAGGGCCACAGATGTAGTTTGACACCATGAGTGAATCGGGGTACAGCACTAGCAGCGAACATAACGAGGTTAATCGTGTTTTGAATGGTTATGATGAAGCGGTCCACAATGAAAAGCAACTGTTGCTAAGTACACAATTTGTGCTCAAGCCGGAAAATCTGTATGTGATAAACTGTGGACTCAGCCCCTACGATTCTTCAAACCAGCAGTGCAAATTATAAACCTACTGGATCCGTCAAATCCTATATCCATGGACCGTTCTGAATGGTTCCGATTTATAAAATCACTATGTACTCTATCAGATAATATTAATGCATACTGTATTTTTGAGCTTCTGTCATTCAACGAGGAGTTCGTTTTTGCTGATTTGTATAGGAGGAGGTTTTATTAAATAAAAAACACAAAGTTAATAAATCTTTTATTTATTATCTTAATACATTTATTTAGGACTAAAATAATGTGAAAAAATGTGTTTTGTCACAGCTTTGAATAAATTCTTGGTGCTACATGAAATACATGCGGTAATGGGTGTATCTGTTGCTCCACCGCATATTGTATATTTATATTTTATTGACACAGGCATGGTATTGTATTCAGTTGGAACTTGTAGGTGTTAATAAAGTTATCAAATATTGTAACTTCCTTTTATATTCACACAAAATATTTACTCTGGTCTAATTCGAGGTGGATTCCTGAAGATGATTAATTCTTCATTATTAATTCGTTCAAAATACTTGACCTCGGGAACATGACTCAACTGTCTCCGACATTTCAACAAGTGCATCCGTAGTTAAATAATTCTTAACAACACCATACTTAATCCCTTTTGAATTTTTAATACATATGCCTTCAATCAGAAACGTGTACATTTTTGACCTAAGGCCGACAAAGTGAGTCATTATTTTCCCATTAAGTTCATGTTTCATAAGACCTGGTACATTTTTATTTACAAGCGGTATATTATACTGATTATCAACCGGATAATCGCTGGTATCAAAACGATGCAAATCTCGCTTTATAACTTCATCATACACGTCATCACATTTTAATTCATAAAGTAAGCTATCCGTATCCGCATAAAGTAGTTTACATTGGTCAGTTGAATATTTTTGCAACATGTAATCATAATGGAAATTATAAACACACGTCTTTGAGATATCGAGTATCGCCATGCCGATGTACAGGGTCTTTGTAAAAACGATTTCAGTTTTATTCAGTTCAATTGCAACTAAATCCGTATCAAAAATTAATCGACTGTTAAAAGCTGGGCTAGCAATTAAATTCTTAGCTCCGTACCTACCTTCCCATTTTCTAGCCAATTTTACGTTTCTATGTTTGCGAATATTTTCCATGGTCTTACCGTATACGGCATTAACCATCAATTTAATTACTGTTTTTTCAAAATTAAACTTAGCTTTTGTCCTCAATTCTGTATTAAATTTAATGTAAGGTGCTAGCCAGGCAGACTGACTAAATTTTAAACCCCTATGAATCTTTTTTAAAATTAAACCGTGACTTAAGGCGCTACGATACCCCCCATTTTCAAGGGTTTCGTAATTTACATCTCCTACTTGCATTTCTTAATATTTTTACTTGATTTTTTTTAGTGGCTTAGATAAAGCTATGAAGAATCGTTGTTGTGTGTCACGAACTGTGCAGGACTAATGCGATACTGTGGAAAAAAAATGCCAAACATATCCGAAATTCGACTATATTCGGTTAAGATTTTCGAGTATTTCCGCCGCTCAAAAATAATTCAAAAGACACAACGACGATTGAGGGCATTCGATAACATTATTTTAAGTCGATACGTTTATTCGTTTGGCTATGATTTGAAAACTACGAACCCATTGCCCGGCAATAAAATGTTCCGTGAATTGGCCATCCGAGCAGGAATTAGACGTACGGAGATGGGCGAGCGGGTGGGCGTTCGCTGGAACTCCTGGTTCCCCTACTTCCCCCTACTTCGGCCTACCTCACCGGGCTCGGGAACCACGGCAGGGGAACTTTCAATCGATATCAGATGTTTCATTTTATTAGTCTCTCTTATTTGTTTCGTTTGTTTTGAATGTTAGCAAATATTTTCGAGTACCCGAAGGTGAAGAAAATATTTTCTACCGCGACATTATGTATGTCGACTGGCATATATATATATATACTCATTATTATTATTCCTCCAGTAATAACAATTAAATAATTTTTATTCACAAAGTAGTTTTTGATTTTGTGTAAAATATATAATAGGTAAAAGTGATATTTTTGTCAAATAAATGGGTCAGTGAAGCATTTTTCGAAGCCGAATAATATCCTATGTAATACGATTATTGTGTCAAATCGCTGCATGATAAAAGCTAATTTATATAAGTACTTTCCAGATAGAACGATAATAATTCTGTCAGTTTTAGAAACTTCTTCGTTAGAAGATTGTTCGAAAGTCAATAGAGTTGAAAATCGGGCAAAATAAAAATAGTACATTTTATTGTTCCAGTCAGTCAGGAAATTCGATAATTCAGATTTGTCAGAAGGTTCTGAAATTGAACGGCAGTCAGGGTAAGAATACCTAATGTTCGATGATGATGTCATAACAGTCACAGTGAAACCAATAGCAGTACCTAATTTGTGGGCTTGTGTTGTGTGCTTTTATTCCCGTAATAGGGTTCTCAGAATTTGAGACGGGGCTACTAGGGTACTAACACATATTTTGCACACTTATTATTCGGATTTAGGTATAAGTAGTGGTGGTGCAGGTGCATAGGGTTTGAGAAAAAAACTTTCTGGGAAAAATAGGGCTTTGAATGGAACATTTATTTACAAGGGATTAGAAATTAATAGCTCCTATTATCTCACAACTGTTACTTTATTTAAAAACGGAGACCGGTTTCGTAACTCTATAAATTTACCTACATCCTCAGGGCTGGTAGTAGGTATATGTATAAATAAATAAAGAACCTTTCCTTACCTAGCCATTATACATTTTAAATATACAGGGTGTTCCTTAATGACATGCTAATACTTAAGGGGGTTATTCTTGGGCCCATTTTAAGAAAAAAACTTCATATGAACGTATGTCGTAAACCTCCTAACTTTTAAGATACAGGGCGTTAAAGTTCATTTTTTAAATTGAATTTTGGCTACATCTCCTGAAATAATCAAGCTGCTGAACTGAAATTTGGCACTGCTATGTTTTTGGGGATGGAGAATAAGCTGAAAATGTCATTTTCACCGTATCTCATAGAGGGCGCCACTTGCGCTGGTTTTGGATCACGCTTTACGCGTAACTTTTTTGAGGTTATCTTTTTGGTCCTGCAGGTCCATCATTTTAGTGCATGTTTTCATTCTGCAAAAAAAAGGTACTCTTGTTTCATAACGATTAAATCAACCGTTTGCGTTGAAATTACCAAAACGTGCCCCAAAACACCTGTTGATTCCAATATTCGAAACATAAAATTTTCACCTACTGCTTTCAAATGTTACAGATCAATTGTACATTCAAAATGATGAAAAAAATGCCAAATGGGCATTGGTCAAAACACCATTGGTTTTCCTGAAATAGAGTGTCAAATTTTTGTCAAATTCAATCCTTTTCATTTTGAAAGCGAATAATTTTTGGTACGTTGTTCATAGGGATTTTTTTCTCTTCATGTCAAATACATAGATTGAATCAAGTACTTTTTACTCGACTGAACTAAATCTCCTATTAGAAACACGTTAGTAGTGAGGCAAAGGGGTCGATCCATCTTCTATCTCACTCGCACTAATGTATTTTCCCATATAAGATAACGACTTCCGGTCGAGTTAAATTCATGTTATCAGTGCAGTGTCAGTGTCAGTATCATGTGTCAGTTCAGTGGCGGCGTTGCCGGATCCTCGATTTTGTCGTGTTGGTGCGACGTTGCCTTTTCCTGGAATGAAATAAAAAAAGTCCTAGCCTGGAATCGAACCGGTTCCGTTCGTGTCCCGATCCCGTCGCCTTGACCACTCGTCCACCCGTCCATATTCTAATCGCACCGTAGAAATGGAAAGGTTCTGTCTCGCCGACGTCATCCGTTTGGGCGCGCGCGCGCTTGCACCTCGAGGGACGCCTGTCAGGTAGCGTGAAAGGATCCGGATCCGGGGGCCTGAAAGGCGGAGGAGTCTTGAGATGTCTTGAGATCGTCTTAAGGTGTCAAAATGTGCTGAGATTGGAAAAAATAGAGTGACCAAAAGTTAGGTTGAGAAAAAATATAGAATGAACAAAAGTTAGGTTGAAAAAAAAAAAGGATGGAACAAGAAGGTGAGAGAGTGGTCAAATATTAAGAGAAAAAGGATGGAAGATATACAGTGTGGACAAATATTAAGAGAAAAAATACAGTCCAAAAGTTAGGTTTATGACGAGAGTAGGAGTGGACAAATATAGAAAAAATATACAGGATGGAACAAAAAGAGAAATATATAGAGTGGTCAAATATTAAGAGAAAAAAAGCATGGAAGATAAATACACAGTGTGGGCAAATATTAAGAGAAAAAATACAGTCCAAAAGTTAGGTTTATGATGAGAGTAAGAGTGGACAAATATAGAAAAAATATACAGGATGGAACAAAAAGAGAAATATATGACATCTCTTTATCTAGGATGTCTTGAGATCGTTTTGGGGAATCTCTTGGGTCTTTGAAGATGTTAAAAATGTCTTTAGACGATCCTAAAGGAAAATTAATCTTGAAATCAGCTCGTGAATGGATTCAAGTTTCGAAAAAAATGCTTTTTTGACAAATATGATTAAAGGATAAGGGAAAAAAAATAAAAGATACCTATAGATATACATATTTTTTATTGATAAATACACGCAAAAAATAATTACAATAATTACAAATATATAAAAATAACATTTGGGGTAATTTCGTGGGTTAGGTATACAGGTTCACAAAGTCAATATTTAAAACTTTACCTTAACGAAGCCAAAAAAGAATACAACGAACGCAAAAAAGATCACAACGAACGCAAAAGGATTACAACGTACGCGGAAAATTATATAAAATATTTTTTTTGCAATATTTTTACATTTTCCAACACCAGATTTTTTAAAATTCAATAGCCGAATAGTCGTTTTCATTATGCATATTTTCAAAACATAAATGTGGGTTATACAATTCGAAGAGGGGAGTTCTAGAACAATTTCTGCACCATTCTTGCGGATTTTTTACCACCTGTCCATGACTTGAGTAACGTGCGATGAGAAATGCTTGCGTTTTTTTTTGGGTGCGCGACGAATATTCTTATACTCTTCAAGTATATATTAAACTACACCTTTGCAGTAGAAACACACTTTCAAATTTTCTAACTGTGGAAACGTAAAATATTCCGTGGAAACACAAAAAGGCATGTCATATTCTTCCGGTAAAAAAATCATTCTTTCATCGAACCAGAGATCATCCCACGCGGTTTGATTTATTAAGAAAGTCACTTCTCTGGGCGTCAGCTGTTCATCAAAATTTATCGAGTCCCGATCTGCATCCTGCCAATCGTGAATGGTTTCTTTGTAAATTTGAAACTTGTACTTCGTAAAATCACTAATAATTTCATATTGTAGAAGCTGCGGCAGATCCGTCTTTAGAATGTGACACGACATTTTGAGATTTCGGACAATTTCTTTTTTAGCGAGATTTTGTAATGACAACATTTTTTGTGTGGTGCACTTAAAACGAATTAAATTGGTAAATAATACCCGAGATGTATGCGAGTTTATCAGTTTCCGCTAACATTTCCCGTTGACGACGGTCTTATCAACCCGCACACCGCATACATTTCCTGTTATGCAGTTATGCAAATTTGAAAAATATATTATGGTCAATCATCGTAGCCTAACGGAACTGTACTAATTTTATCTTCGAGGATTTTGCGTTTGTCGTCAAAGTTGCTCAAGGCATTTTTATTAATCGTAAACGAATAAATATTATGTTTTTCGGATCTTATCGTATTAAATTTGGAATACAGGTTCGAAGCAGTGCCGAAAAGAATATGTTTATAATTTTGAAATGTTAAGTTATTAACAGCGAATTTTCCCACACCCTTAGCTTTCTTTACCGAAATTTCATCGTCTTCATTTTGAAATTTGAACGCGTACATTTTTGCGGCCAGGCCGACAAATTCTGAAATGAGTTTACCTTTTACCTCGTCTTTGATATAGCCGATTTTCTTCTTGTTAAATTTTGCAATTTTAAACACGTTCCCGTCCGGATAATCGCTGGTATCGAAAAATTTGATGCAGTCATTTCGAATGATTTCGTAAAAATCGTGGCAAAAAATATGATACATAAGGGAATCGGTATCGGAATACAGCAGCTTTATTTCCCTTACAGGTAATTTTGCGAAATAATTATAGTGAAAATCGTACACGAGGCTTTTGGAAATGTCTAGCACGGATATTCCTACATAAATCGGTTTATTAAACAACAATTCAGTTTTTTCATTTCTACGGCTATCAGGTTTTCCGAAAAAATTTGTAAAGAATCAAAATTGGGTTGAGCAATAAGTTTTCTCGCACCGTATCTACCGTCCCAGCTAGTAACTAGTCTAATATCCCTGTTATTTCTTATGTTCTGGAGCGTTTTACCGTAAATAATGTTATTTTTTTCTTTTGTATAAATCCTGTTCAAATTCTGATTTTGCCTGAGTGCGCAAACCCGTCTTTAGATCCATATATTTTTTTAACCAGGCACTTTGTTTAAATTTTAAAACCCTATGAATTTGTATCAATTTAATACCGAAATTTAAAGCTTGAATAAGAAGTTTGTAATGTACAACGTACTTTTCTCTTTTGAAAAATGTGCTGGTCAATTTCTTAGGTTTTCCCGGCGTTGTTTCATAGTGGTGGGGGAGGAGCGGAAAGTCTCTGTGTTTTTCAAAAAGTTCTTGTGGATAATCGACCGTTACTTCTAAAATATACCCAATTTCCTCGTCCCAACCTTTAATATCAATACCTGTTTCCGTGATATATCCGTGTTTAGATGATTTTATGAGCATTTCAATTTTTTCTAAATTATGTTCCCATTCAAAATTTGAGACGGGAAGTGGACAGGACATCGAAAAACCATAAAGGTTATTTACGTCGCCATAAAAAATGTATGAGTCTGGTGATGATTCGTCATAATTTTTTATGTATTTATTATTCGCTTTCGCGTATCGATTGGAACAAATAACGAGCCCTCCTCTAATGCCCTTTTCGATAAACAAAATCATATTGTAATCGGTCAACAATTCCATTTCAACTTTCGTCATCTTTAACATGGCTTCCCAGGAAAAATGAGCTGCGGTGAAGAAATGTGCAGCGTCTAGACCGTAATTATTAATGCAAAAATCGCGATAGTTCTCAAAAATGTCCGCCAGTAAGATTACATGAATTTGGAGATATAGATCGCTATATTGCCCCAAATTTTGTATTTTGAAGGTTTTCCAAACATTTTGAGCATGCAGGTATTTTTCATCGGAACTTGTTTCTCCCGTCAATTTACTGTTAAAATGGTGCATGGCGGGCACTTCGTTTTCAGTCAATTTTGAAACGGAATCGAGATAGTCGTAGGGAAACACGCCCTTCTTAATAGCTAAATTAAATTGTTCCGGATCTGGAAAAGTCTTACGCGTTAAAACGAACTGATCGGCATTAAGCGATTCAGCTAACTTTTTCAAGGAAGCGGGTAAAAATCTCAAGCTGTCCAAAAATCGCATATAAAGAGTTCCCGACCTTTTACTGAAAGAAATAAATTTTTCAAACGAAATCGGCAATAGGGAAATTGGCTGATCGTCAAAATTCAATTCTCTGATAATAAAATGTGCGTCATAGCCGCTTAAATTGTGAAAAAATATAGGCAAAAAATTCGCGTTTTTACATTGCAAATTACAGTTGTTACAAAGTGTTTTTCGATATTCATCTGTCACATGATCATGATCGAAAACTTTCGGGTTACTTTCCGAAAATAATTCATCGCAAATCATACACCTGATGACGTTATCATGATTTATTTGCTGTTCTAGAGAAATTTTTGACATCGGTAGGTTAGTTTTTAATATGTCCTCAATTGTTTTCATTTCAAGACGAATTTTGTTAACGAACCATTTTACTGGGGCTTCTCCCCTGTATATCTCAAAGTGTGATAATGTTTCATCGAACGAGCAGACTACCTGATAAGCTATACTAAAAGGTTCGTGTTTTTGGTAGGGATTGGTGTAGGATTTCAAGGGATTATTTTCGCAATTTTCTATATTGACCGTTAAACATTCTATATCTGCATAAATGGAAAAGGGAACCTTTACGGTTTTTTTGATGTTCTTAAATTTTAAAATGTTTTCATTTTTATTAGGTAAAATAATTTTGACTGGATCTACTCTTTGACAATCCTCTAAATGCGTCGTTAGTTGTTAATTGGAATTGAAATTACACAAACAGCGATCACATATGAATTTTTTCTCCCTATGTTTGTTAATTTGATTTCCCGTCAAACTACCTAAATCTAAAATGTAGCAAAAATGTCCCGAACTCGATCTGAACTTGGTCAAATAAAGCAAATTTACGTCAATTTCCTTAAGTTCTTTTGTGTGATAAATTGGGCCGTTAATTTTTTTCTTTATGCTATCGTAACCAAACACATTCACCGAAATGGTAGGATTTTGTTTTTCAAATTTGGACAAGTCTGCTAGTTTCATAGGTAGTTCAATGTTTCTCAAATTTAAAAATTCGTGATAATTTTGCGGGTAGTCAGATGGATCCGTGGATCTAATTTTGGCAACGCCTGCCATAATGCACCAAACAAAACAACGCCTATCTACAGATTTTATATTTAAGACACACTGTTTTCTCTTTAATTTCACAGGTAAATCGATAAAAGATCCGCCATTTATCGGATCGTACTTATTAATATTAACAGTTAAATTAATGATTTCTTTTAAAGTCCATCCCGAATCCCCTTCTTCGAATTCTGACATACTGTTCAAAATAAGATCAGTGAAAAAGGTAAAAACATCTTGTATGTGCGTTTCCTCGATAATTTTCTTGTTTGGTGTTGAAAAATGTTTAATTTCGCTTATTTCAACCTCTTCGGAATCCCTAACGGTTTTCTTAACAAAAACAGCGTATAAAATAACGTTGCACTTGATACATTTTAAACGTGACAGAAAATAAATAATCTTACGTTTAAAAATCGGGAAACAAGCTGACAGAAATTCATCGGGCAGAAGGTAGTCGCCGCTGTTGACTAAGGCACCTGTCACCAGACGTCTTTGTAATGCTGAAGTAATCTGTAAATGCAAGAAGATGTGGAGAATTTTTTTTTTTTCATTAAAAAAATAAACTAACCTCAATCCACTTTATTTTCTTGCTTGAAGACGTTTCCGGCAATGGTGCAAGAATAGCGCCGCCCACCTTTGCATTTTCCACTTTTTGAAAAAGCTTAAGTTGAAAGGATTCCAACGTCGCCAGGATGAATTCCAATCTTCTTTTTTCGGAGAGTTTTGCTGATCCGAGAAGGAGGCTTCTGCAGCGATCGATGTATTTCCCATTTTTTCGATTAGGTCCAATAAATCACCCTCTGTTTGCGCCAAATAATACAAGTTTTGAACGGACTGAATTGTGCTGTGATCCATTTTTAGACGTTTATCTGTAAAAACAGTTGTTTAGATTTTCACCAGTAAAAAAACAAAAAAAAACTTACTGTTTATCGGTTCGGGTCCTGATGTCGATTAGCGCATACTCTTGTCCCATCACCGTCTTTACCTCCTTCACGACCAACACCATTTTACCGGCCCATCGCTGTTTGAAGTCCTCCACGGCCGCCCGATCAAAAACGTACAGAAACCTCTTCGGCAGCCAGCAACTAAATTCACCCAAATTGACTAGGACGGCGTCTCCAATTTCCGTGTGCTTTCGGTCCATGTCCAGAATTATGTACTCCGTGCCCAGTTCCAGTTCGACTAATTTTTTTATCGGATTTAGGTTGAAATTAAGCGCCTCTTCTAGTTTTTTGAAATCCATGTGGAGGCTGTTGACGCGAGGAGACCACAACGAACAATGAAACTCGGTTCTCGGCTACGGGGCGAAGTCTTATCGCCCGTCGAGCGCCCGCGAGGAGACCACAACGAACAATGAAACTCGGTTCGGCTACGAGGACTCGCGAAGGCTTATCGTCCGCCGCGCGCCCGTTAAGGCGGGGAAATATTAAGCCCGGGATTCTGGAAATGCGCAAAGCGCTTGCACCCTAAGAGGGCACCTGTCAGGTACCGCTAAAGGATGCGGGTCCGGGGGCCTTAGAGGGATAGAAAGATTTGAGTTTTTCTTAATCTTTATTCAAAAATATCTTCTCATGTACAGGTCGGATAACAACTTATTTCTATCGAAATGAAGCAGTTCGAATACGCAAAATGTTTCCAAGGTGAAAGAGGCATTACAAATTTCCAACATTATTTCTATGGGATTCAATACATAATTGCACCTAATAAGTAATTCGTTTACTCTATCTAAAAAGTTATCGTAAAATTCGTTAATTTTCAGTTTTAACAATACGTCAAATTTCGTGAAAATAAACTTATCGATTACATTGACTAATTCAAAAATATCGGATTCCAGAAAATAATGGCACACTTCGTTCATGGAAAGTACAGCAATCTTGACCCCGTCCAATCCGACCATCGTGCTAAGTTCCAGATTTTCATTTGTGGTAAATTTCAGGGAAATGTCTCGTGTTGACGTCATCCCGAAGAATTCTCGCGTAAATTTATTCAATAACGAAATAAACTCGTTCCATTCCTCTTGATCTAACGATATGGTGGCGAAATCTCTCGTATCCAAGTGGTTAGTGATATTGACCGTGGGCTTGAAATAAGAGTCCGGCTTCAGGCCGCAATGTATGGTGAAAACGTTGTTCGGAATTAACACAAAACACGTGTTTAGCACAAGTTGTTGTCCCTTCTTTATATTTTCTTGGTAGAGGCTCGTGCGCCCGACTTCGTGATTGCAATAGCAACATGGCCGCGAGGAACCGTAACCGCTATCGACGCTCATCTTTTGAAAACTAACGCGGAGTGTTTTGCGCAACATCTTTTATCCCCACCATTTCACAAAACATTAACGCCATCTATCCACGAATCGTGAGATTTGTCAAGGCCAAGCCAGCGTACCAAAACTTTCCCTCCTTTCTTTTCGCAAAATTTTTTCCACGAGGTAAACGTCCGAATTTGCAGTTTTCTGTAACTCTTCACCGTACAAACCCCCTTTTATAGGGTTTCCGGCCGTATCCTCCAGCAAATACGTAGCGGGATTGGTCATTTGTACTTTGACTATTTTAAAGAGTTCCGTGGTCCAGTTTGGTGTGTAACCTTTATTGAAAATATGCTTGGCTTTGCTGATTCTGACCATATCACCCATTTTGAATTTTTGCCTGCCTAAAATCTTCATGTGACTGTAAACGGTTTTCTGCAAGCGTCGTTCGCTGTCCTTGTTCACATCTTTAGGTTTCATTTGAATAGTTCTATGCCTTTGATTATTGTACCCTCCTACTAGATCGGGTAGTACATCGAGCCATTTATATTTCCCGCTTAAACTGAAATATTTGAATAATTTTTCTTTTAAGGTACGGATCACTCTTTCCACAATGGCGGCTTTCGTATTGCTAAACGTGCTGTAATGGTTAATGTCGTACGACTTCATCAGTTTATTAAAGTGTGTATTATTGAATTCCTTTCCGTGGTCTGTTTGAAGATTTTGCGGGTGTCTATTAGATTTTTTTAAAATTTCACCAAAAGCCTTTGTGACCTCTTCGCCCGTCTTTGATTTAAGTGGTTTACACCACACGAATTTTGAAAAACAATCGATCACGACCAGAATAAATTTAAAATTTCTATTTTGCTTCGCATATTGATCCAATTGACCGAGATCTGCCTGCCAGAGATCGTCTAACCCTTTAATTACCGTCCTACGACGAGGATAATTTTTTCGGGCCGGTTTATGCAACTCTTCGACAACTTGAATTTTTTCTCTTGAATGATCGGGCATATTTTAATTTTTATGTTTCTTTGCGGCAGGAGCAGACGTTTCACCCTGTTGTTCGGGCGTTTCTATTATTTTCCGAGCCCCTTCCAGCTTTTTATTGGTTTCCAAAATGGCTTTTTCCGCAGCTATTTCGACGGAATTTACTTTAGTTTTAAGACCATTTTCTACGTTTTCAATTTTGCCGCGTAAAATTTTCATGTCACTGTCAAGGTCTGTCAAACGTTTTATGAAGCCCGTTTCCATTTGTTGAATTTGTTTCTTAACGTCTCTTATGTCCTTCACTCTATCATTTAGCTCGGAATCCATTTTTGTGTTTAATTCTTTTTGTATAGCGACGTGTTCAATGCGAGATTCTTTTATGAACTTATTCGCGTCTATAATAACCCACTTTAATGTTTTGTTTGCATTAATTTGCGAGTTTTTTACGCAACGATCGATATATTGTTTGGTGGCGGCGTCTCCGTTTTCGGTAGGTTCACTTAGGTTGGCAATTTTCAAATTTTTCGCATCTATTGATCCACCGGGAGTTAATTCCAAAATAACACCGCCCAAAGGTGTGGAAAGGTGGGAACTTTGACCTGTTTTGGATTGGGAGTACTCTCCAAACTTGTTGACACTCATTTTGAAAATAAACGAAAATGTTGTCGTGCACTTAATAAATAAGGTTGATTTCTAGTAATTCGTTTAGGATAACCACAATCTCGTTGTCGTGAGAATTATTTCCGGCGTTTTTGGATGCCACTAGCAGTCTCAACCTGTCCACTAATTCGTTTATATCGTCCCAGTACACGTACTCTATCGGTTTCTTGTTAAAAGCCAATTTCATACCCCCACCTTTAATCGATGACGTTGATTTTGAACGTGTACTAGCTTTATTTTCGGGTACGGGTATGGCGCTAGGCGTTCTAAAGAAAGATTTAATAATTTCCATGTACTTGTGACGAGTGGTACCCTTCAATCTGGCAAGCGAGTCAAGATGAATTCCAGTAAGAGTTAAGATGGACTTATATTTTTCCCTGTCTTCCTCGTTGCTTTGTGGGTCATCGTGTAAAATTAAATTATAAAGCCCTTTTGTACCTTTAAATTTATCCTTTCCGTCTACAATAATATCTCCCGTCGTTTTATCAAAATCGATAAGTTTGTTTCCTAGAAACGATTTTGACTTAGAGGCATCATAAAACGGTCCATACACCTTATCTATAAGCTGCGATTTATCGTGATATTCCCCGATGTAGGGTTGAGCAATCTCCGGGAACGAGTCCATATATTCTTGAAAAACTTGTGGTGGATATTGGGATGTGTCAACATCGTCATCACGCAGCGTCGTCTCGTCAGCGGGACGAATGGGATCTTCCCAGTAGGTTTCATCTTGAAGGAAAGGCGAACGAGATCTGTCAATGCTGGCTTTCAAAGCGGCGAGTTTTCTGTTTATTCTGTCTTCAATTCCTTCTTCTTGCTCTACTTTTTCTATAATGTTTTCTGGTGCTTCTTGCTCTACTTTTTCTATAATTTCTGGTCCTTCTTCTTTAGGTTCAAATTTTAAGTTGTCGATCAATGATGTATTAGTTTGAATTTTTTCAAGTTAGGGCCGTATACTTTTTTCTGATGGATCGCGCGAGTTCCTTGATTTTCTTGGAACGTTGTGCCTTTAGGATGTCTTCTTGCGTTGTCAAAGGCATATTGACAAATGATTAATTGCGCGATAAAATCAAAGTTTTATATATTGATCGAACCCCTTTCTATAGCGCCCATTGTTCAAATTAAAATCCTTAATAATCACCAAAGTACCATAGTTGTCGTTCCAGCACTGCGAACATAACCTCTTAAATTCTTCATAGGTTAGATCGGGCGAAACGTGTTCGTCGTACACATGCCTGAGATTAAGATCATTCTGTCTAAATAGTACAATGACATTACAATTGTCACGAATCAACTGTTTAGGTATTTTCGAATAAGTCTGACAAAGATAGGCCACGTCTATACCCCTGTGTCTACCCATGGAATAGAATTCCCTTATTTTATTTTGTCTATCGCTGGCCACATCGTGAAAAATGAAAATGGAATTGCGACGAGCTTCCGATGGTTCTATAACCTCCTCATTATCTTTAAAATGAAAATAGCCCACACATTTGATATTTTCTAGAACGTTTTGCAATAATTGATATTTCGGTTGGTACAGAGATTTACTATACACATAGACGTTTTCGAATTTGAGTCCGTTCGGGTTAAATATTAAACTTAGTAGCGCGTTCGTTTTTCCGCAGCCGCTAGTCCCGCAAAAAATCGCCCTTATCGAATTTGGTAGCAGTTTACCATGTTTTGATTTTGAATGACCTTCCTCCTTTAAAATATCCAAATTTTCAATGGGAAGTGTCGTTTGCTGTTTCTGCAAACGCATCTTAAGTACTAAGGAAAACTCGGGTATTTCACTCTTATATATCACTCCCTTTACGGTTGCCTATAACGTTTTCGGGGCGCTGTGCCCGACCCTAAAAGGTTTTCGGGTTGCCTGTCAGGAAGTATGAAAAAATAGACGCATTTATTGTCAAGGAAGATAAGCTCGTATTTTATTAATAATAATTTTTCTAGACAGCGGACATGTATCTATCGAAGGTGAACACTTCCCGCAAAATACTAGATGTCCACAGGGCACAAGCAAAATTTCTATATTATTTTCATAACAAATTTTACATGAAACATCACACTTATTCATAATTTTGTCACAGGTAAAATTCTCGTCTTCTACCACGGCATTGGGACGAATTTCTGCGGTGGTAATGGCTTCATCTCCCCCGTTTAGAAAAGGACAGTTGGGACTCCATCTTGAGTGATCTTGTAGAGGGTCATCTTCGACTTGCCACTGATAACCTTCGATGAAACAGTACGGGCACTGAACAACGTCTTCGAAATTTGTGTAGAAGAATCCGGCCTCCGCTAGTTTTTTGGGTGAAATCACGGAAGTGTCCGGCCACGTTTCGAAAGATTGGATTCTATTGTGTAGTTTTCGATAGTCCATGCTACTGCCTTTGACGAATCACTATCGCGGCCCTTTGAATCGTTCTAACAGTCGATTTCAAGACGAGCAATGGCAGACATGACATATATGTAGTAAATGAATCCCAACACTGACGATGCGTCTATTAATACGGTATCCGCGCAGTTTTTGCTTTCAACTTCACTATTCAAAGATTTCCACGCCGTATCTCCATGAGTGCGATTTTTGAATATCATTCGCAATTTATATTCGGTGATTTTTTTGGGCAATGTAATCATCAACACCGATTCCAGATCTGACGGATATAAAGACAGGCACTTATCATATTCATCTACACATAGACCGATTTCGGCCACGTCACTCGGTTTATGAACATATAAAATATTATTAATTACGGTGCACAGTATGACGTAGTCTGCTCTCAACAACATTTTGATATTAAATGAAAAATTCGCTCGGAGATTTTCTTTTTATGAAAAGGAGTGGGGGAGGATGAAGTCATCAGGCATTGGCGTTACATATATTTATTTCAAAACAATTTTTTTAGACACTACATTCCAATTCTTAAATCTATTTTTATTGGTAAAAACGTTCCTCTCCCATTTTTCTTCAAGATCGAGTTTTCCAAACATTGCAGTCATTTGATTACGTGACTCACGCATTTCCAGTAATCTTTTCACCTCTTTGATTTCCGCTAGATGATTCTCGATGCGGTCGTTAAGCTACATGGTCCTTCGGTAGAAACGTGTAGACCCACTCGTACAATTTTTCGCAATTGTTTAAACTGCACAACCATTTAGTTTTTTCGCTGTGGTACATACACAATGGTACTGCCCTCTCGTATTTCGGTATTTCCAACCAATCACCATTCACTAGATTCTCCACATTTATTATTTTGACTGTTTGGTCGACGACGGATCGTAGGAATGTTTCCTTGACTTTTCCCTTGACATAGACGCAGTCGACATTGAACAAAAACTTTTCTATTATTTCTCGTAGAAGTTCGTACGCCACATAGCCGCTCGAGTACCAAAAACCCAATAAATTTTGCTCCAAATATCGCACCTGTTTTTTATCTGAATCACCGAGTGTGAGAAAATCCCTGGGTGGTTTCAATAGCACATGCAACGTTTGTTTGTTGATTTTAATTGACAATTCTTTGGGGTAAAAACACCCCTCCAACGTGAAACCCTGAATATCTACTACCGCTACCTTCCTCGTCTCATCACCAACTAGTTGGCAATTTCTAGATCACGTTCCTAACAATTTCACTTAACGGCAAATACTCCATGACGCAATCGTGCACGATGACGCAATAGACTCGATTTTTTTCCGGAAAACCCTTAGTGCTCTCTATGTCTAGTTTTACGTCGACCGTATTGGATTTCATTGATTCATTTCTTCGGGAACAATCGATGACAAAGAGGGGACCATCTTCTCCAAAATCATTATAGCTTAGTAGAGGTTGTTTGTCTCGAACGTTCGTAAAACTGGGATAAAATTCCACATAGTTATGGTAGGCGTCCACGTAGTCGTTATTTTTTATTCAATCTGAGCCGCTCGAACGGATAATAGTCACCGTTCAATATTAATCTTACATCAGTTATGTCCACGTGATCGAATCTTGACGAATCCTTTTTAGCGTTCTCCTTACGATCAGTTTGAAACCCTACGATAACATAACGGGGACTTTCCACGGCCGCCGAAGTTTTGACAGACCAGATTTCTCTTTGTGAGTCCTTGGTGAGAACCGGAAGCTCGTGCACTTCCCATTTTCGAAATGGAATTATTATAGGTTTATCCAGTTTGATTGATTCCAACAGATCTAGCCTAATCATGTCGTTTGGTTGAATATGTTTCACTTTTAATTCAATGTTATTAATTGTCAATTCTGCCGTTAATTCTACCGTCGTGTCTGGCGTTTGTTTCAACATCAAGGAGTTGTTATTATTGCGGGATCTTATTAGTCTTATGGTTTGCTTCCCACAAATAGCGTATTGATAATCGTTAAAAATTCCAAATAAATGTTTAAGTGGCATTCTTATATTGAACGTTCCATCATCGTCTACTGCTAAACCTTCATGGGGATAAGACCATCCTGAAGTTATCAGATATCCGTCAGAGTTGGGAGGATAGCACAAATACGCTCTTATGGCGCTTACAATTCCCGGGTCTCGCACGCTCTCCAATTCCTTACTATTTATTTCGTAGGAGACAGAGTCAAATAAAAATCCGGCGGCGTTATTGGCGAGTTTACACGAACCAGTTCCACCGGTCTTAGTTAACTTTCCCTTAATACAAATTGCCGCATCATACATTAATAGCCAGGAATCACCTTGATTAATAGTATTCTCCACTATATCATTGTTCATGAATGATTTAACAAAGGGATAGTAGGTGCGCGTCTCCAGCCGTTAATGGATTCGTCAAAATTTGGGTTTCGATGCACGTCGGAAACTTGGGGCGTTAGAGACATTGTAACCGAGAGATTCCAAAAATAAACGGTTCTAGAGAGTAAGATTTTTACCACGATCGAAACACCTCAAAGGTGCGGCAGGTTGTGATCCTCGCGAATAACTTCGATCGTTTTTATATGGTTGGTGTCTGTTGTCAAAGACTAGACCCATCAAGATAATCTCTTTAATTCCAACCTCACAATAATTTCTTCTCCCCGAAAATTTACCAATTCAAAATTTTGATCGAGAATCGACAGGGTAATATTATTGATTTCTCGCTTAGTCACCGGTACGTAGAGAAGATGTCTTGGCGTTTCGTCAATGGCGTAACCGGGATCGGCTCCTATCGCAAACTCGTATATCGTATGCGTGGGACGATTATTATAATAAGCTCCGACTGTTATATTACTGTCTATATGCACGGTTCTAACTTTAACGATGTTTACGGGTAAATCCGACGAATGCAGTATGCCCGGCTTTAATATACGTTCGGAGAATCCCAAAATTTTTCCTATCGAACCTTCTGTTTGAAAATCTATCGAATCGTTTTGACTATAAATCTCACACTGGAGAGTGCTATTGTTGGCCTTTAACGAAAACTCGTTTTGAGGTTTGTTTCCTTTGACAAAATTTAATGATTTAATTATCTGAGATTCTATAACGCTAATCTCATATGAACCGGTGGGAATTTCTATGGTCTTTCTCTGATTATTTTTATCGATGAAGTAAAATTTGTTTATGCCCGCGCTCTTGTCAATATTCGGTATGCTGTTGTAGGAGTGAAATCCTAAAAGAGCTAATCCGTATTCGGCGCCCTGATCTAAATAGATTGGCGTGTCGAAATCAATAGATAACGTGGAGGAGGTACCGTGCACAGTGAATATCAGCGAGGACATGACTGAACGTTTTTCACATGAAACCACATATTTTATAGAGAAACTTCAAACAAATTATTTCGCTGTATTTTTGGTAGGGACTATTATTATATGCAATTTTCACACCTTTCCCTAAATAGGTAATCAGTTCGGGGGGCGGTTTTAATCCGCCAAAACTGTCAAAATATTCCACATGATTGCCGCATTTCTTATAAGCTACCCAATGCGTTCCGCTGTTACGCACCACGTCTAAATTTAAAATTGCCGATTCGTTCTTATGTGGGTCGTTTCGTGGAAGAGTGTCTCGCATAAAGACCCCTCTAAAATTTCTTAATTTTAACTTTTTGGCAAAATTTATCAAATCTCTGTCTGACAGCGGTCTATTAGGTAGCTTTATTGGTAGTTTTTTTGTTGTTTTTTGAGAAAAAGACCAAATCCTCCACGATTATTTTTTCGTAGGTATAGTCCCGAACCGTCTTTTCCAATCTTTTCCATGGCTGTGTTGTGCCTTTTTTCCTCTTCCAACTTCTTTTGCGCTTGTTTCGCGTCTAGTATAGTTCTTACAACAGAACTAGTTGTTCCTCCTGCCACCGACCCCAGAGCTCCTAAGGCCCCAAGTAGAGGCAAAAGCGGTAGAAACCCACCAGTTTTTCGCTCGAACGGGATAATCCTCGGTATCCGAATATTTTTCTTTCCTCCTGCTTTCTTAATAGCTATGCGAGCGGCTCGGATGGCTGCCAATGATGATTTTTTCAAATTTTTCATATCGTTAAGTTGGTGTTCATCGAATGATCTTTTCAGGGACTTTGCAACTTTTTTTACGATATCTCGTCTAAATGATGTCGGTCTCTTTTGTTTTGCTCCCATGCCCAGCTTTCGTTTTGTCTTCATGGCTGTGGTGCCGAACCAAGCGGCAGCCTTCTCTCCAAATTTAGCGTCTTTCGATTTGACCTTATCCCAGGCGCGATTTTCCAATTCCCAGTCTGCCTTGTGTCGCTCTTCCACAGATTTATTTTTCAAATACGCCAAGTCGTGAATTCTACAGGCTGAGTCAAGTTTATTTACGCCGGAATCACCCCTTTCGATTCTTTCCCGTAATTTTGTTCCTGGCCCACAAAACTGATAGCCGGGGATATGCAATTCGACGGGTAGTTTGTTAATTAAACTGTTTACTAGACCTTCACCGGTGACTAGCAACATCGAAATGAATATGTTCCCACTCGCGCGCTCATATTTATAAACGAACATCAAATTCGTGTTCCCGACATCGAGACGAGTCCAACGAAGTGTCGCAAAGGCATTTTTTCTCTTAATATTTGTCCACACTGTATACCTTCCATCCTTTTTCTCTTAATATTTGACCACTCTCTCACCTTCTTGTTCCATCCTATTTTTTCCCAACCTAACTTTTGTTCATTCTATATTTTTTTCTCAACCTAACTTTTGGTCACTCTATTTTTTCCAATCTCAGCACATTTTGACATCTTAAGACGATCTCAAGACATCTCATATTTTGACATCTCATATTTTGACATCTCATATTTTGACATCTCATATTTTGACATCTCATATTTTGACATCTCAAGACTCCTCCGCCTTTCAGGCCCCCGGATCCGGATCCTTTCACGCTACCTGACAGGCGTCCCTCGAGGTGCAAGCGCGCGCGCCCAAACGGATGGCGTCGGCGAGACAGAACCTTGCCATTTCTACGGTGCGATTAGAATATGGACGGGTGGACGAGTGGTCAAGGCGACGGGATCGGGACACGAACGGAACCGGTTCGATTCCAGGCTAGGACTTTTTTATTTCATTCCAGGAAAAGGCAACGTCGCACCAACACGACAAAATCGAGGATCCGGCAACGCCGCCACTGAACTGACAGAGATAACATGAATTTAACTCGACCGGAAGTCGTTATCTTATATGGGAAAATACATGAGTGCGAGTGAGATAGAAGATGGATCGACCCCTTTGCCTCACTACTCACGTTAGTAAAAAAAGCTATGACCTTGACTGCTTTAAATTAATTATAACACCCGGGTGTATAAAATTGATTTTACATCCTCCCACTTTACCCTATCACTTCGACTTTCCCGCTTACGTTGACCTGTTCCAAGGTGTTGTATTTTTTTTAAGTATACTTTAAATCGTTTCAAATGACTCAAGTTAGTTTGCAATTTAATCCGAGTGCCATGATTACAGTCAGCCTTTTTCAATGCTTTATGAACTAACCGAATGTTTACATTTATTATTTTTTCCAATGCTCTAAAGTAGCGTCATCAGAGTTATTAATAAGCGTATACAATTTTTCAAGCGTTTTAATAATGTCATCACTTACGATTTCTGCTGATATTTTAAGATGTGTGAGTTTGAAAAAGCAATGAAATAAAACCGAGAAGATCATAACTTAAATTGTTGACTGAGTTTTCCGCCCACTCCTTTCTTCAAGTTGAAATACATTAACGAGTTCATTTATTACTCCAGTGAGTTTTGCGCCTTAAAATGGAGACGTTCTTTAATCGACTAAATCAGAAATTGTTGATTAAACCATTCATGAAAGCTCGACGTATAGAAATTGGATGCAAGCTTCAAGTATTATCGTTTAGAAGAGTTTGCACACAGTATACAGAAAGAGTTTCTGTGAAATATTTTACACTGTGCTACCGCAAAGATTTACAGACAAATTCACTACGCAGCGAATTATAGAAATAAATAGGGAAATTGAGCGTAATAAGCCTTGGACCAACAGAACCACGAATTTTGAATTTTCCCTGGAAGAATGAAAACTTCCGTTGAGATTAGACTGTTGAACATGTACACGCGTGGCCCTTGAAATCGTTCCAATACGTGCGGACGCAAAGGCGTTCAACTGACAACGTTGCAATTACCCCTCCCCTCTCTCGGGTTTGTAAAGCCATAGCGATAACCTTAAAAGCGTAAGTGACGGCAAATCTAACATCTTATTACGCGATATTACCTTACGTGACATTGCCAGTTACAGTGCAAAAAACAGTAAATTCGGCGCTGTTAGGTTGGCCTTAGGTTGCCTGAATAATAGTGGAAAATCTTATAACCATGCCCACGGACATTGGTGGCTTTTTTCGCAAAAGTCTTTCGACAACCTCAAATAGAGCCGCTCTAAAAATCGAAGAAGGTGGTAAATCTCTTAATTGGGTGTCGTACTTTCCTCCGGTACCAAAAAGAACCTCAAAAATCCGATATCTAAGAGAAATTCCCGATTCACGATTAACCACTTTCGAGAAACGGGACGGCTGTAGAATCAACGAAACCGATGGAAAATCCTCTGAAACTACTACTGGAAATTGCTTGCTTTTTCTCATTTCTCGATTTTTCGTGGGCCCGGGAAGCATCAGAACCTCACCCGAGGACTCCAGGGAAGCTTTAAAAATTGAAATAAACCTAAGATTTGGTTCGCGGTTAAGATAAAGAAGTGTAATAAACCAATGTAAAAAACCACTACGAGAATCTTCTATAATAACACAATTATACTTAGATATTATACCTTATTTAACTAATACCACTTTGACAATCAACGTAATTTCACATTACGTGAATCTCAAAACACAAAGAAACTGTGTAAAACTTTAAATCCACTTTATTATAATGATAATGCAGCGATTTATTAACCTATTTTCGTTGACTGACGTATCGCAATTTTTATTTTCTACGAGGAGGAGCGGGTCGGTACGAGGGAATGTAGGGGAAGTTGTTGATTTGAGTAGCCGTGGAATTGGCACAACGTTGCCGCACTTACCCGAAATTCTTGATTTCTTGCTTATTTCTCAAGCCTAGTGGAACGATTTATGAGGCCGCGCGTGTACAATCGAAGGAAACTTCAAATGTAATTGAAATCTCTAGATGATTTAAAGCATGAAATTAAAATGTATGAGATAAATAAGAAAATTGCTAATATTAATTTGAATTTAATAAAAACTATTAAAAAGTGAGTGTTGTTTTTTACACCTGTATCATGTATAAAGAAAATGAAGGTGGATACTTACCTTTTTTCAAGTTTCAAAATGTTGTCGTTTTACTTTTTGCCTAGGCACTGATCACTTGAATTCTTTTTTAATGAGATTTAAGTTCCAAAATGTGTGTTTTAGGTTAGGAAATGACAATCAAATTGGTAAATTATATGTTTATTAAAATATAACTATTCATATATATATATATATATATATATATATATATATATATATATATATATATATATATATATATATAATAAAATAATATCATTAAAATAAGAGAAAATGTGGGGAGCATTAAACATTCCAAATTTCTTGAACCCTTTGCATAATTTTAACAATTCGAGTCCCGTCTGAATTTAGATTTTCAAGTTCTGAAAGGATCCTTTTTTCCCTTGCTTTTTCAGAGAATAATTCCATCTCAGGATTTCCAGCCGGCTGTAAAAAAATAACAATATTACCTTTAGAGTTTATTTAGGAGAGCAGTGTTCGCTTACCATTATAAGATAGTCTTGTAGTATGTAGATCTCATTAGATGCAGCGTTGGGGGCTGATTTGCTCACTGTTGTTTTCATATTTGTTGGTGATGAAGCACAACACTGTTATTTCACTATTCAGACTTTCAGATAGAATAATCTCAAACTTTGCAACTGCAAAGCTACATAACTATGGGAATATATAGTGTAAAAATTACTGAGCTTGAGGGGGTACTCAAGAACCAGTGGGTGTGTCGAAAAGCCAATCCACATAGTGCATACGCTTTCCTCGTCTAAACGCGCAGGCGTGTTTCCTACAAAGGGGCTGGGCTTATCTCCTTAAAATCTTGCTGCGCATGTGCAAGTGGGTGGAGCTATCTAGAATTACCACTTCTCCAACATGCAAAATCTTTGACTTTTGTTTTGAGTTAGTATGATTTCAATGTTTACAAAATGCGGATGGCTAATCCTGAGAATGTTTTTGAGACAAAATTTCCATCAGCTCGCTTTCGTCATTTGAATGTTTATAAATTGTAGATGGTCAACCCTGAGAATGTTGATGTGATCTCACACGTCTGCTCGCTTTTATCAGTTGAATGTTTAGTCTGACAGAATTTCGGTGTTTAAAAAACACAGATGGCTAACCCTGAGAATGTTGATGTGATCTCACACGTCGGCGTGCTTTTATAAGTTGGATGTTTAGTCTGAGAATATTTTCAACGAATGGCCGCCAGAATACCTGGGAAAATATAGCTGTCAAAAATGAAACTACTTTTATTTTCATAACTTTATTATGTGTTAAGACTACACAAATACTATAGCTCCACAACTGTTGTTAGCTTTTTAATCCATTGTTTTTCTGCCAACTTATGGATTAATTTAATCATCCATTTTAAAATCAAGAGCGAGGAACATGTGGCAATAAAATAAACCACGCTTTCTAGGGATTGACCTGCTGTAACATGCTGCAGCTCATTTAACGTTTTAAAAATTGGTGTAACCCACTCTGTGTCGGCAACTGTACCATTTTCAAATATCATTCGAAGTTTATACTGGTTGATATTACTTGGAATCTTTGTCATTACAACTTCATCAGTGGTAGTTGTAGGAGATAATGAAATGCAATTTAAAGAATCATCTATACAAATAGCAACATCGTTTACGTCAAACGGTTTATAGACATATATTATGTTATTGATAATCAGAGAATGAAGTAACAGGTATTCTGCACTCAACATCATTTTCGAAAGTGTGACCTACTTAAGTTTTCTCTCTCTTTTATAGGAATCAAACAACAAAATGCAAATAAAGGCCTTTATTTAAGTAAAAACTTAAAACTTTTAGTAATCGATTAAGTATTTTTCTAACCAAGAATATAATTTTTCACAATTCCTAAAGCTACATATCCATTTTTTATTTTAATTCTGGTGGAGACACATTGGAATGTCTTTTTCAAATAGCGGCACCTCTATCCAATTGTTTTGCAAATTTCCCACATCAACCACTTTATTGTTGATTATTTCACGTAGAAAACGTTATTTTTGATGACCCGTCACGTAAACTTTGTGGACGTCTAGTAGAACAGTTTGCAGTATTTCAACTAATTTATTGTACTCAACATGTCCGCTCGAATATTTTATTCCCAGAAAATTTTCTTCCATAACTCGCACGTGCCTCTTATTTAAATTGTTAAGAGACATAAAACTTTTTTGGGGGAGCTATAACCATATGCATCACTTGCCCATTAATTTTAATTGTCAATTCCTTGGGATAAAACTCATTCTCCACCGACAAACCTTGAATGTCGATTACAGCAATCTTCATCTTAACTTAGTTCTCGAATAAAACTGTTGGTATGGTGCTGATGTCCCTGCATTTTATATCCGGGATCTGTTTACATCATATAGCTTCTTACAACTCTATCATGAATAATGATACAATATGCACGGGCCTTATCTGGAAATCCTTGAGAGCTCTCAATATCCAATTTAACATCAACAGTGCTCATTTTAATTGTTTCATTGCGACGTGAGCAGTCGATAACGAACAGCGTCGCCCGGTCTCTAAAGTCAGCATAATTAAGTAGTGGGCTCTTATCGCGCGTATTCATAAAGCTTGGGTAGAAGACTCTGTAATTATTGTAAACTTCCAAGTAATCCCTATTGAAATCTTGCCGCAAGCGTTCAAACGGAAAGTATTCACCGTTTATTATAAGGCGTACGTCGGAAATATTTACGTGATCAAAGTATGTCGGGTCGGTTTTGAATTTTCTTTGCGGTCGGTCTGAAAGCCGACAATAACAAACCTTGGGCTTTCCACTGTGGCAGAGGTTTTAACGGACCATATTTCTTTGGTTGCATTTACGGTGAGATTAGGTAATTCATGTAACTCCCATTTGCGAAACGGTATCAAGATGGGTTTGTTACTCTTGAGGGCAATAAGTTATACTTAATTTTATCGTTTTGGTATTATACAGTGTGTCCCGTTTTTCATGATAACACCCCTGAAAATATAAGTAGGCTGAAGGAATTGAACGGGGCAATTATTTTATAGATATGTCCCTGAAAGGTCATCATTTGCGAAGTATTGGTTTGGCCTACTGCGATTTTTTAAAGGGGTGCGTTTTTCGAAAAACCATATTAGGCATTTTTTTATTTAAAATCTGACACAACAGCGTTAATTAGGACACACCGAAACCCCCATATACCAAATTTGAACAAAAAAATATACAGGGAGTTCCATTCTGTAGGGTGTCTAAGTTGAGCAAAATAGGAATTTTAAAGACATCTGGCCAGTCAAGTGTGCCATGGAATCCCTTCAAAACAGTTGCATGGTCAACAGGACCACTCAAAATGTTGGTGTGAAAAGATTTACTACAAAAATATACAGGGTATTTTTTTCGGAGCCATCTCAAAATTCTGAATTTTTATTAAACTTTATACTGGTCAGGAGTGCTCTGAAATCATTGGAAAAATATTAATAAACACAAAAGTAATTCATTCCTTTGCAAAATGCCAACCAACAAATAAAAACAATTTAAATTATTGGACCTGTCTCAACAAAGTCACTGTCTAAGATGATACTTTTTCTGTGCGTTTCCTGTTGTGGCACATCAGCCACATTAACTGATATGGACCTACTGACTGGCAGGCTTCTGTATTTTTTAGATTTAGTTCGTTTATAGAATGTGAAGCGGATTTAATACACTCGATTTTTGACCCGTATATAAGTTCTAAAAATTCAGTAATTTGAGATGGCACAGATAAGAACACTCTGTATATTTTGTATTGGACCTTTGCACACCAATACCTTGAGTGCTTCTGTTGAACATTCAACTGTTTTGAGGGGATTCCATGCCACACTTGACTTGGCAGATGCCTTTAAAATTCCTATTTTGCTCAACTTTGACACCCTGCAGAATGGAACTCCCTGTATATTTTTTGTTCAAATTTGGTATATGGGGGTTTCGGTGTGTCCTGATTAACGCTGTGGTGTCAGATTTTAAATAAAAAAATGCCTAATATGGTTTTTCGAAAAACGCACCTCTTTAAAAAATCGCAGTAGGCCAGGCTTTCGCGGCAATGCCAAAAAAAGACTTCCCAAATAATGACCTTTCAGGGACATATCTATAAAAAAAATTGCTCCGTTCAATTCCTTTAGCCTACTTAAATTTTCAGGGGTGTTAACATGAAAAACGGGACACACTGTATGTTTTACTTTCAGCTCGATGTTAGTAATGGCTACTTCAACCGTTAGATCTGGAGTTGTACCGAGTGTTTGTTCCAGCGATAGAGAGTTTTTGTCATTTCGAGCGCTAGTTAACCGTATTGTTTGTTTACCAGAAATTGCATGATGGTAATCGTTAAAGATGCCAAACAGGTGTTTAAGTGGAACTCTAACACTAAACGTTGAGTCTCTATTCAAAATGGTTTTTTCCCGGGGTACAACCAACTTGAGGTTCGTTTTTCATCGGTGGGGTTGTAGCAAAGATACGCTCTGATACTGCTTAATATGCCGGGGTCCCTCACAGAATCTACTTCTTGTCCGTTAAGTTTGTAAGATATAGAGTCGAAGAAGAAAGCCGCGGCATTATTAACTAATTCACAAGTGCCTTCTCCTTGTGTAGGTTTTATTTCTCCTTTAATAAAAATTGCGGCGTCGTACATTAACAATCAAGCATCTCCCTGGTTAATTGTTATTTCAATGATGTCATTATTCATAAAAGACTTGACGAAAGGGTAGTAAGTACGGGTTTCTATGCGTTGGATTGACTCATCATACTTTGGACTTTGATACACGTCGAATACATTTGGTGCCAACGACATTATATCCGAGCGGCTTTAAAATATTGCTTTTAAGTGTAGGTGTCAGGTTGCGAGGTTGACGCTTGTGAGGTTCAGACGAGAGGGTGTTTATAAAGTGGTTTAACTTACTTTTATATGTGAGACCCTCACCGAAAACGAAACCCATTACAAAGGTTTTACTTCTAATCTCACAATTATTTCTTCTCCACGGAAATTTACTATCTGAAAATTTTGATCCAAAATCGATAAGGTTGTATTATTTATTTCCCGTTTAGTGACAGGTAAGTAAAGTAGGTTTCTGGGGGTTTCGTCTATGGCGTTCCCCGGACTACATTCAGGAGAAAACTCGTAAATAGTATGAGTAGGCCTGCTGTCATAATACGCTCTAGAGGTTAAATTGCTGTCAATATGTATTGTTTTGGTTTTGACGATATTCATCGGTAAATCTGATGCGTGGACACTTAGTGGGGCTAGTAAACGATTGGAATAACCAAGCAATGTGGCAATAGAATCTTTTGGTCGAAAATCAATCGTATATTTATCGCTGTATATTTCAGACTGTAGAGTGTTAGTATTGGCTTTCAATGAAAAATCGGGTATTTCGTTAAGATTTCTTAAAATTTTAATTATTGCTGTCTCTATTGCAGCAATTTCATAAGATCCTGTGGGTATTTCTAAAACTTTCAGTTCGTTTGCTTGAACGATTAAATACAATTTATTATTCGGTGTGTCAATATTCGGTATCGTATTATATGAATAAAACCCGAGCAACGCTAAGCCGTATTGTAAAGTTGGGTCTAAATAAATGGGGTTATTGTAATCAACCGAGAGCACAGAGTTGTAGCTTTTCAACGTGAATAACAACGACATGACTAATAGTTTTAAGTCGGTCAGCTCTTTTTATAAAGAAATTCGAGACAAAGATGTCCACAATTTATTTCGTTAAATTTTTGATATGCATCGTTATTATATTCAATTTTAACTTCTTTTAAATATCTAACAAGTTCCTTCGGTGGTTTTAAGTTGCCGCAACTATCAAAGTATTCAACATTATTATTATCTTTCTTATATGCTACCCAGTGAGTGCCTCTATTGTGTTTAACATCTAAATTAATAATTGCCGATTCAAAGGCATGTGGTTTGCCTGGAAGTGCATCTCTCATGAATACACCTCTAAAATATGACAACTTTAATTTCCTAGCAAATTTTTCGAGGTCAACGTTAGTTAATGGTCTCTTGGGTAGCTTCACTAGGAGTTTTTTTGTTTTCTTAAAAATAAACCAAAGCCTCGCTTGTTTTTTCTCAAGTAAAGCCCCGATCCGATTGCTTCCATCGCTTTGTTATGACGTTTTTGTTCTTCCATCTTTTTCTGCATATCTTTCGCGGCGATAACGGTTTTAGCAATTGCGTTAGCACCGCCTGCCACCGATCCAAGAGCTCCGAAAGCACCTAGGATTGGAATCAACGGAAGAAACCCACCGCATGCCTCAAACGGAATTATTCTGGGGATTCGCACTTTATCCTTTCCACCTACTTTTTTATCTACCAAACGTGCCGCTTTAATTGCAGCTAGTGTGGTTTTCTTAATTCCTTTTTCATTATTAAATTGATTTCCGTTAAATGATTTTTTCAATGATTTTTAACCTTTTTCACTATATCACGTTTGAACGATTTTTTTAAGCCCATGCCTAACTTGCGTTTAGTTTTCATTGTTGTAGTACCAAACCAAGCAGCTGCCTTTTCACCTAGTTTTGCGTCCTTAGACTTAACTCTTTGCCAAGCTTTATTTTCTAATACTAGATTGGCTTTATGTCGATCCTCTAAAGAGGAAGATTTCGAATATTCTATGTCGTGTTCCTTGCATGCAACGTCGAGAGAGTTTATGCCAGGGTCTTCCCTAGCTAATCTCTTGTTTACCTTAGTTCCAGGTCCACAATATTGGTATCCAGGAATGTGAAGTTCAACTGGTAGATTACTAATAAGGGTATTAACCAAACCGTCTCCTGTGAATGATAACATTAGACTGAATGCAGGGCTTTACTTGAAAATATATTTATAAGTTTCAATCAGTAATTTATTTCCCCAAACTGACTTGAATTTATTCTTTAACTGTTCACCACATCAAACAAAATATTTATATAATGTCCGAGCGTGTTAAGATTTTACTTAAACGAACCTCGGGAAAGTGTGTTTATATAAATGTTGTATAAAGCTTAATTTCGTATAATGAAACGTCTTTATTGCAGATCCGCTTGCTTTAATTCACCGCCAAACATTGATCATCGATGCCTGCGCTGGATAACTATTAATTTTAATTTAAATAAAGTTTAAAACACTTTCGCACGTAGCCCGTAAATATTTAAGTTAGTATAATTTTCAATTTAGATTGAGCCTTGCAACTGATGACTCATAAAAGTACCGCAATTTATGAATGGGTTATTATTTCACATTTTAAACAGAGTACGTTGCTGTCTTTCATTTCTATCGAATTATGGATCGCTTGATCCAGTTACTTTGTGAGTCATACGTCATCGTTGTTTAACTATTCACAGCAAATAAAGATTGGAATTCGAATTATTTGTTTTATTTACAACAGTTTCTCGTTACTCATAATAAAAGACTGGTTGATGTTTAAACCTTTATTAAAATAATTACGAGATATTTTCTATCATTTAAAGCACAGGCTACCATGACATTAGCTTTTCTATTCCTTTATTAAGTGCGTTTTATGACTAAAACATTCAGATGTCCCATGTTAATTTTCTATTCCCCAATGGGATTTTCTACTATTTCAAACTGATTGGCCTTGCGGTTTTTCCCCATATCCACTTGTCCTTTGTAAACTAGCGAGTATTTTTCACTGGAAAAATGTTCGAGGCACGGTTTGAACGCCTGGCCACTCTGTTCGGCAGGAAATCGACACTATCCTCCAACTCCAGCAAAATAGTCTCCCCGAACGTTGTTTGCACCACCTTCCCAGAGAGAATTTTCATCGGCACGCCTTCACCCAATTCCACTAACTTTACCGACGGTTTCTGTGACAAGCAACCAACTTTGTTGATGGTTGATGGAACTCCAAACAGCAAACTATGTCTTTTATCAAAGGTAGAGGAGTGGGGGAGCCTGATGGAAATGACTTTCTAGGAAACCCCGCCCACCTTGAACCAAAATTCCGAGAAGTAAGACACTTCAGTACACTTTGACCTTTGACTTCTAAGCCCCGCCCCCTGACCTTGGAGCGATTAAACCTTGAAAGCG
Organism: Pseudeuparius sepicola; assembly: GCA_963920635.1. Taxonomy (NCBI): domain Eukaryota; kingdom Metazoa; phylum Arthropoda; class Insecta; order Coleoptera; family Anthribidae; genus Pseudeuparius; species Pseudeuparius sepicola. The sequence continues at coordinate 74,822,803 of OY987299.1, read as the reverse complement.
ATTCTCGGAAATTAACCTTGACGCGATTCTCGGAAACCACGCCCCTTGCCCCTTCAAGCAATTCCCAGAAACGTTAACCTTGAACCCACCATCGCGACTTCGCAACAAACAACGACCTTGGCGGCCATTTTGGGCCACAACCCGTTTTGACTCACTGCTTACCTATCACTGTCGTAATATGTTAGATACGCACTAGGCTAGTTATATGGTATTATGTAGTTCTTGTCAGTATCGCGTAGGCCGTGGGCGGCATCCTATATTGGTAGACTTGGTAAGGTAGAACGGAAAAATTGTTGCAAGCCATCTCTACCGTGCTTAGACGCGCGGTGCGGCGTAACGCGATAGATTTTGTAACGTACAAATTCACAAATAAAACGAGCATTCTCTATCGTGTTTCGACGCGCGGTTTTTGTTGTGTGCATCGTATCGTAGTAGACAATGTAAATACGCAGCCCGGAATGCCCACGACCCAACAAATACACATACGGTAGACAAAAACAAATGAACATTTATTTGATAATAGATATGGGAATAAAATTTTGAGTGGTGCAATTCGGTTGCCGAGCAGTTTAATTTTCCAAATTGTATTTTACAATATTTTCTATAAATTAAAGACAATAATTCGGCTTTTGGTTTTAGGGAGTTATGGTTGGAATGGGCCAAAAAGATTCCTATGTAGGCGATGAAGCGCAAACCAAACGAGGAGTACTTTCAGTTAAGTATCCCATAGAACATGGTATAGTAAAGAACTGGGATGATATGGAAAAAATTTGGCATCACACGTTTCACAATGAGCTTAGAGTAAGTACATTAATTGGGCTATTCGATTCCTTCGATAAAAATTCAAATTAAATTTCTACCAGATTTTATGGGATAGTAATGCATATTCTCTTGGTCTAACACCGTTCTCGTTATGTAATAATTGATTTTTGGGCACTTCTAGGTAACTCCGGAAAACCACCCGGTGCTCTTAACTGAAGCACCGCTGAACCCGAGGATCAACCGTGAAAAAATGACCCAAATTATTTTCGAAACCTTTGGTTGTCCAGCAATGTATGTCGCTATACAAGCTGTACTATCCCTGTATGCCTCCGGCCGAACGACTGGCATTGTCATGGACTCTGGGGATGGTGTCTCGCACACTGTACCCATCTATGAAGGTAATTGTATAGTGTAATTTAGATAGACCTGCTAGTGGATTTATGATGTGCAATCTAAAAGAAGGTCACTGTGTAACAGTGAGACACTTTTTTCTTTTAATAATAATTCGAAATTCAATGAATTTTTAAATTATTTTTTAGAACTTTGTTTCGAAATGATTCCCAAGCATATGTGAAAAGCAGCATAGTCATACTATTGTCTTCTAAAAGTCTAAAGTAAATTGAAAATATACTTGACATTTGCTTCAAGGGGAACACTATATAGAAGTACCCCTGTACTTTAGGAAAAAGCTAATTATACACAGAATGTATGCAATTTTATGGATTTATATCTGAAACAAAATTGAAAACCTTTAAATTTTTAGCACATCGTAAGTAGACAAATAATGTAAGCAATATTTTTCTATTACATAGGGAACAGTTAGATATATGGATCACAGTGATATACGTCTTACTGGCCTCTTGTTATAAACGTCTAGTCCGGTCCTGCCAGACCTCCTAGGTGTTTATAGTCGCCCTCGCTTCTCAAAAAATGTAGTATTTATGTAACGCTTTCCTTTGGTCATGGCTATCGGGCGCAGTTTTCGATATTTTAAGTCCAAATTGCGCCTGGGGCACATCGCTATTGTAAAGCGTCAGAAGCGGAAAAGCCGTTCCGCCGTTTGAGCCATTTTCCGATTTGGTAAACGTAAAGTCCCTAGAAATCGATCGACGTATCAGCAGAAGAAAATGGGTTAGTTTTGTTTTGTTTGCTTTTCTTGAATTTCTTCAATTTTCTGGCAGATTGGGCTTCTACTTAGGCTTCGAGTATTCACGCGGCGAACAGGTAATTGCGGGATGGCGATGGGTTATTGCTTTTACTGTACCTAACCTAACTTGATTGTATACAATACTCCCGACGTTTTGTATTTCCTCCTTTTATTCGGGAAAGCTAGGCCAGAAAAGCTTTAAAACTAAGCCATGAGAAACTTAAGTAGACTTTTGCCCTTGACGATGCAGTCCTTGCCCTGCACTTTGTCATACGAAAGGTTTGTTTACCATAGATATTTTGTGTCCTTACATTAAAATTTCCAGGTGTTCTATATAGATCCGTTGCTATTCTTAGCCCTAATACCTAAGGGTGCCTTTGGTGTAGCCCCCGTTTAAATGAAAGCGAGCAGCAAAATCATTACCTACATTCTCCTTTGTCGTTTAAAGCACATCCATACGAGTTTCAGTTATCTGCGAAAAGGTAGGTTCTCAGACCCTGAAAAAAGCTTCCAACATGTTTAGGGGAAGCACAGGCTAAAGCTAGTCCCCTCTTTTGTGATTTGCCGATGTGGTGCCGACGTCGCTTAATGTTACCTTAAATTTTCGCTTAATATTCATATTATAAGTATTATAGCTAACTGCATAAGCTTGATTTCAGGCAGGAGTCCTTATGACAATGTATGTACACGTACAAGTCCAGGCTCATCTACTATACCTCTCGCTTATTAATATGACTAGGTCAAAGATATAGATTGGGTTGAATTGAATATATGGAAATATATGAAAAAATGGAAATAGATGGTACATACAGACTTTAGTCTTCCCAATTAGCGTAGTAATGTTATGTGTAAAACTGAAAGCAAGCATCAGATGAATTTCAAAAAACCGCTGCCAATAGAATCTCTACTTCCACACCACTTTTTAAAGCCATTATTTCTGAGTAAACTTCAACACTGCACATAAATCCTAGAATCTATATATTTTCAGTTTTTAGAATTTTAGAAAGAATGCCAAAACTGAATTCCTTGCCCCCTAAAATACAGAAAATGACATATCACTTGCTATTTTCAAATTCGCCTCTACCCCTCTGTTAGGTAATTATTTTCATCTCATTTTGACCCTGCGTAGAGCAATTTTGTCCAAAAGCAATTCAAGATTACATATTAGGTACACCAAATTTTAAGTCGATATATTAACAGTCGTCCACTGTGTGGTAGTGGTTTCCAGTGCTATGTAAATTTTTAGGATACCAGACACCCGTTACTGGTAATACCAGTTACATTTCTAGTGTGACGAGACATACGTGTCTGGTAAACCCTCATGTAATTTTCGAGCCAATATATTTTATTTGTGAAGGAGATGAAGTATATTTTCGTGCAAATTATATTAATAAATTAGTATGGTAAAGCTCTTTCGGCTGCATAGCCATCATCAGTACCACGTCAGGTATATACAAGAAAACAATGGAAAACCCATGTCACACATTAAAATGTTACAATTACATTTACAACAGCCATAAGCTCAACAAATATCAGGTAATCAATATTTGTTCAGCTTATGGCTGTGATGTAATTTTAACATTTTAATGTGTGACATGGGTTTTCCATTGCCTTTTATACCTGTATTAGACTCAATGGCTCTAATTTCCTGACGTGGTACGGATGATGGCTATGTAGCCAAAAGCGCTTCACTATGCTAATTTATTAATATAATTTGCAAGAAAATATACTTCACCTCCTTCATTAACATTTACGTACAAATTGCCGAAACCTATTCATTTTTTTTTAAGTTTGTTTTCAGATTAAACGTTATTACTCGGTGACAAAAAAATCACCGTTTAACGATCCATAGTTTGTTAAAGTGTGCAACATGGTGGTAAAATAGTCAGTAAATCACCAATGCCGCTGGAACCGCCCTCCGTTACTGTGTATTACTTTCTTTAATTACTTGTAGAATTTTCCTGCCTCTCGAAACCGCTTTTTTTCGGCATAGAAGTAACACTGAGACAAGATTATTACCGGACACCTGTATCCGGTAATATCTAAATTTTATATATTTTTTTGTTGCAGTACGTTACCGGATACCAGCGTCAGGTACTAAAAACTCCACCTATCGGGTCTTGCGCATTACGACTAACATATAGGTACCTACCTGTATCATGTCCGTAGCGTTCATAATAGCACAGAGAAGACCAGAATAAGTCCAGAATTCAGAGAGTCCATCTTGTCAAATGGAGCCCATCTCTTTACGTAATTTTTCACATACCCGATAAGATCGTTCAGATAAACTATGAAGTAGACTGCGTTCTTCATTTATTATAGATTAATTTAAAACTGAGAAAGAAGATCCACAGTGACCTACAATGGATTAATTACCGTTTAAAGTTGGGCTCCATTTGACATATTTGACAAGATTGACGCTCTGTATTCTGTATTCTCAGTGATAATAGTCATTTTATAGATGCCGTAGGAACAAGAAAATCGAGAGACGGGGCTGCCACCACAATGTAAAGTGGCTTGCCAGATCTTGGCGACTGGTAATGCAGTGAACGTGTTAATCCGTTCAAACACAGGTTTAAGCCAATATGCAAAATATAACAAAATTTATTCAGTCTATATGAATTACATAGTAAGTTAATTCAATTCAAATTCAAATTCAAATTCAAATTCAATTCAAATTGGCTCTTTCTGCCCTGGTGTTTTGAAACAGCGGAACCTACAATAATAACTATTGAACATCACTATTGTATAATTAATACACATATTGTATATACCTTTTATGCCAGTAATTAGTCGGTGTCTCTAGTTACTTTGGCGGATTAATCTAATCCAACGGTTGGTATTACAGCAGGCTCGTGTCAAGTTGATCTTAGGTTTTCAAGTTTTTGTTTCCACTAGACGCTTTCACTGTACTCTCGCAGCCTGGTAGGGGCCAGAATAATGCCCAAGTAAGTCGAAGGATCTGCTGGTCCAAATTCTTTCTGATTGTAGGGCTGCACCGTAATGTGAATTCGTTGTAAATTCGTCTTGGCCTGGTTATTGGCAGATTTTCTTGTGTTATCGTTCGCTGGCTTCGCCGTGTTTGGATTATTGTTTTTTTCAGCCACAGAATATTCTTCTATTTCCGGCACAGAATAATATAATAATATATCAGGTAAATAAACAATAAATAATATATACTTATGTGGTTTGACCCTAACCTATCCAATATATTTTGTAGTTTGACCCACAAAATATACAAGTTAGGTTTGACATTGTCATGTCACAGCTGAGCTGCGTTCAGGAAATGTTACAACGTACACATTCCTTACAGAAGTCCTCCTTTTAACTCTTTGCAAAAGTAAATTTGAAGTGAAATGATAGTATAGTTACTACAAATCGCGTTCATAAATCTGATTTGTTTGCGCATGTTTAATTTCTTTAATTTAGTATACTATATTTTTTTATTATCTTCAAGGGTTTAGTTGGAAAATGCTATGTATTAGCGACACTTCGCCTGTTTATACCACTAAATGTATAAATAAAGACGAATTATTATTATTATTATTATTATTATTATATCGACTTAGCCAAAAGGCATTCGCACTCCCTCTACGGGGAACATTCACTCAGATCCCGGGTATCCCGGATACCATAAGGATCTGGCTCGGACGAGACCCTTGCCACGTTATCGGGCCTTAGGTGATATTGATGTTGTCGGACGTTCCTGCATTCCCCATGAATTTCCTGACGGTTCGGGCTGTCGCAAGTAGTACCGCTTTCTGCATGGACCTGTAAAGACTATCAGTTAGACCCAGCTCTTTTATGTCTCTCAGAAAACTTTTTGGTATAACACCAGTTGTTGACACGATAATTGGGATCGTCTTGACGTTTTCCATTTCCCATTGCCTTCTAATTCGTTCTTCTAAGTCTCTGTACTTCGCGATCTTCTCGACTTGCTTCACACGCAGGTTGTTGTTGTTCGGGATGGCCACATCAATCAGAGTTGTCTTCCTAGAAATTTTATCAACTATTATAAGGTCCGGTCTGTTATGGGCAACTCGTTGATCTGTCAGAACTGTACGATCCCAGTACATCTTGTAGTTGCTGTTCTCAAGAACAGGCTCCGGTGTGTAGCTGTAATATGGGACCCTCTCTGCCTGCACAAGCAGCAGTTTTTCCGCCAGTTCCTGGTGCAAGATCTTGGCAACCGAATCGTGTCGTTCCTTATATTCCGTTGATGCGAACATCTGACATCCTCCTGTTATGTGCTGGATTGTTTCTGAAGTTGGGCACCCGTATCTGCATCTGTCATCCACTACCGATGCATCTCCTACAATGAATTTTAGGTAGTTGCGAGTTGGTATAACCTGATCTTATATGGCCTTCCGTCTCGGGGAACATTCTTCCCGAGGTCAGCCAGTAGTTCGACGCTAACTTGTCGACATGTTCCTGGTTGACCTCATTAGGATGCCCCCCGTGCAGCGGCTTCTCCAACCAACTCTGTAGTGTATCGTTGTCGGTTCGGTGGTGATTTTGATGCTCGTGTTCCGTCAGACGTAGCGGTGTTGAGACGTCTGCTCCGCATATAGCTTTATGTAGTGTGGAGCTGTTGGCCTGTCTCTGGAAATAATTACGCAGATTTATTATTTGTTGGTCCAATTGCTTGCTAAGGTCTGCCAATCCTCTTCCTCCTAGTTGACGTGGCAGAGTAGTTCTTTCTACGGCGCTACGGGGATGATGTTTATGAGCTTTTGTCAGTAGTGTCCTAACTTTTCGCTGCAGGTTGTTGATGTCCGTGTTGGTCCAATTCACTATTCCAAACGAATAGCTGAGTACCACGCATACGTGTTCAGGGCCTTAAACAAATTCCTGCTGTTAAGATCAGTTCGCACTACTTGTCTTACTCTCTTGATGAATTCATTCGTTAAATCAGTCTTCATTGTTCGATGGTCTATCCTTTGAGCTTGTTTCATCCCGAGATACTTGTATGTATCTCCCTTGCTCATTGCTTCGATCTCCTGGCCGTCCTGCATCTCGTGTGCGCTTTGTTCGAGCTTTCCCCGGATGATATTAAGGGTGCGGCACTTGTCCAGTCCAAACAGCATTCCGATATCCCTGGAGAACTCCTCTACAATTTTAAGCATTTGCGTTAGTTGGTTTTTGGTTGCTGCGATCAGTTTTAAATCATCCATATATAATAGGTGATTCAACTTGATCGCTTCTGCGTTGTTGCTTTTGATAGCGAAGCCATATTTTGTAGAGTTCAACCGATGTGATAGAGGGTTCATCGCCATGCAGAACCACAGTGGACTGAGTGAATCTCCTTGGAAAATCCCTCTTCGGATGTTGATTGTGTCGGTCTCGATGTTACTGTCTGCGGTTCTGAGTTGTATCTTAGTGCGCCAGGTTGTCATAGCGTGTTCTAAAAAGGAAACTGTATGATGATCTATTTTATACAGCTTTAAGATACCTGTGAGCCAGTCGTGAGGTACGGAATCAAATGCTTTTTTGTAGTCCACATAAGCCATGTGGAGGTTTCGTTGCTTGGAATGAGCCTGGTTGCAGATGACAGAGTCTATGATGAGTTGCTCTTTGCATCCCATTGCGCCCTTCGAGCAGCCCTTCTGCTGCATTGCAATGATGTTGTTCCGCTCGCAGTGAGCATATATTCGCTGCGTAAGGCAAGATGTGATTATCTTGTACAGCGTAGGCAAGCAGGTTATTGGGCGGTACTTGGCAGGGTTATCCGTATTCCGCTGGTCTTTTGGTAACAGGTAGGTTGCACCCTGTGTAAGAAACAATGGCATTTTCAGAGGATCGAGCAAGACTTCATTAATTAAGGTAGTTATCTGTTCATGCGTGCACCACAACTTCTTAATCCAATAATTTTGGAGATGATCTGGACCTGGTGCCTTCCAGTTGTGGGAATTCTTGATGACATCGGAGACCTCAGCGGTTGTGAATTGCTCGTGTTGCATCTGGCTATAGTTCCGGCCCATCTCGCGTTCTTCGCTGATCCAGCTTGCACTGACATTGTATGGACCTGATGTGGCAAGTTGATTTCTCCAGAAACCGTCGACCTGTTCTCTGCTAGGGTAACTCGCATTTGTGGCATCGGCGCTAGAATTAAAAGCACAGTAGAAACCCTTTTCTGATCGTTCAAAGAGTTTGTTGTCTCGTTTCCTGTTGTTACTAGCCTTGTATCTCCTCAGACGCCCTGCGAAAACAGAAAGTTTTTGTTTTAATGTGTCAAGACATTGTTGAGCAGTGATGTTCGCGGGGTCATGCCGAGAATGCATTTGGGTGCGGCTCATTATTGCCTGCACCGCCCTGTGGATCCTTCTAGTCCTAACTCCTCTGATATATTCCGTCACTTGTCCTATGTTTTTACGGAGACTCTCGATCTTCCGATTTAGTCGCATTTCCCATTGAGCCATTCGTGGTTCTGGTCTTGCACGATTCAACCCTTGGGCCGTTCGGATCTTGGCACCCATTACAGTGGTGACTGCCGTTGCGGCACAGTAGATTAACATGTGCATACGTTCTAATGTTGGTGTTACTGAAACATAGTTTGGTAAAATTCGTGTGTTCATAAGATCGAGCACGATTGCAAGTTTCCTGGAAGAATTTAATCTTGGTAGCGGTGGCCTGCTCAGTGGGTCTGTGCCTTCGTATCGCAATACTGCCTGTCTCATATGTGCGTTTAAGCCTTCAAAATGTTCTTCGTTAACCGATTCCAGACTCTCGGTTGTTGGTTCTACCGTTTCGGCTTCTAGTTGTTGTCCAGGCGCTTGAAGTTCCCCATTGTTGTTGTTGTCATCTATGTCTATGTGTTCGCCGTGGATCTCTAGCTCAACTTCCCGTTTGATAGCGTTAAGTCGGGTTTCTGGAATTCGGTTATTTCTTAGAATAGTTCGATACTGATCTGACACTCTTTGTTCAGACACTTGCATGTGTGGAAACTCCCTGCAGAACTCGGCATGCAGTTGTTGTCGGTAGCCGATCATCTCTTGTCCTAAGTTTGCCACCCTGTAAAAAATACGCATAATCGATTCATTCATGGACACAGTCCATTTCATGCGTCTTCGTTGTAATCCCGCCTCTGTGAACGCTGGCTGAAGTTCCCGCGCAGCACCTTCGGTGGGTGGAACCCTAGTTCTCGTTTGGCTCCCATGTTGTAGATGTTCGTGTTGTTGTTGGGCTGTAGCTGTTTGTGCAACAGGGGCCCGCCTCATCAGCGCCCTGTCACCGACGTCCCGCTCGCTGTCATGTCCAGCGCCGGCTCCAGACATGCCCTGGCGATCCCCAGGCAGCGGCCCTATGACAAAACTCCTATTAATCTCCATTCCATGGGTTTCTCCCGTAACGTGGGAGTGACGGCCCTCGGTCGCCTTTTACGACTCGCGGAGCCACGATAGGAGTATTCTAACCCGCTACCCACACAGGTCAACTAGGATAACGCGGGATCGTTACACCCGAGGATCTGCCCCTCTCACAGGTCAAACCCCTCCTTGCGTTAACTGGGAAACACGGGATCGTTACACCCGAAGATCCGCCTCTCTCACAGGCTAGATCCATCCCTGTGTAACCGAGAGTCGCGGGATTGTCACACCCGAGGATCAGCTCCTGTCACCAGCTAGACCCCTCCCTGCGCTACTGGAGATCGCGGGATTGTCACACCCGTAGGTCTGCCCCTGTCACAGGCCAAACCTCTCCATGCGTAACTGGGAATCGCGGGATCGTCACACCCGTGAATCTGCCTCTCTCACAGGTCAGACCCATCCCTGCGTATTATTATTATTATTATCTCGACTTAGCCAAAAGGCATTCGCACTCCCTCTACGGGGAACATTCACTCAGATCCCGAGTATCCCGGATACCAAAAGGATCTGGCTCGGACGAGACCCTTGCCATGTTATCGGGCCTTAGGTGACATTGATGTTGTTGGATGATCCTGCATTCCCCATGAATTTCCTAACGGTTCGGGCTGTCGCAAGTAGTACCGCTTTCTGCATGGACCTGTAAAGACTATCAGTTAGACCCAGCTCCTTGATGTTTTTCAGCAAACTTTTTGGTATAACACCAGTTGTTGACATGATGATTGGAATCGTCTGGACGTTCTCCATTTCCCATTGCCTTCTAATTCGTTCTTCTAAATCTCTGTACTTCGCGATCTTCTCGACTTGCTTCACACGCAGGTTGTTGTTGTTCGGGATGGCCACATCAATCAGAGTTGTCTGCCTAGAAATTTTATCAACTATTATAAGGTCCGGTCTGTTATGGGCAACTCGTTGATCTGTCAGAACTGTACGATCCCAGTACATCTTGTAGTTGCTGTTCTCAAGAACAGGCTCAGGTGTGTAGTTGTAATGTGGGACCCTCTCTGCCTGCACAAGCAGCAGCTTTTCCGCCAGTTCCTGGTGCAAGATCTTGGCAACCGAATCGTGTCGTTCCTTATATTCCGTTGATGCGAACATCTGACATCCTCCTGTTATGGCCAGTAAGAAGCCTTCCGTCTCGGGGAACATTCTTCCCGAGGTCAGCCAGTAGTTCGACGCTAACTTGTCGACATGTTCCTGGTTGACCTCATTAGGATGCCTCCCGTGCAGCGTGATTTTGATGCTCGTGTTCCGTCACACGTAGCGGTGTTGAGACGTCTGCTCCCCATATAGCTTTATGTAGTGTTGAGCTGTTGGCCTGTCTCTGAAAATAATTACGCAGATTTATTATTTGTTGGTCCAATTGCTTGCCGAGGTCTGCCAATCCTCTTCCTCCCAGTTGACATGGCAGAGTAGTTCTTTCTACGGCGCTACGGGGATGATGTTTATGAGCTTTTGTCAGTAGTGTCCTAACTTTTCGCTGCAGGTTGTTGATGTCCGTGTTGGTCCAATTCACTATTCCAAACGAATAGCTGAGTACAGAGCACGCATACGTGTTCAGGGCCTTAAACAAATTCCTGCTGTTAAGATCAGTTCGCACTACTTGTCTTACTCTCTTGATGAATTCATTCCTTAAATCAATCTTCATTGTTCGATGGTCTATCCTTTGAGCTTTTTTCATCCCGAGATACTTGTATGTATCTCCCATGCTCATTGCTTCGATCTCCTGTTCGTCCTGCATCTCGTGTGCGCCTTGTTCGAACTTTCCCCGGACGATGTTAAGGGTGCGGCACTTGTCCAGTCCAAACTGCATTCCGATGTCCCTGGAGAACTCCTCTACAAATTTTAAGCATTTGCGTTAGTTGGTTTTTGGTTGCGGCCATCAGTTTTAAATCATCCATATATAATAGGTGATTCAACTTGATCGCTTCTGCGTTGTTGCTTTTGATAGCGAAGCCGTATTTTGTAGAGTTCAACCGATGTGATAGAGGGTTCATCGCCATGCAGAACCACAGTGGACTGAGTGAATCTCCTTGGAAAATCCCTCTTTGGATGTTGATTGTGTCGGTCTCGATGTTGCTGCTTGCGGTTCTGAGTTGTACTTAGTGCGCCAGTGTGATGCAGGGTGAACAATTATTCCAAAATATTATATTATATTATTTAGGACACTTAGGACACACTTTAGGTATTTTGCTGATTAGGAGATTAAGCAACTAGTTGTACTAGTTACGGTTATAATTATTATAAAATGGAACGATGACCAGCTGACTATTTGCAAATAAATATTTATTAGGTCATACAATGGGTATGCCAACACATGTATCAATCTATGTAAATCAATCTATAGTAATACGTTGAATAAAGCACATCGGTTTCGATGCTAATATATTAACACTGCGTATCATTTAAGTCGGTAACATCACATGGCGATCCTAACATCACATGGCGACCCTGACTATCGAATCAAGAGATGTGGCACAATGGAGTACTGAGGAGCTTGTAAAAAGCGTCTCATAAATTAAGTCGGCTAATGGATACAGCAAGGGATATGGAAATTTAATAATGGGACAAACACGAAGTAAAGAAGAGGTGATTATAGCACAATCCGGCAATAGTGGAGGCCAAACCACAGAAACGAAGTTTGCTACAACACAGGACATTTTACATGTACTGGTGATTGTCTTGGTATTGCTGATAGTATTATGGGTGATTTGGTCCAGATGCAAGAAGGCGATGATGGGTACAGTCAGAAGGGAAATTGCTAGGAGCAATGCCCGTATCGATGCAGTTTAGATCGGGTATTGCAGCAACCATAGAGTGCAGCGAGTGTAGTACCTAGTCGGTTCTACCTTCGTTAGAGTAGTGGAATGAACAATCTCGTAAGTGAAGTTTAGTGTAGTGAAATGAACAATGTTGCACGTGTAGTCGTTGCGGAGTACGTGAGATTAAGTGACAGATGAGTAAGGTATGTCTTGATTTCTTAGAGGTTGTCAAATTATATAGAGAAAAATTCGCAAAGAACCAGAAAGTCGTAGAAAATCGGCGGACCGAATAGAAACATTATTAAAGCAATTAACACAATTAAATGATAAATTTGAGATCCTAAAAAGTAATTATAGTAAAGGTCTATACGGTCCGGGCAAAGAAAGTGTAGCTCAGCTTAGTAGTCAAATTAGCGAGATAATTAGCGCGAGCAAGCAAAAGCTCTTAGATAGGTTAGATAATATTACTAGGGAACAAGTAGATAATAACATTTTAGAATCGGAAAATACCACTGTTAGCGATACTTCTGTTACAAATAATTCAAATCAAGTTAAAGTTGAAGGCAACGGAAATATTGAAGTAAAACTAGAAAATATGGCAATGTCTAATGTTGATTTTTTTTTAATTTGGCAAGTAGAATTATACCCCAGGAATTTGATGGAAATCCAACCAAATTGCGTGCTTTTTTGGATGCTCTCACCTTGCTAAACGCAAATGCAGCTAATCATGCTGATAACGCAGTTGCGTACGTCAAAACGCATTTAGTAGGCAGAGCTCGCGGTCTGATCACAAATGAAAACACCCTTCAGGCAATTATAAACACATTAAAAAATGGGATTCGCGGTGAAAGTTCTCAGTCATTAACGGCAAAATTAATAAATTGCAAACAAAACCATAAAGATGCTGCCGCGCACGCGGCTGATATTGCATTTAAAAAATAAAGTTTATAAGAACCGCCCCGAAAATGTTGGGGAGATTAAAAGACGAGTAAAATTAAAAATTGATAGTTTAAACAATCGTCCCTTAATCTTTGAAAATGTCCGAAAAAATTTCTTAAAAAGACTTAGGTTATGTGTAAATAATAATGGAAACCATTTTGAACATTTAATGTAAATGAACTTCTAACTAATTTTTAATAACTAATCATATTGTTGTTATAATAAATATGACAGTAGTAAAAATAATAAATGTTTCATAATTTCCACGAGATTTTTAATTAAGTTGAATGCAGTTGAATGGCTATAGCCACTTTAACATTCAGCCTACTCGCTTGTCAGTTTTATTATCATGGCTGACTTGATTTGTCATACATTTGGTTTTATTGTTTGGCCTACTCAGATCGAACATCAGACACCGACCATGAGACCATGTATCTAGTTTGATGGAGCTTCTCTGATAAATATCTCGGAAACGGTTGTAGATAAATAGGTCAAGTTATATATCGTTGGATTCAGAATTAAAAAAGGAATCCTGTGATGGTTAAGACAAATGTGTAAGTTGTAAAATAGAGAAAACCACTTTCATTTCCGCTATAACCGGAAGTTATATTAAAAAACTGAATATTCGGAAATACTACTTAAAGGTTCTCTAATGGATGTGTAGGTAAAAAAATACATTTTTTTTATTTTGCAAAAAATGTTTTTTCGCGATAACTTTTTTACCGACCCCCGTATACAAAATTAGGGTACACCGTCGAATTCCCCTTAATTTTTACAACAATCTCATTTTTTGAATGACGATTTTATGTTAACGTGTCTCCACGTAGCACACTTTTTCCGCTTGGATGGGCCCCCCTGTACCTGCGGAAACGGCCGGTAAATATTCCACCGAAAACGTTGTAAAATCCTTGGTGCCTTGGTGCAACATGCAAACTCTGATAGAGCACGGCTAATAATTGAGGCCGGCACGTTTACAAATGTACAGGATGCGCTCACAAAATTCGTGAACGTTAATACATCCACTGCGGGTTCGGTTAGCAGTAACGCGAACGTATTTTATACCAATCGAAATATCAATTTCGCAGGAACCTTCCGTGGACACAGACCATATGGTCGTTACAATAATAATCGTGGTAGAAATAATTACTATAACCACAAACCGCGTAGTAATAATTACTACAATCTACCGCAGACGCAAAATGGGTCAGCTAACATGCAGCGCGGACGCGGAGGAAATCAAAGGTACCAAAATAATGTTGATCACTACAGGCAAAATAATACACGCGCCGTAAGACCAATGACTGCGGATTCGGGAAACGACGAGCCCCTCCCACAGGGACAACTGGGGGGTGATCAGTAAAGATTTTTAGATGTGATCTATGCATTTTCAAATTTTGTAGAATTTTCGACAAACATGACAGGTTCACAATGTACATTTCTGTTAGATACTGGAGCAGATATTTCAATTTTTAAATGTGTAAAAGTTAAAAATAATCAAATCATTAATTCGGCAAATTGGAGCAACATAACAGGTGTTACTGACGGTATTATTAAGTCGTTGGGAACGACTGAAACTGAAATTTTCATAGATAGATGTAAAATCGCACACACATTTCATGTTGTTGATGCCAATTTTCCCATACGCACAGATGCAATTCTTGGTAGAGATTTCATTTCTAAATACCGATGCATATTAGATTACTCGAATTACTGCAATTGGACCATGAAAATGATAATTAATAACCAACATATCGTTGTCCGTTGTAATACGATGATTGTGCCTGCTCGATGCGAAGTAATAAGATATTATCGAAAATTCGAAAATTTGAAGAATGATTCAGTGGTGGTGAATAAGGAATTATACCCTGGTGTTTTTGTCGCTCGTACTATTGTATCAAAGAACTCTCCGGTTGTAAAAATTATTAACACAAACTCTGAAACAATTACGTTAAGATATATTAGGATTGATATACTTAGCCTACATGATTTTCATGTATATCATATCAATAATGATCAAAATAATAGGTCAGCTAAGTTAGATAAAACTCTGAACTTAGACGAATTTCCAGAATTTGTCAAAAATAAAGTATCTAAACTCTGTCAGAACTTCTCAGATATATTTTCTTTGCAAACAGATAAAATAACAGTCAATAATTTTTACAAACAGGAATTACATTTGATAGACAAAAAACCAGTATACATAAAAAATTATAGAAGTCCCCATTCACAAAAACGCGAAATCAATGAGCAAATAACTAAAATGTTAGAAGACAATATAATAGAACCATCTATGTCCGCTTATAACAGTCCCGTGTTATTAGTACCAAAAAAAGCTGAAAACGGTATCAAAAAATGGCGTTTGGTAATTGATTATAGGCAACTAAATAAAAAAATCAGTCGCAGACAAATTTCCATTGCCACGAATAGACGACATTTTAGATCAGTTGGGACGCGCTAAATGGTTTTCGGTATTAGATTTAATATCGGGATTTCACCAAATTCCGTTAGAGGAAATGTCACGTGACATGACATCTTTTAGTGTGGATTCTGGATCCTTCCGATTTACTAGGTTACCGTTTGGACTTTCTGTAAGCCCAAATAGCTTTCAGAGGATGATGTCCATTGCATTTGCGGGCATCACTCCGGAAAGAGCATTCTTATATATGGATGATCTGATTGTGATTGGTTGCTCAGAAAACCATCACTTAGCAAATTTACAAAAAGTATTTGAAACGTGTCGATAATACAATTTAAAGTTAAATCCTGTAAAGTGCAAATTTTTTCGCACTACATATTTAGGCCACAAAATAACTGATCAGGGAATTCTCCCCGACGATTCTAAATTTAATGCTATAAAACAATATCCATGTCCGACAAATGCTGCAGAAGTAAAAAGATTCGTTGAATTTACAAATTACCACGCTTTGCGGAAATAACAGTGCCATTAAACAAATTAACCAGAAAACGCACAGAATTTGTTTGGACGGAAGAGTGTCAAAATTCTATCAATCTCTTAAAAAATTCTTTATTAGAACCTCCAGTTCTACAGTATCCAGACTTATCTAAACCATTTACTATTACAACAGATGCGTCACAATTTGCTTGTGATGCAGTTCTCACAAAATTTCAACGGACACGATTTACCTATAGCATACGCATCGCGTTCATTTACAAAAGCAGAAATTAACAAAGCAATAATTTTAAAAGAATTATTAGCGGTGCACTGGGCAATAAAATATTTCCATTGTTATATATGTATGGAACTAAATTTCTTATAAAAACTGATCACCGTCCATTAATATATTTATTTTCAATGAAGGACCCAACTTCCAAATTAACAAGAATTCGTCTTGAATTAGAAGAGTATAATTTCGAAATTCAATATGTAAAAGGCGAGGACAATGTTTGTGCTGACGCTTTGTCTAGAATTAATATTGATGATTTAAAAAATATTTATAATAATGCAAACAAATTACTCGTTATTACAAGGTCAATGTCGAGACCTACTTCAACAAAACATCAACCGCAATCTAGCGAAAATAGCAGGAGTCCAGTTCTTTTAGAACCCAAAGTTTACGAAGCAATTGACAATACTGAGACACTTAAATTACCATTAGTGAAATTTGAGTACAATGATCCATTTATACAGATAACAATTACAAATAAAAGAAAAATGTGCGCACGGAAATTAATTTCAATCGCTAACGATAATAATTCAGCTCTGGAGCAATTATTACTTCAGCTAGACAGTATGGCTGGTGATTGTAAAATAAGAAAAGTTAAGTTGAACCTAGGTGATTATGTGTTTAAAAATTTCTCTATCAATACATTTAAGAATGTAGGAGAAAAATGTCTCAGGAAAACAACAATTGTACTGTGTAATGAAAGAAAGCTAGTAACAAATAAGGACGAAAAACTCAAAATTATAGGACAATTTCATAATAGTCCCTTATCAGGTCATTGCGGTCAAAAAAGACTACTGAAAAAATTGAAATCCTGTTATTTTTGGAAACAAATGTCTCGCGACGTTGCAAATTTTGTCAAAAAATGTCACAAATGCCAAGTTAACAAAATAAAAATTAAACAGCCAGAGCCTTTCACTATAACACCAACTCCACAGAAGCCATTCGATATTGTATGCATCGATACAGTTGGAAAATTACCAACGACGGGAATCAATATGCTCTCACTATACAGTGTGAATTGACAAAATAATTATTCCAATCCCCAATAAAGACGCGATAGCGGTAGCATCAAATTTAGTAAAACATTTTATTCTTATTTATGGACCCATGAAGGAAGTTCGTACGGATATGGGCACAGAGTATAAGAATCAAGTGTTTGATAACGTAACTGAGTTATTAGGCATAGAACATAAGATATCTACCGCTTATCACAGTCAATCCATTGGTGGTTGCGAGAGAAACCATCGAGTTTTAAATGAATATTTACGCATGTATATAAACGATTCAAAATCAGATTGGTCTACTTGGACACAATACTATGCATTTTGTTATAACACGACACCTAGCACATATCATAACTTCACTCCCTTTGAGCTAGTATTCGGCAGAAATTCAATTATTCCCTATACATTAAGTGAATCAAAAATAGACCCTCTCTATAATATCGACGCATATGATAAAGAATTACGCTATTGCTTACAGTATGCTCATAAACGAGCAAAGGAACATTTAGAAAAAGCTAAAATTACTCGTAAAACTGTTCATGATATAACGGCATTTCAAGAAAACTTAAACCCAGGAGATCTTGTTTCATTAACAAAAATGAGGAAAGACACAAATTTGACTCATGGTACCATGGACCTTATTCAGTGATTAGTGTACAAGAACCGAATTGTTTACTCGCTGGTGCGAATGGTAAACAAATAAGAGTGCACAAAAATCGTGTATGTACGTAAATATGTAAAATAATGATAAGTTAGCATAAGCAGTGCGGGTATATTTTGAGATATGTATTAAATAATGTAGGTATTGAAAATACTGGGCAAAATGTAAATCTATACAGGGTGGCCCACCACGAACTGCATCGATCTATATATGGAAAAATAAAAGTAGGAAAATTCTGAAAATTTGGCACCGCACCAATGCCGATGGGCGCTGATCCACTAAAATATTTTGGTGATCTGGCACTTCCGGTTATACCGGAAGTCGATATCAACTTTCTTATTTCAAATGGAACACCCTGCATATTATTGCATTTTTGGATTCTAGGCATCATTTTGGAACAAAAACATGCAACATGTCCCGTGTCTAAATCCAACCGTTTTTTATATATTTGCATTTTTCCGAAAAAAAATGACAGGTGCAGACCTAAAGTCAATTAGCAATTTATACGAGGAAACCGCGAAATTTTAAAACGAATTTTTGGCATCGTGTAACAAGCCCTGACCTAGTGATCTCTGCTGAGAAATAAATCCGTTCTTATACACAAAATATGAATAAAAATTACACGCAAGTTCGGGATGGCCACATCAAACAGAGTTGTCTTCCTAGAAATTTTATCAACTATTATAAGGTCCGGTCTGTTATGGGCAACTCGTTGATCTGTCAGAACTGTACGATCCCAGTACATCTTGTAGTGGCTGTTCTCAAGAACAGGCTCCGGTGTGTAGCTGTAATATGGGACCCTCTCTGCTTGCACAAGCAGCAGCTTTTCCGCCAGTTCCTGGTGCAAGATCTTGGCAACCGAATCGTGTCGTTCCTTATATTCCGTTGATGCGAACATCTGACATCCTCCTGTTATGTGCTGGATCCACTACCGATGCATCTCCTACAATGAATTTTAGGTAGTTGTGAGTTGGTATAACCTGATCTTGTATGGCCAGTAAGAAGCCTTCCGTCTCGGGGAACATTCGTACCGACGTCAGCCAATAGTACGACGCTAACTTGTCGACATGTTCCTGGTTAACCTCATTATGATGCCTCCCGTGCAGCGGCTTCTCTAACCACCTCTGTAGTTTATCGTTGTCGGTTCGGTGGTGATTTTGATGCTCGTGTTCCGTCAGACGTAGCGGTGTTGAGACGTCTGCTCCGCATATAGCTTTATGTAGTGTGAAGCTGTTGGCCTGTCTGTGGAAATAATTACGCAGATTTAATATTTGTTGGTCCAATTGCTTGCTGAGGTCGGCCAATCCTCTTCCTCCTTGTTGACGTGGCAGAGTTGTTCTTTCTACGGCGCTACGGGGATGATGTTTATGAGCTTTTGTCAGTAGTGTCCTAACTTTTCGTTGCAATTTGTTGATGTCGTGTTGGTCCAATTCACTATTCCGAAGGAATAGCTGAGTATAGAGCACGCATACGTGTTTAGGGCCTTAAACAAATTCCTGCTGTTAAGATCAGTTCGCACTACTTGTCTTACTCTCTTGATGATTTCATTAGTTAAATCGGTCTTCATTGTTCGATGGTCTATCCTTTGAGCTTGCTTCATCCCGAGATACTTGTATGTATCTCCCATGCTCATTGCTTCGATCTCCTGGCCGTCCTACATCTCGTGTGCGCCTTGTTCGAGCTTTACCCGGACGATGTTAAGGGTGCGGCACTTTTCCAGTCCAAACTGCATTCCGATGTCCCTGGAGAACTCTTTTACAATTGTAAGCATTTGCGTTAGTTGGTTTTTGGTTGCGGCCATCAGTTTTAAATCATCCATATATAATAAGTGATTCAACTTGATCGCTTCTGCGTTGTTGCCTTTGATAACGAAGCCGCATTTTGTAGAATTCAACCGATGTGAGGGTGAGGGTTCATCGCCATACAGAACCACAGTGGACTGAGTGAATCTCCTTGGAAAATCCCTCTTCGGATGTTGATTGTGTCGGTCTCGATGTTACTGCTTGCGGTTCTGAGTTGTGTCTTAGTGCGCCAGTGTGATGCAGGGTGAACAATTATTCCAAAATATTATATTATATTATTTAGGACACTTAGGACACACTTTAGGTATTTTGCTGATTAGGAGATTAAGCAACTAGTTGTACTAGTTACGGTTATAATTATTATAAAATGGAACGATGACCAGCTGACTATTTGCAAATAACTATTTATTAGGTCATACAATGGGTATGCCAACTGTGGTGTATTCCACCAACGCAGTGTATAGACAGTTGAAATCCAGCTGGTTGTTATATAAATAATAATAAGTAATACTCGCGCGTTCCGCAAGATATTACATAAATGTAGTTGAGTTCCAAATAAATAGTTGATCCAGGAATTACTATTCTATTCCCTGTCCTCGGACACCACATTTTTTGGCGACGAGGATGGGATCGCGCGTGTTTGCCGAAGAAACTGTTTAATTCTCCATGTATTTGATTTAAAGAAAAACCGGCGTTGACAACGTCAAGCAGTATAAAATGGCGGCGATTGGTTCTATTGAACATTTTAACCCTAACGAACCCAATGGCTGGGAGTCCTATAACGAAAGGATCGAATTCTTTCTAGCAGCCAACGCAATTACCGACGATGATAAGCGAAAAGCCGTTTTCCTTAGTACTTGCGGCCCAGCAACATACGAAATTTTGCGATCCCTCTTACCACCGACCAAGGTGAAAGACAAGTCCTACAAGGAGATAATAGAAGTTCTTACAGAGCACTTTGCACCTAGAACCTCAGAAATGGTTTGCCGTTTTAAGTTCCACCGTCGTGATCAACTTCCCGGAGAAGCAATTGCGGTTTTCATTAAAGAACTTCGACATTTGGCAGAAAGCTGCGGTTTTGGTTCGTCTCTAGAGGCAATGCTTCGCGACAGAATTGTATGTGGTGTGCGCGACGACGCGTTACAAAGAAGACTTCTTGCAGAGAAGGATATTACCTTTATGAAAGGCCAGGATATTTGTTTAGCTCATGAAGCAGCGACTCGAAGTTTGTCTATGTTGAGGGAACCGACAAGTTCCACGGATATTTCCACGGACGAAATAAAATTTGTCGGCAAGGAATTCAAGAAATATGGATATCGGAAACAAATTTGCTTTCGTTGTGAAGGTAATCATGCCCCAGGTACATGTGAGTTTAAGGATACAAAATGTGCATTCTGCAAACACAGAAACCAACTTAGAAACCAGCGAGGAAAAGTGCATAGCCAGGAGGTTGAAGACGCATACGTTGACAGTGACACTCAGAACTATGGTTTGCCCATGAATAACCTAACAATCAACGACACAAGTAGCAGAACAATGGTGAAGGTGTTTTTAGACAACAATCCAGTCGACATGGAGATAGATTCTGGTGCTGCATATTCTGTGATCGGACGGTCAACTTACAAGAAGGTTTTTGATGATGGCCTGCACTTGCATCAAGACGGACCTATCCTGAGTGATTACCAAAATGGGGTGATTCCTATCCTGGGATATGTGGACGTCCAGGTAAAATTCAATCAGCACAAGGCTCGCTTGCCCTTAGCAGTGGCCGAGGCCAACAGAGCAAGTCTCTTCGGTAGGAATTGGTTTCAAGCACTAGGTATCTACATTGGGCAGGTAAGCGTGGTAAATTCTTATGCGGACTATGCCAGCGAATTTCCAGCTGTCTTCGGTGAGAAACTCGGAACGTTCAAGGGTCCGCCTGTTTCGTTGGATATAGACAATAGCATAAAACCGATCGCGATGAAGGTTAGGAAAGTGCCGTTCGCTTTAAAAAGCCGGGTCGATCTCGAACTTGATAGACTAATTTCTCAGGGCGTGCTGGAACCAGTTTCACACCCACGTTGGTGTACGCCTATCGTTGTTGTCGCCAAAAACAACAAAGAGGTAAGAATCTGCGGAGATTATCGAAGTACTTTAAATCAAGCGCTCCGTGTAGACCGGTATCCAGTTCCGTGCGTCAAAGACATACTAGCTGCTCTAGCAGGGGGGGAAATTTTCGCGAAATTATATATGGCCCAAGCTTATTTACAATTAACAGTGGATAAAGACAATCATAACGCACCGCGGTGCATTCAAATGCAACAGACTTCAGTTTGGCGTATCTGTGGCCCCCCAAATTTTTCAAAAATTTATTTACACTCGTTTGGCAGGTATACCCGGTGTACTACCTTACTATGATGACATTCTGATTGTTGGTCAATCAGACAGTGATTTACAAACAAAAATTCGTGAAATTTTGCGACGTTTTCAAGAAGATGGCCTCCGTCTTAAAAAGAAGAAATGTATTTTTCGCGCTGAGTCCATACAATTTTTAGGTTTTCAGATATCAGCTTCAGGGATTAGGCCTACTAAAGACAAAGTTGCCGCAATTTGCGATGCGCCTGCGCCTAGTAACAAAAATGAACTACAAGCGTTCTTAGGTCTTGTTAACTTTTACCACGTATTTTTAAAAGATAAAGCTACTCTAGCTGAACCCTTGCATAAATTATTGCATAAAAATGAACTTTTCCAGTGGCGTGCTAGCCAGCAACGTGCTTTTGAAAAATTAAAAGACATTTTAGCTAACGAACCAGTGTTAGGACATTATGACGAATTAAAACCTCTAATATTAACTTGTGACGCAAGTCCTTACGGTGCGGGTTGTGTTCTTAGTCAACCTAATGACGCAGGAATAGAAGTTCCAGTAGCTTACCATAGTCGAACTTTGGCTGCATCGGAAAGAAATTTTGCTCAACTGGACCGTGAAGCTTTGGCAATAATAATTGGAGTAAAGAAGTTTCACGATTATGTTTACGGACGTCATTTTGTCATACGCACAGACCATAAACCTTTGTTAGGTATTTTAAGCTCTAACAGACCCATGTCTGAATTACTTTCTCCAAGAATGCTTCGTTGGACTATTATTTTAAATGCTTACAATTATGTTCTAGAATATACCCCAGGTAAAACAATTGGCAACGCTGATGCATTAAGCAGACTACCAATAAAGGTCAACGCTCAAGAAGCTCCACCATCGGATGATGTGTTATAAATTGATTGCATCCCAGAAAAAATTTTGACGGCTAAAGAAATTGCTGCTGAGACTTCCAAAGATCAGATTTTAGCTACTGTCTTACAGTGGACACGTAGAGGTTGGCCTAGAGATCCGAAAGAATGGTCCAATGAATATCAACCTTACCTACGGAGACATACAGAAATAACCACCTATCAAGATTGCTTGTTGTGGGGCACCAGGGTGATAGTCCCACCAGGAGGGAGGAAAAGAGTATTAGATGTTCTTCATTCCACTCACCCAGGTATTGTCAAAATGAAATCACTTGCTAGATCATACTGCTGGTGGCCAAATTTAGATACCGAAATCGAAAATAGAGTCAATTCCTGTCCAGAATGTCAAGAAACAAGAAACATGCCAAAGAAAGCTCCAGTACATCCATGGGAGTGGTCGAGAGCCCCTTGGACTCGTCTGCACATCGATTTTGCGGGACCAGCTGGAGGGCAGTATTTCCTGATAATCATCGACTCGCATTCTAAGTGGTTAGAAGTGAGAAGAGTTTCCAGTACGTCATCAGCTGCTACTATAAAAGTGTTGCGAGAGCTTTTCGCTACTCACGGTATACCAGATGTGATTGTTTCAGATAATGGCACAGCATTCACCTCGAGCGAATTCCAAGAATTTCTGCGGAAAAATGGTATACGTCAGGCTTTAGTAGCGCCGTACCACCCGAGTAGTAACGGTCAGGCCGAGAGAATGGTTCAAAATGTTAAAGCTGCTCTAAAGAAAATGTCCGGCAATAATATAGATGCAACGTTAGCACGATATCTTCTTATACAGCATGTGACGCCTCATACAATGACAGGCAAGTCACCTGCTGAAATTTTAATGGGTCGAAGATTAAACACACTGTTAGACAGACTTCATCCCGATTTTACCAAACAAATGCTAACCAAACAAGAGAGACAGTGTGAGACAAACGTACCAGCACGAACATTTAAAGAAGAAGATACTGTTTTTGCCCGATCATACACAGCCGGAGATAAGTGGATTCCTTCAACGATTGTGAAAGTGACAGGTCCGATGAAGTTTCAACGCCTGATGGAAAAAACTTACGCAGGCATGCAGATCAATTGCGAACACTACATGATGTTGGTGTTCAATCTGCGCGACCCGTTACGTCCCCTGATGTTTGCGACTCTCCGAGAGAAGAGTCCGATGTTCCTGTTCTTGTGACTCCGTCGTCTGAAGCTGCAGAAGTCGAGTTTCCAGCGAACCCTATTCCTGAAGAAGTCCAGCTGCGCCCCAGAAGTGCGCGCGAGAAGAAACCTCCGAAGTACTTAGAAGACTATACCTAGTAGTCTCATCAAAGAGGGAGGAGTGTGGTGTATTCCACCAACGCAGTGTATAGACAGTTGAAATCCAGCTGGTTGTTATATAAATAATAACAAGTAATACTCGCGCGTTCCGCAAGATATTACATAAATGTAGTTGAGTTCCAAATAAATAGTTGATCCAGGAATTACTATTCTATTCCCTGTCCTCCCGGACACCACACCAACACTTGTATCAATCTATGTAAATCAATCTATAGTAATACGTTGAATAAAGCACATCGGTTTCGATGCTAATATATTATCACTGAGTATCATTTAAGTCGGTAACATCACATGGCGATCCTAACATCACATGGCGACCCTGACTATCGAATCAAGAGATGTGGCACAATGGAGTACTGAGGAGCTTGTAAAAAGCGTCTCATAAATTAAGTCGACTAATGGATACAGCAAGGGATATGGAAATTTTATAATGGGACAAACACGAAGTAAAGAAGAGGTGATTATAGCACAATCCGGCAATAGTGGAGGCCAAACCACAGAAACGAAGTTTGCTACAACACAGGACATTTTACATGTATTGGTGATTGTCTTGGTATTGCTGATAGTATTATGGGTGATTTGGTCTAGATGCAAGAAGGCGATGATGGGTACAGTCAGAAGGGAAATTGCTAGGAGCAATGCCCGTATCGGTTCTACCTTCGTTAGTGTAGTGGAATGAACAATCTCGTAAGTGAAGTTTAGTGTAGTGAAATGAACAATATTGCACGTGTAGTCGTTGCGGAGTACGTGAGATTATGTGACAGATGAGTAAGGTATTTCTTGATTTCTTAGAGGTTGTCAAATTATATAGAGAAAAATGGTATGATGCCGGGTGAACAATTATTCCAAAATATTATATTATATTATTTAGGACACTTAGGACACACTTTAGGTATTTTGCTGATTAGGAGATTAAGCTGTACTAGTTACGGTTGTAATTATTATAAAGTGGAACGATGACCAGCTGACTATTTGCAAATAACTATTTATTAGGTCATACAATGGGTATGCCAACACTTGTATCAATCTATGTAAATCAATCTATAGTAAGATGTTGAATAAAGCACATCGGTTTCGATGCTAATATATTAACACTGCGTATAATTTAAGTCACATGGCGATCCTAACATGAAACCAGGCTGTCATAACGTGTTCTAAAAAGGAAACTGTATGCTGATCTATTTTATACAGCTTTAAGAGGTAGGCATGTAGAGGTTTCGTTGCTTGGAATGAGCCTGGTTGCAGATGACAGAGTCTATGATGAGTTTCTCTTTGCATCCCAGTGCGCCCATTGCGCAGCCCTTCTGCTGCATTGCCATGATGTTGTTCCGCTCGCAGTGAGCATATATTCGCTGCGTAAGGCAAAATGTGATTTTCTTGTACAGCGTAGGCAAGCAGGTTATTGGGCGGTACTTGGCAGGGTTATCCGTATTCCGCTGGTCTTTTGCTAATAAGTAGGTGGCACCCTGTGTAAGAAACAATGGCATTTTCAGATGATCGAGCAAGACTTCATTAATTAAGGTAGTTATTTGTTCATGCGTGCACCACGTGCATCCAATAATTTTGGAGATGATCTGGACCTGGTGCCTTCCAGTTGTGGGAATTCTTCATGACATTGGAGACCTCATCGGTTGTGAATTGCTCGGGTTGCATCTGGCTATTGTTCCGGCCCATCTCGCGTTCTTCGCTGATCCAACTTACACTGACATTGCATGGACCTGGTGTAGCAAGTTGATTTCTCCAGAAACCGTCGACCTGTTCTCTGCTAGGTTAACTCGTATTTCTGGTATCGGCGCTAGAATTCAAAGTACGGTAGAAAACTTTTTCAGATCGTTTAAAAAGTTTGTTGTCTCGTTTCCTGTTGTTACTAGCCTTGTATCTCCTCAGACGCCCTGCGAAAACAGAAAGTTTTTGTTTTAATGTATCAAGACATTGTTGAGCAGTGATGTTCGCGGGGTCACGTTGAGAATGCATTTGGGTACGGCTCATTATTGCCTGCACCGCCCTCTGGATCCTTCTAGTTCTAACTCCTCTGATATATTCCGTTACTTGTCCTATGTCTTTACGACGACTATCGATCTTCCGACTTAGTCGCATCTCCCATTGAGCCATTCGTGGTTCTGGTCTTGCACGACGGGTATTATTATTATTATTATTATTATCTCGACTTAGCCAAAAGGCATTCGCACTCCCTCTACGGGGAACATTCACTCAGATCCCGGGTATCCCGGATACCATAAGGATCTGGCTCGGACGAGACCCTTGCCATGTTATCGGGCCTTAGGTGACATTGATGTTGTCGGACGTTCCTGCATTCCCCATGAATTTCCTGACGGTTCGGGCTGTCCCAAGTAGTACCGCTTTCTACATGGACCTGTAAAGACTATCAGTTAGAATCAGCTCTTTTATGTTTCTCAGAAAAGTTTTTGGTATAACACCAGTTGTTGACACGATAATTGGGGTCGTCTTGACGTTTTCCATGTCCCATTGCCTTCTAATTCGTTCTTCTAAATCTCTGTACTTCGCGATCTTCTCGACTTGCTTCACACGCAGGTTGTTGTTGTTCGGGATGGCCACATCAATCAGAGTTGTCTTCCTAGAAATTTTATCAACTATTATAAGGTCCGGTCTGTTATGGGCAACTCGTTGATCTGTCAGAACTGTACGATCCCAGTACATCTTGTAGTTGCTGTTCTCAAGAACAGGCTCCGGTGTGTAGCTGTAATATGGGACCCTCTCTGCCTGCACAAGCATCAGTTTTTCCGCCAGTTCCTGGTGCAAGATCTTGGCAACCGAATCGTGTCGTTCCTTATATTCCGTTGATGCGAACATCTGACATCCTCCTGTTACGTGCTGGATTGTTTCTGAAGTTGGGCACCGGTATCTGCATCTGTCATCCACTACCGATGCATCTCCTACAATGAGTTTTAGGTAGTTGCGTGTTGGTATAACCTGATTTTGTATGGCCAGTAAGAAGCCTTCCGTCTCGGGGAACATTCTTCCCGAGGTCAGCCAGTAGTTCGACGCTAACTTGTCGACATGTTCCTGGTTGACCTCATCAGGATGCCTCCCGTGCAGCGGCTTCTCCAACCAACTCTGTAGTGTATCGTTGTCCTTTCGGTGGTGATTTTGATGCTCGTGTTCCGTCAGACGTAGCGGTGTTGAGACGTCTGCTCCGCATATAGCTTTATGTAGTTGTTGGCCTGTCTCTGGAAATAATTACGCAGATTTATTATTTGTTGGTCCAATTGCTTGCTGAGGTCTGCCAATCCTCTTCCTCCTAGTTGACGTGGCAGAGTAGTTCTTTCTACGGTGCTACGGGGATGATGTTTATGAGCTTTTGTCAGTAGTGTCCTAACTTTTCGCTGCAGGTTGTTGATGTCCGTGTTGGTCCAATTCACTATTCCAAACGAATAGCTGAGTACAGAGCACGCATAAGTAGATAGGGCCTTACTTTGGACCGCCGGACCGCAGACGCCCGCAAAGCCTGACTTTCGCCGGTAGTGAGCTGGCCATCTGACCTGTCGCGACACGCTTCCGACTAACCCCCCGCCCGACCACTGTCCTAACCTCAAGGCGTAGACGCGCGTCATGGGGAAAAAAAAAGTGGCACTAGGAATCGAACCTAAGACCATCGTAAATCAGACGCTCCGGCCAACCATCAACGCAATTAAAAATATTATTATAAGCTAGTGTCTAGAAGAATGCCAGCAAGTAATGCCTTCCGATCAAGCCGACCGGAAGCAGACCGCCTACATGTCTCGACATGAGACTCTCACCGACGGCGACCCTGATCCTGGATTCCGGAATCTCGCACCCTATCAAATTGTAGTTTATGCATGACGTCACACCTTCTTTGACCGCGACTCACCGCGACCGACAGGATTCTGCTGACTCAACTCATTCTTTTTTTATTTTACCAGGAAAAATCGGCGCCATATTCTAAGTGGTATAGCCTGCATTCCGTTTTCGCATGTTTTGATAAACTGACCTATATACGTTCCAGTAACCCACCAAATAATTTCTAGTTACTAACATTGCAAATCTACAGCGCGAACAAATGCATCATTTTATGCTACAGCCGTTAATAGATTACTACGAAAAAATATAGCAGACAACGCAGTTTATGTAACTTTCCGTGCCTCTACGGCTATAAAAAAAATCTGAGAAATTTCTGTATATTAACCAGGTGTTTGTTGTTGCCTGTTATTACCTAGGTGTAAGCTAAACGTAGTAATCGCCCTAGGATTTGACCCCAACGGCCTTAATAGGCCACATAATGCATTCTGACGTCACGAGGTCGACTGGCTCCCCACGCTGGAGGAGCTGTCATTCTGTATTTAGCTTTCGTTGTGAGTGGTTCATCGCCGAAAAATCGGTCGAGTGGCACGAGGACGCAATATGGACGAGATTAGGTTCTTTTTTTACCAACAAGCCTTAAACAAAATAAGACAACTAGGGGTCAGAAATGCCATTGCAGCCGTGTTCGATCAATGGTGCCAAGATAAGAAAATATCGTGTTATATATTGTACGTCGATGCTAACCCGGCTTCATTTGCCTGTAACAACTAGGTGTTACTTAAAAGAACTACAAAGAAAAAGGTATTGAGATAGCGAGATGCGGAGAGCAAGTTTTTCTTTTGGAGCTAGTTATGAGGCGATCAAATAAAACACTATGTTCTAAAAAACAAGTTTATTACAATTTGAAAATCGTTTGCATTAAATTTACTTACAAAAGAAAGTTACAATTCGAAAATTGTTTGCATTAAATTAACTTACAAAAGGAAGTTATACTACTCACAGTTACATAAGTTAAACAGAAGTAAATTTGAAAAATTGAGGTTAAGTAATCGCCTTAGTTTACCCACCGACTGAGATTTTAACTGCGCTCGATTCTGTCCTTTCGACTTGGGTAGAATTAATAGAGTTCGACACAATACCTCAACTCCACATTCATGTAAGTCCGTGCTCAATATGCGAGAACCAAACCAGACCACCTATAGCTGCAACGCTGCAGTGCCGACTAGCTGGGACGTGGGTCTTTGTGGTGGCTGGTGGGTCTGTCGCTTAGCTGCACGTGACCAAACCAGAGCTTGTGATGTTGGAGGAGGTGTGGTGTAACAGCTTCGAAGTAGCTGTGAAGTCGAAAACAAGCAGTACCCAATCTCTTAAGTCGAGAAAATATTCAGACAACTAATGGGCGATGTTGTTTATGTTACTTATAATTTTAAACTTTTATATAGTCAGTAAAACTATCTTAATTACAACAATGTGTGACTAATTTAATTAGGCTATCTTTATAATTATTTAAAAAAACACTGTGCACAGAGATAGCGAAAATAATGCAAAATATTTACTAGTAAAAATGAGATATACAATTTGAAACTTGATATTTAAAAGAAATCTGAACCTCAGACTAGGACAAGAGAATGATTTTTGTTTTTGATTAAAAGTTATATTAACACACGCTTATATGTTCTCTGGGTAGGTAAAACAAATTTAGTTCGTAAAAGAGAAAATTCAATGATATAATGATAATAGCATAAAAAAACTGAGGTGACTCTGCGTTACGTTCCTTCGGGATCAGACCTAGAGAGGTATCGTTGAAAATTAATAAGGTTAAAAAAGTTTAAGATACGGCAATATAATCAGGTGCAGAACACAGGCCGAAATCCAGAGGACAGCTCGAGTTCGTAGAACCTAGGTGAGTAGATATCTCGAGAAGACGGTACAAAAAATACGATAAGAAAAAGATAAATGAGATAAAATCTACTCACCAGGGTTTCCACGGACTTCCACGGCGCTCGAGCCCCTGTGGACCCCTTCTGTGCTGGCTGAAATGAAGTTGAACTCTTGGGGTAGTACACGTGGTTGGCTACACCAGAAAACCAGGGCTCCAGTAGATAAGTTTCACATGAAATTGAAAGATAACAAATATTACTTAATGAATAGTAAAATTTCAACGATACACTCTTGATCACACCGCTAAATTAGGGATGAAAAATTGAAAAAAGTGGCCAAGCCAAAAATACGATGCGAGCACCTCGAGAACGCAACGGAAAGTGTCTTCGGAACGAGAACTTAATCAGAACCTTTTGTGGTACGATATCCGGTTTCGAGATTATGGAATGTTCTATCGAATTCTATAGATAACCCGCGAAAATTCTTAATAGAAAGGCACTATGAAAAACTAACATTTTTTTAATATAATTTCCTTTTGTGTTTGTGATTCGTAATTCGTACCACAAAAAAGGTTAGGTAGATGAACGACAAAATTGACACTTGACCGGGGAATCGACTAATCACAAATCACTTTAGTTAGATAAATTTGATATGATCGGAATAATATCAGGTATTTATTGCCAAAAGTAAGCACAACGAATTAAAAGGTATTTTACTTTAACAAGCAATCAAAGGGAATTATTTAGTTACATACCTGAACTTTGGAATCTGGCTCGCCGACCAATATTCTCACAACCACAAAATACAAATCCACGTCAGAAGAAGAAAAGTCTGATCGTATGCGCGATAGGCGTAGCATTATCTTTCGGTTACAGGGGTGGTTCAATAATGAATTGATAAAATTAAAGAAATTAAAATGCTGTAACGGAATGAGACAAAATTTCCGTTACACACCATTACCACCCGAGAAAGAAAAATGTGAAACGTCAGTGAAACATTTTTCTTACTCTGCTTCTTCTGATGACATGAAACTGCATTCTGCTTATGAAATTTGACTAAAACGGTAGGATATGGTTGTGCCAAGATGGTGAGAGAACAAATTGAAACTTAACCGTAGGTCGTATGTAGTATGTGCACTTCGTGGCCTGCGCGAAAAGTGGTACTTAACCGCAGGTCACATACTAGATACGCACTCCAGAGCCTACGCGAGAAGTTGAAAGAAAAGCGATAAAAAGCTAGTTCGGTATTTACGGTAAAAATAAAAATTGGTCAAATAGTCAATTTTGAAATTCAAGTACGACAGAGATATTCACAAATAATCTGAAAGGTACTGATTTACTTAAAATTTGTAAGTTAAGAAAAGCAAAAGAAAAATTGGGCGCCAGCATACAAAAGTGCATGCAATTTAACTTACCAAGAGAACATTATTTTTGTTAAAACCCGATAATAATAAAAAAACAAAACCTAAACTACAAACTAAATGGAGGGGGGGAAAGAATGAGAAAGAAACCTCCAGAAGCATGGAAGTCACATGACAGTCTGAAACGCACCCGTCAAGAGCTACAGATCACCTAGTGCTGGGCACAAATGAGTTCCGACGTCGCAGATAAACAAGCATGCACCATCCCAACACCCAAGGATACAACAGATCCCGACAAACACCTCCCAGAATAATCACACGATCATTCCATGGGCCGTTAGAACAGAAGAGATACTGCAGTTTGACCAAAGCTACAGTACTCGCCACCTATACAGGTAGGCTCACCGGTTATCCAACTGGAAAATCACCTGAATTAGCGGAAAAGAAACAAACAACAAGAAAACCTGATAATATAACCTATTGCAAAAATAGAAGAGAAAAAAAAATAATTACCAGAAATAGGTCAACTCTGAGTCCTATGATTTAACATTGTCAAAATTAACCTATTCAAGGTAAAAGTTACAAACTCGAATAGAGTAATTACTTGCAAAAAATGAAAAAATTATGAAACATTTTGAAATATACAGGATAACATGTCATAGGCCTACGCGAGATTCGTTAGGTTACTTATTTCGGACACTCTAGAGTCTAGGTGCTATCTAAACCGAATCAAAATATTCTCTGTATGTTCCAAATAAGATAATGTTATTTTGACAACGTTAACCCAAAAAATTTAACCTATAAAAGGTACAACTAATTACTATACGGAAAAATTCAACTAGTGACGCTAGGAACTCAGAGAGACTCATGTGGAAAAAAAATGAAGAGAAGTACTATATACTACGATACTATGAGTAACCAAAAATGTATGTAAGAGGGTTTCATCCTGTCACATACATCAGATGTGTAGAGAGTGGGTCTGGATCCACGAAGAAATGGAACTCCAGAAGGGATTTTACGAACACTATGAAAATTAAACTGAGACTTATTGTTTCCATTTTAACAGATTTTAAGGATGGGAATAAAAGGGAAAAAGGAAGTTATAACCCCACTAACCTGAAGGGATTCCTTGTCTGGGCTACGGCCGATCACCCGGAGGCTCGTGTGCTCTATTATCATCTCCCAGAGATACAAAGATCAATCAAAGAACCGTTCAGATTAGCTTCGAAATCAAAGATAAAAACGAAAAAGATATGGGATTAAGGATAATCTGCGCCAACTTTGCAAAAGCCTCAGGAGAAAAAAACAAATAAATCACAAGCTATAATTTACTAATATTTAACTTTAAGTTCAAAATCGAAAAATTTCACATTAAAAAAATTAATTATTATTGACCAAACCAAATGGTAAGCTGACAAGAGATCAAACTATTGACCAAACATCTCTACAATATTTTTAAGCAAAACCTGATAAGCGAAATTTACAGACCCAAGATACAAATATCTAATACAAAAACCCAAAGATACGATAAAGATAATAAGATAACTTTGTATTAGATAACCAAAAAACAAAAACGTCATGTCTGCAAAATTACTAGATATTCGATATATGGTCCACACCAAAACAGTAAAAAATATCCTTAAGATAAAAGGTAAAAATGCAAGATCTTAATTGCTTGAGATGTGTAATCAAAGCTCGAACTCAAAAATATAGCTTGTTTTGTTAGACTTGATGTTTGACTAACCTCACTCGATAGACAATTGGCTAAAGTGCGTATGCCAAAAATCTAGAGCGGGAAAAAAAATAGAACCCACCACTTCCCTTGATGCCGTAATCTGAATAGATGAAAAGTCCAGCATTACGTCACCACCAAAAAAAACAAGTTTGAACGCAAATATAATGACAGAGATACAAGAGAGATACGAAATGAGATAACCGAGAGTATAACCAGATAACCAAAATGCAACCAAGTCTAATTCAGTTGTACATTCTGCTGTGCCAAAAAAAATATGTTCAATTTATCATTTAGAGATGCCAAACAGGCCTTGATCATATGATCACAAATCTAAATTGAACGAAGATAGCTACAGAAGTTATTTTTTTGTTGCCAACATCTTGCGCGATAAGATACGATAAAATTCACTGGTCATGTTTTCCCCAGCATTAAGATAAGATGCATCAAGATAAGATAAAGATAACTAGTCACGTTTTCCCTAGCATTAAGATACGATATATACAGACTGGTAAAGTTTTCCCCATTCTGTTGATAAGATACGATAAAGATAAAAATATAATTGGCAACTTGTACAAAAGAGATAATAAATTAGACTTAGTTAGCAAAGAGAAAGAAACTAAGGTTCGAAACACTGGTCATCGTTTTCCGAATCATCATCCAGCGAATGGTCATTCAAAGAACAGTCAGCTTTCAAATCTTTGATATGGAAATTTCCAAGCTTATTATCAACAACACAAGGGATGTATTTTGGGCTTAGCTTCGCTGAAAGACTGAAATTGTGGCGCCATACTAGATAGGAATTTTTTAGTTCATACGTCAGCTCAAACTCTCTCAGAATATTTGGTTCCATCCTCAGTGACATGTTAATTATTAGATATTAAGAATTACGATAATAACCAGACAACAAATAAGATAGCAAAAAAAGTTAAAGAAAATTTAAGGTTAAATTCCAAGTCCAAAAATCGTCAAAA
This sequence comes from Pseudeuparius sepicola, assembly GCA_963920635.1. Classification (NCBI taxonomy): domain Eukaryota; kingdom Metazoa; phylum Arthropoda; class Insecta; order Coleoptera; family Anthribidae; genus Pseudeuparius; species Pseudeuparius sepicola. The sequence goes on along the minus strand of OY987299.1, from coordinate 74,788,839 downwards.
ATGAGAAGTTTTATTTGATTTCCAACTAAGTTCCAAAAGAAAAATCGAGGCAACACGTTGGGTTACGCCAATTTGTAACAACTAGGTGTTACTTAAAAGAACTACAAAGAAAAAGGTATTGAGATAGCGAGATGCGGAGAGCAAGTTTTTCTTTTGGAGCTAGTTATGAGGCGATCAAATAAAACACTATGTTCTAAAAACAAGTTTATTACAATTTGAGAATCGTTTGCATTGAATTGACTTACAAAAGAAAGTTACAATTTGAAAATTGTTTGCATTAAATTTACTTACAAAAGAAAGTTACAATTCGACAATTGTTTGCATTAAATTAACTTACAAAAGGAAGTTATACTACTCACAGTTACATAAGTTAAACAGAAGTAAATTTGGAATTTAAACAGAAGTAAATTTGAAAAATTGAGGTTAAGTAATCGCCTTAGTTTACCCACCGACTGAGATTTTAACTGCGCTCGATTCTGTCCTTTCGACTTGGGTAGAATTAATAGAGTTCGACACAATACCTCAACTCCACATTCATGTAAGTCCGTGCCCAATATGCGAGAACCAAACCAGACCACTTATAGCTGCAACGCTGCAGTGCCGACTAGCTGGGACGTGGGTCTTTGTGGTGGCTGGTGGATCTGTCGCTTAGCTGCACGTGACCAAACCAGAGCTTGTGATGTTGGAGGAGGTGTGGTGTAATAGCTTCGAAGTACCTGTGAAGTCGAAAACCAAGCAGTACCCAATCTCTTAAGTCGAGAAAATATTCTGACAACTAATAGGCGATGTTGTTTATGTTACTTATAATTTTAAACTTTTATATAGTCAGTAAAACTATCTTAATTACAACAATGTATGACTAATTTAATTAGGCTATCTTTATAATTATTTAAAAAAAAACACTGTGCACAGAGATAGCGAAAATAATGCAAAATATTTACTAGTAAAAATGAGATATACAATTTGAAACTTGATATATAAAAGAAATCTGAACCTCAGACTAGGACAAGAGAATGATTTTTGTTTTTGATTAAAAGTTATATTAACACACGCTTATATGTTCTCTGGGTAGGTAAAACAAATTTAGTTCGTAAAAGAGAAAATTCAATGATATAATGATAATAGCATAAAAAAAACTGAGGTGACTCTGCGTTACGTTCCTTCGGGATCAGACCTAGAGAGGTATCGTTGAAAATTAATAAGGTTAAAAAAGTTTAAGATACGGCAATATAATCAGGTGCAGAACACAGGCCGAAATACTTTGTATTGTAACTTTATGTTCAATAAATAACTTTTTAAAAAGACCGCGTTACGCTCCCGACCATTAACTGGCGCAGTCTTCCGGATAATCGAAACGCCGCGTATCGAACGTGCCGCGAGATCGTATCAACGATTGATCGATCGAACCGTCGCCGGTCATCAGAACAAAATCGTCTGTTTCCCGCACGGATCAATCAGAAGCTTTGGAAGAGGACCACATCGCCGAACCCAGACTTCAGATGGCCAAAATTGCTCATCTCTTAATGTAAGTGCAATTTTGATGTCTTTTGATAAATTTGTCGAAGATCTTGCCAATTTGTCTTTGTCTTCAAGTGACTCAAACGAACTTACTGAAACTGAAATCCAAAATTTTGATCGACCAGAAGTTTTATTCGAAAATATTTCTCAAAAATCACAAAAAATGACCACTCCATTCAAACCCGAATTTTTAAAATGTGTTCCCGAATTTGACGGTAACCCAACCGAATTAAATCGATATTTGACTGTTTGCGAATCAATAGTAAATCAATTTTTTGACACTAAAAACCCAACATGTTTTCAAAATGTTTATCTGATGCATTCTTTAATTGAGAAACTAAGTGGAAATGCTAAACTTATTGTAAATATTCAAACTATCACTTGCTGGAATGATATAAAGGAAACACTGTATCGTCATTTCGCTGATCAAAGAGACGAAGCTTGTCTCAACAGGGATTTGGTTATGTTGCGACAACAACATAACGAAAGACCGCAGCAATTTTATGATAGAATTCTACAACTCCTAAATTTAATTATTAACTATGTTGATATTCACGAAGACACTCAAGAAGCAAAAATTCTCAAAAGAACCCTTTATAACAATTTAGGTCTCAAAACATTTTTGTCCGGTTTAAAGGAACCACTTGGGACTACCATACGTTGTATGCGCCCCACAAATTTAAACGAAGCTTTGCAATTAGTAACTCAAGAAGACAATATAAAATATTTTCAAAATATGACCAGTGCCAGAGTTGTTATGAAATCTAAAATAAATGCACCAAAATTACAATTTCAGCTAAATAGCCCTCAAAATTACGTTATTCCCAAATTTCCACCTGTACAATTTAACAATTCTCAGCCATGTCGTTTTCCGATGAATCCAGGTTTTCCGTGGCAGCCAATCAATATTCAGCCAAAACCAATCGATAATCAAAGATTCCCGACTAACTCACAAGTATTTGGCAAACCGCAAATGCAAAATTCACAAAATTCGAATGTGTTCAGACCAAACCAAAATAGACAATTTCCAAAACCAACGCCAATGTCTACCACCACTCACCTAAGTTATAAAAAGCCTTACCAACCTTCTACTTCCTATCGCCCTTCTACGTCCTATCGCCCTTCTACCTCCTATCGCCCTCGTCAACAACCTATTATCGAAGAAATTTACAATACTGAAATCAACGAAGAAAACAATGACGATGATCTTTATGATATTTCCAATTTATATGAAACTGAAAATCAATATCAATCTGAAATTTACATTTTAACGTTCAAGTTGAAACAAATAACGAACAAGAAAATTTTGATTACGAAAATCCGCTCGACCATAATGACCACAATGATAGTGACCACAATGACGAAAATTTTCCTATTCCCTGCCACACATTTCCAACCACTTAAAAATGCCCTTATCTGTCCACGACCCCACAATTTCCAATGAAACTCCTTACGATTCGAAACCCATAACTAAAACTCCATTTTTAACTCCTTTAACCAAACCCCCTAATAGTTTAATGAATCCTTCGAAAGATTTGCCACCTTTACCGGAACCGCCTGACTCGAATTCTATGACTAAAAAACCTGAAATTATTTCGCTAAATAATTTAGACAAAAGTAAACTTTCTTACATTTATTGGCCCGAAAATAATCTAAAATTATTAATTGACACCGGAGCATCCCGCTCATTTTTGAACCCAGATTTAGTTTTCAAATTTTTTTCGAAAAATGTACAGTATGACCCATTTATTATCGTAACCGCTTTGCAAACATCTTCGCACGATCATAGTGTCATGATCCCCGCTTTAAAATGTTTTAATCTGCCTGAACCAAGACTATTAAAGTTCTACTTATTCAAATTTCACGAACTTTTTGATGGTTTAATCGGACTAGACAATATTTTATTATTGCAATCAAAATTAGACTATGTGGATAAATTTATTGTAACACCCTATACAAAAATTAAAATGTACTTCTATTACACTAAACATAAAACGCTAAACCTGATAGCAGTAGCTCCTAGTTGTAAACAAGTTATAAAAATTAAAACTACCGCAGAAAACGGAGATATTGTAATTCCACACCAAAAGGTACAAGATTGCGAAATCCCAGAGTCGCTGACAACTTCTAAGAACGGTTATGCGATAACTACAATTCTAAACCCGACTGATAAAGAGGTGATGCTAAATTTCTCGGAACCTTTAGAAGTTGAAATATTTGATCAAAATTGTTTAGAAAATATTGATCTGAATAATTTTAACACTCAAAATTTCGAACCCACACCTAATCTCGATATATCAAAACTTAGGCTTGATCATCTAAACGCCGAAGAAAAAGAAGCATTAATTAATTTATTATCTCAATATTCTGATATATTTTACAACGAAAACTCAACTTTAACTCTCACTAATAAAATTAAACATCAAATAAAATTAACGGATGAATCACCCATATTCACAAAGTCTTATCGTTATCTTATCGTTATCCCTATATTCACCCCTCGGGCTATCGCAGTGTTCAGAGTCGGTGCGATTGGCTGGGGGGCGTGGTTTGGGAGTGGAGGGGGTAAGTTTGGTCAAAAAAGTGCAGGATTTTGCTCCCATAAGAAATACATGGGGAAAGTGGGCTCGTACCGGCATAGGTATACTACTGTCGAAAATCAAATCGAAAAAATGCTTGACCAAAATATCATTCGGCACAGTAGTAGTTCAGCGAATAATGGATAATATACTACGGGGTATCCAAAACGAAATGTGCCTGGTATATTTGGATGATGTTATAATTTTTTCGACGAGTTTACAAGAGCACATAGATCGTTTAAAATCAGTATTTGATAGATTTAGAGAGGCAAACTTAAAACTTCAGGTAGATAAATCCGAATTCTTACGTAAAGAGGTAGGTTATCTAGGACATGTAGTCACAACAGAAGGCGTGAAGCCTAATCCTTCCAAAATCGTGGCAATAAAACAATATCCTATTCCCAAATCTACAAAAGAAATCAAAGGTTTCCTCGGACTAGTCGGTTACTACCGAAGGTTCATTCCATCGTTTGCAAAAGTCACAAAACCCCTAACAAAATGCTTAAAAAAGAACGCTAAAATTATTCACGATCAAGAATTTATATCATGTTTCGAAACTTGTAAAAATCTGTTAACTAATTCGCCAATTTTACAATATCCGGATTTTTCAAAACCGTTCAATTTGACAACTGACGCCAGTAACGTTGCTTTAGGCGCCGTATTATCTCAAGGCCCTATTGGTAAAGATCTACCAATCGCCTATGCGTCGCGAACGTTGAACGAATCCGAGCAAAACTACAGTACCATTGAGAAAGAATTGCTCTGTATGGTCTGGTCAACTAAATATTTTCGTATTCCGTATTTATACGGCAGAAAATTTAATATAATTACTGAAAACAAGCCCCTTCAATGGCTGTTTTCTCTTAAAGACCCAAGTTCAAAATTGTTAAGATGGCGGATTAAATTGGATGAATATGATTATAACATCATATACAAAAAAAGAAAACTAAATACGAACGCAGACGCTTTGTCTCGTATCGAAATAAACACAAAAGAAACTAAGTCAAGCGATAATGCCCAAAATATTTTTGATTATATTCACAGATTTAATGAGGAACTAGAAAACGAAAATCAATCTCAAAATTTAGACATTTTATCTACTCAAGTTCAACCCGATAACGATATTTTAGATATTGATGAAAGCACAAACGAAAATGTTGATGAAAATGAAACAGTCCATTCTAATGCAGAAAATCACCCAATTGTCGGCATTCCTATTTCAGAAACCCCTGTAAATTACGGTTCTAATCAAGTAATAATTTATAGCGTTTTTCATTCCCCTGCCAAACCAAAAATTAACATTCTTTTTGAAAAGAAAAGAAGAATAGAAGTTCAAATTTCCAAAAATGATTTTGAATCAGATGTAACTAACTTTGTTAAAGAGTATTTGTTACCCAATGTCCAATATCATCTTTATTTTGAAAATCCAGACATATACGAACCTTTCTGCGAAACTGTTAGACAACACTTTAAATGGCCCTCTCTGAAATTAAAACGTTGCACTATAAAACTTATTGATGTCACCAATAAAAACGATATTTCCGATATCATAAAAAATTACCATGAAAGTAAAACCAATCATCGTGGAATAGATGAAACAGAACAAAGAATAAAAGTAAAATACTATTGGCCGCAACTAAAAAATTCAATTCAAACCTTTATTAATGATTGTGAATTATGCCAACAGTGCAAGTATGAAATACACCCTGTAAGAATGCAAATGAATATAACACCAACCGCTAGTAAACCTTTCGAAATAAGAAATCTGGACCAAAATTTTGGAATGCTACCTTTAAAATTAGGAAACGCGAAAATTCAAGAATACACCCACACCTTAATTCATTTTTACGACTTGAACCCTTTGATTACTGAAATTGAAGAATTGGATCATAAATCCAATCAGATTGAAAACTTAATTAATTCGAATGATGGCTACAAACTCGAAATCTCTAATTATTTCAAAATATTAAATCTTACTAGATCAAAAGTACATATTAAAGTAGAAGAAATTTTGCCAAATGCTCGTAGACATAAAAGAGGGTTAATAAACGGTTTAGGCTCTATATTCAAGGCAGTGACTGGAAATTTGGATGCTTCAGATGGCGAACGTTTCGAAAACATAATTAAAGAATTGCAACAAAATCAAGAAAAATTAGAATATAATATTAAACGTCAGAATTCAATATCGACAGAAGTTATCGACAAATTTAAGAACACTATTGAACAAATAAAACACAATGAACTTTTACTTGAATCCAAAATAAAACAAATTTCAACAATTGTCCAAAAATAAGCTTATAGAGAAAACTCGATCTTTATCAAAGATATTACAAATCAAGTAATAAATCTTTACGGAATTATCAATTCAATTTTACAAGATATTGAAAATTCAATCGTCTTTTCCAAATTAAAAATTATGCATCCAAGCATCATTAACACATCAGACTTTTACAAGGAACTTCTTAAACTTCAAAAATTCTTAAAACCTGAACAATTCCCATTAAAAATTTCTTTAGAAAATATTTTACTTTTTGAAAGTCTAATTAATATTGAATGTTAGATTCTAAATAACAAAATCACTTATTTATTAAAAATCCCTATTACTTTCCCTTTTGATTTTGAATACTTTCATTTATTCTCTACTCCTATATTTTCGGAGAGTCATTTTAAGACAGTTTTTCCAAAAAACAAATTCCTATTAAAAAATAAATTGCACTACGCATTTACGAGTAAGGCATGCTCAAGAACGAAGTCCCAAGACTACGTTTGTAAAAAAACTGGACCTAGAAGAAATCCGACAAGACGCACCTTGTGGAATTCAACTCCTCACTTCAAGAAGTAAAACTAGATGCAAAGAGTTCGACATTACCATTAGTAAACCAGTTATCAAACAACTTGGCGAAACCAATCAATACATTGGTCTATTTCCAAAAATTGTAACAGTTAAACTGAGTTGCAATAATCAAGAAGAAACGCTACAACTCATCGGCTCTCACCTGTTCAAGATTCCAATAAATTGTAAGCTGTCGACGAATCGAGAAAAAATAATAAATGAACAAGAAACAAGTTTAATCGAAAACCCAGTACTCTTTCCAAAACTAGAAATGCAATTAAAAAGCAATACGACGCTCAACTTAGACTTCGAATTAGAAAATCTGCAACTTGACCAACTTCAAGAATTAAAGACAGAAGTTCTTCAAAACAACCCCGAACTTACTTTTACTAAAGTTCACTATATACCAAGCCTCTGGACAATTATTATTTATGGTTTATTGATTTTACCAGCGATTTATTACGGCTACAGAAGATGGAAATCAAGAAGACGTAACAAAGAGAAGAAAGAAGTTCCACAACCAGGAGATATCCAACTCCTACGGTGCCCTAGAGTTGGTTCTGCGGAGGGAGGAATTATGTCACCACCGATCCCGAAGAAGCGCTGACGCTGCACAAGAAGACACCGCCGAAGCGTCCCCTATAAAAACGGGACTTTGCTATATTGTATACCTCATTCTTATTCTATACTTTGTATTGTAACTTTATGTTCAATAAATAACTTTTTAAAAAGACCGCGTTACGCTCCCGACCATTAACTCACTGCAGACGCGTGCCAGCGCTCCCCGCCCGGTGACTCATTCACACTCCACAGTTCGAAAACGTCGGAGCAAAAAGCTTGGTGTTTGGCGCGTGGATCAAAGTCTAGGTCGACGGTAGAGGCCGAAAAGCTTGTCGGGACTTGCGTCGAGTACTGAGAAAAACAGAGACTTTTGTCGAGACAAGTTTGGTCGCACTTCCATATAAAAGGAGGAGTGGAAAACCTGTCTTGTCATTCTATGTTTAACTGTCGCTGTGAGTGGTTCAGTCCTGCAAAGCTAGCACGGGACCGAGCGCTTGAACGTTTTGACAGTCGAATCTAGTGAGTGTCGTACAAATTATTAAAATGGAAAAGTTCGAAGTTATTCAAGATTGTACGCAGCGTGTCAGACGTTTTAATATGTCTGGTAGACGTTTGCATTTCAAGATCAAAGCGGTACCTGAAAACAAGGGCGCCAGTGACTGGGCTATGACCGCTATAAAGGACGCTATCTTACATGCGACCAACGAACTACAGCCAACAGCTTTCTCGTTTTACAGCCCAGCGTTTCAAAAGGGCGAGGGTTGGATGGGGTTCAAAGAGGCTTCGAAAATTACGGTTCAAGAGGTATGGGGTGTGCTTTCCGACATTTTTCAAAGCAATGGCGAAGCCTTGAATACGGATACTTTTGTGTTGGGAGTCACCACAATCCGTATGCCTGTAGGGAAAGGTAGAGGGTCGAAATACAACAGTTTTAGTGAAGATTGTGGCATACGAAAAGGCATTGTTGTAATAAATAATAAAGATAACCTCTGCCTGCCTCGTGCCTTGGTGGTGGCTATGGCACACGTAAAGAAAGATCCAGAGTATAGGAAAGTCCGTAGGGATATTGGGAAACTACAAACACAACGCGCCTATAGCTTATTGGAGGAAGCCCAAGTTAATATACCTGTAGACGGGGCGGGAATTTCCGAACTGCAAAAGATTCAACAACATTTGAAGGATTTTAATATTATTGTGTACAAATACGGAGTGAAAGGTCGTGATGTAATTTTTAAAGGAACTGGAGGCGATAAAAATCTAAATTTACTATATCATGAAAATCACTATAACGTGATTACGTCACTGACGGCTGCCTTTATTTGCAACTATTTTTGTGACAGCTGTAACATACCTTACGATCACAAAGATAAACACCAATGCGGTAGAACCTGTCACGCGTGTCAGCATTCACCATTGTGCCTAAGAGAAGAAAGAAAACACTGTCAGGAATGCAATCGCACTTTCAAAAGTCAAAACTGCTTTAATAACCATCTAATGGGTCGAGGAAAGAGGGGGTCGGTGTGTGTAGAAATAAGACGCTGCAGTCATTGCTTAAAAACTGTTAAGAAAAATAGAGACCATGTTTGTGGCGAGATTTTCTGCGCTGGGCAACATTTATGTTACATGCAGGTTGATGAGGGGCGTCCAAAAACCGATAATCTGCTGTTTATATTTTATGATCTCGAAACGATGCAACAAAAATGTATAAATGAGAACCAAAAACTACATGAGCCGAATTTGTGCGTGTTTGCCCAGCGTTGTCCGGCGTGCATAAATACCAGTAGTGACCAACAACTTTGTTCAACGTGCGGGTTAAGACTACAAAAACTTAAAGGAATAAATTCAGTGAGTAGATGTATGGAATTTGTTTTAAATCAAAGAAAGATCTTCAAAAACGTTGTTGTCATAGCTCACAATGACCAGAATTATATATTAACTGAGACAGATCTAACGCCCGAATTGATTACTAGAGGTACGAAATTAGTTACGATGACACTTGACAACGTCAAATTCCTGGACTCAATAAACTACTTTCCAATGGCCCTGTCTAAGCTACCAAAGGCGTTCGGTCTTGCAGAGCTTAAAAAAGGTTATTTTCCGCACTTGTTTAATACGACTGAAAATCAAAATTACGTGGGTCCCTTACGGGCCGTCGAATTCTATGGTCCTGATACTATGAAACCAGAAGATAGAGATACATTTTTAAATTGGTATAATGGCCACAAAGACGATAAGTTTGACTTTCAAAAAGAAATCGTAGATTACTGCGTATCAGACGTAGAAATTCTAACGCAGGCGTGCCTTATATTCCGCGCTCAACTGATGGAAGTTGGAAACGTATGTCATTTTACGGAAGCATGTACCATACCCTCGGCCTGTAGTAAAATTTTCAGACGCAATTTTCTTAAACCCCAAACCATAGGCATTATTCCTAAGAACGGTTACAGATCGCGTGATAACCAGTCAAAAATAGCAACCATGTGTCTTATTAACGAAGAAAATCATAGAGGCATAGATATAATGCATGCAGCCAAAGGGAGAGAAGTTATTTTAGCTGGAGTGAAAGTCGACGGGTATTTCGAATCGACAAATCAGGTCTTTGAGTTTCACGGATACTACTTTCATGGGTGCCCACGCTGTATTAAATACAATAGGGAAAGATCTACCTACGACGACCCCACAGCCACTATGGAGAATAGATACGAGGCGACGCTTGCCAAAACGGAACGCTTGCGATGTTTAGGTTACGAAGTTGTCGAAAGATGGGAATGCGACTTTCGCAAAGAACTGACCCCAGAGCTGGAAAAATCGCTCGAGAAGCACGCCCTACTGGCTAACCTTCCTCTAAACCCTCGAGACACGTTCTACGGTGGTCGCACCGGTGCCGTAAAACTCTATTATAAAGTAAAACCGGGGGAGAAGATCAAATATGTCGACGTTTGCTCGCTCTATCCCTGGGTGTGTAAATACGGGAAGTACCCCGTGGGGCACCCACATGTACATGTAGGAGAGGAATGTACACGGGTAGATTTAACTAAGACAGACGGGTTGATTAAATGCAAGATCCTTCCACCAAAAAATTTGTATCACCCCGTGCTACCCATGAAAATGAACAACAAATTAATGTTTGCCCTATGTCGCACTTGCAGCGAGAAGCAATATGAAGAAGATTGCGATCATAGCGATGAAGACAGGGCGCTAAATGGTACGTGGGTTATAGACGAAGTCATCAAGGCTATAGAGAAAGGGTATACACTTTTGGACATAAACGAAATCTGGCAGTACAAAATTAAACAGTACGACAAAGAATCAAATTCCGGGGGTCTGTTTTCCGAAATGATAAACAAATTTATAAAAACCAAGCAGGAAGCGTCCGGTTGGCCCTCTGCATGCTGCACCAAGGCGGAAAGGGAAGCGTACATAGAAGCCTTCCTAAATAGCGAAAGCATTCTATTGGAGTTCGCTAAAATTGTCAAAAACCCGGGGCTGAGATGTCTGGCCAAGCTTATTCTCAATAGTTTTTGGGGCAAATTTGGTCAAAGAGAGAACCAGGCAGAAACGAGTATAATTAACAAACCCGATGAATTTTTTATCATGCTCCAAGATCCCGCTATAGATGTCAACGCAGCGACCGCTATTAACGAAACCACACTGATGGTAAATTGGTCATTTAAACAAGAAAGCTATAGCCCCCTTTCCACGGTAAATGTAGCCATCGCATCTTATACCACAACCCAAGCCCGTCTCAAGCTGTACACCTACCTAGAAAAACTGGGTGAGAGGGTGCTCTACTATGACACGGATAGCGTTATCTACGTATCGAAACCTGGTGAAGATGACGTACCTACGGGAAGCTGTTTGGGTGAAATGACCGACGAGCTAGAGGAATTAGGCCCTGGTACTTATATTACGGAATTTACGTCTGGTGGGCCTAAACTGTACGCTTACCTCGCCTACACACCTTCCACTAATAAATACCATGAGGTGTGCAAGGCGAAGGGTATTAGGATCACATATGACTCTTCAAAGCTGGTAAACTTCACCAAACTGAGAGACATGGTTTTGCGGGAACATCCGCCGCTGTATATAACAGGGACAAACATCAGACGCACAAAAGAACACGAAGTAGTTACCGTAGAAGAAAAGAAAATCTTTCGCGTTAATTTTAGGAAAAGGCGTCGTGTGGAAGACTACGATTCTGTGCCTTATGGCTACAAAAGACTGAAATCCGTGTAATCCTTTCGTTTTTAATATGCTAGATCGATTGTTACACTAAGCTAGTATTTAGGTATATCTGTGTTAATATTTAAAGTCATTTTTTATCTTGTATTACCAATAATTTATACCTGTATATGCTTGAAGTCGTATATTTTAGACTTGTATTACCTAAAACAAAAAATATATGCTTATATCATTAAAGGTATATTTAACTTGTACCTGTAAATATTTGGTTAATAAACATTACTTCCCTTAAAGTATGTTTTTTTTCAACCCCAAACTTGTCGAAAATTATTCAATGATCTCACATATGAGTCTTCTTGGTTAGACTTGAGACAGTCTGTACACTAGGTTATTTTTAGATCTGCCTCTCGTCAGTGCTTTTTTATGCTGAGTTTCAAATTCTCGCGATTATACCTTTTCTCTTCATTTCACGCGGGCGTACACAAAAAAGTGGGTAAAATTCAAAACGATGATATAGAAAGAAATTACATTCAATGTTTAGCACTAGGAAGGTTAGAACGCTAGGCATAATTTTCCGTCGAATAGCGTACTGCTAGGGCAAACATTAGGCCTACGTTTAAAAATCTCATGTGCCTGCGATTTGCATGTTTCGACGACCGCCGTCTTTATAACGTAACGCGTTAAATCAAACGAAAAAGAAACCACGTGGAACCGTATATGATGCGATGTATAACGTAAACAATTAGTACGTCAGGGGCTCGGATTTTCTGCTGATGCAGGTGTATCGTGATTTCCAAATATATCTTCTGATCGGGTGTACTATATGTTATGTCGCGCAACAGCTGAGTTATAATTTTGTGTAAAAGTTGTATTGAAACCATGCAAAATCATTTTTTTTGGCGGTGGAGTACCACTTGTATGACTTTTTCTTAGGTGAGAGGTACCTATAACTTTTTTATTTGCTGAATACGGATACTGAACAATTATTTTGCGTAGACTCCTATCGATAGTATCATAAATTTGCATGCCTAGCAGAATGCATTTTTGACCGGACACGCTACGCGTTGTCAAACGCTTGTCATTCGAACAGAATCCGACAAAAAAAGTCATCAATACCAACATATATGGAATCTCTAGTTGACAAAAAAAATGTGTAAATTATAGGAGAGGTCAAATACGTATATAATGTAAAGTAAAAAATCTCGTTAACAATACGTTAACGAAGCGTTGACGAGTATGGACCCTCCAACTGTTAGGAGATACAGTCGTACCCCTACATGCAAATTCACCCCCCTCCACTCCCCCAGCCGAGCGCTGGGTCGAAGGGCGTACCGGCCGAGGCCGCGAGGTTACCCGAGGGGTCGGTGAGCGCTAGGTCGCTAGGTTAGTCGAGCGGCGCTAGTCGCTCAGCAAAAAAAAATCGGAAAAGGTCTTAGAAGTGGCATCTTCACCTTGCTGTATTTAGGTATATCTGTGTTAATATTTAAAGTCATTTTTTATCTTGTATTACCAATAATTTATACCTGTATATGCTTGAAGTCGTATATTTTAGACTTGTATTACCTAAAACAAAAAATATATGCTTATATCATTAAAGGTATATTTAACTTGTACCTGTAAATATTTGGTTAATAAACATTACTTCCCTTAAAGTATGGTTTTTTTTCCAACCCCAAACTTGTCGAAAATTATTCAATGATCTCACATATGAGTCTTCTTGGTTAGACTTGAGACAGTCTGTACACTAGGTTATTTTTAGATCTGCCTCTCGTCAGTGCTTTTTATGCTGAGTTTCAAATTCTCGCGATTATACCTTTTCTCTTCATTTCACGCGGGCGTACACAAAAAAGTGGGTAAAATTCAAAACGATGATATAGAAAGAAATTACATTCAATGTTTAGCACTAGGAAGGTTAGAACGCTAGGCATAATTTTCCGTCGAATAGCGTACTGCTAGGGCAAACATTAGGCCTACGTTTAAAAATCTCATGTGTCTGCGATTTGCATGTTTCGACGACCGCCGTCTTTATAACGTAACGCGTTAAATCAAACAGTTGGAGGGTCCATACTCGTCAACGCTTCGTTAACGTATTGTTAACGAGATTTTTTACTTTACATTATATACGTATTTGACCTCTCCTATAATTTACACATTTTTTTGTCAACTAGAGATTCCATACATGTTGGTATTGATGATTTTTTTTTGTCGGATTCTGTTCGAACGACAAGCGTTTGACAACGCGTAGCGTGTCCGGTCAAAAATGCATTCTGCTAGGCATGCAAATTTATGATACTGTCGATAGGAGTCTACGCAAAATAATTGTTCAGTATCCGTATTCAGCAAATAAAAAAGTTATAGGTACCTCTCACCTAAGAAAAAGTCATACAAGTGGTACTCCACCGCCAAAAAAAAATTTATTTTGCATGGTTTCAATACAACTTTTACACAAAATTATAACTCAGCTGTTGCGCGACATAACATATAGTACACCCGATCAGAAGATATATTTGGAAATCACGATAAACCTGCATCAGCAGAAAATCCGAGCCCCTGATGTACTAATTGTTTACGTTGTACATCGCATCATATACGGTTCCACGTGGTTTCTTTTTCGTTTGATTTAACGCGAGTTACGAGGCGGGTTGACGCAAAGTCGTTTTTAAAAAGAACTGATCTTTATTGAATACAAGTAGGAAGTGTTTGCTCTTAGTCTATGGCCCGTATATAATACCTCTGCTGGGATTACATTGTATTTCCTTATCTTATGCTGCATATACAAGTTTCTAAGCTACCTAAACAATATACAGCACATAACTCCTCCCCTCTTAGAAGGGCGTAAAACCCTAAAGGTTTTCACGACCTAAATTATTATTTCGTTTTCATTTCCAAAAGGTAAAATATGACAACTGATATGATTACATAAATTAAAATTGTCCAGACACTAATTTTATGATAATATACAGGGGTTGATAATAAGTTTTCATTTTCTATTTTCTGATTTTCAATTTCCTTTATAATGCTATTAACTTTTTCAGTATGCAAGGTATTTAAACTTACTGGTGGAATGTTTCGTAGCTTTAGCGTTTTTTTACTGCCAAATTTTAATTTTGGTAATGGAATTATTTGAAAGTTATTTCTTTGATTTTTATATGATTTTATAGTGATATCGTCTAGGGTTAATAAACATTGCATTTCTAGTTCTACCAAATATGTTCCTTTCATAAGTATATTATTTTTGTTATTTTCACATTCTTTAAAAGCTAATGTTTCTTTAGGAACTATAATAATCCATTTATTGATTTCAACATATTTAACTTGAATTTCCGTTATATTGACAGGAATCTGATTACAGGTGTTATTGTGTTTATATCTTAGCAATTCAATTTCGCAAGGGAAATTTGAAGAAAAACTTTCTGTATTTATATTAGTGCATAAATATTCGTTATTTAATATTTTCTTACAAGGATTTGTTGAGAATCCATAAGATTTCTCATTATACAATAAGTAGTTAGAAGTTGGAAAAATTACTTTAAATAGGTTTTCATGTGGCGTGGGTAAAGGGAACATATGGAATAAACTATAGGCTTTCTTTTCAGCTAAAGGTACTTCGATTATAAATATGATTTCTTCAAATTTTACATAACTTTTAATTTCCAAAATTTCTTCAAACATTAATGTGTTCTCTGCTACAGGCTCAAAGGGCAGTTTTTCATTTTTTATTTTTGAAGCAACATTTTTGATTTCTTTTATTAATAATTTCGGGTGAATAATAGCATTATGAAAGTTATTTAATTTTGCAAAAGATATAGCAACCTCAATTTCATCTAGGGTATCGTATATGTTCTGATACATTAAATAGGTTTGTGTTAAAATAGTGTGTGTTTGTATCTTAAAAGACATATCAATCGCATCCAACTGATTATTATACTTATTATTTCATTTATTTTTGTTTCCAGGATTTGTTGGTTATGAGAAATATTTTTGGAGGTACTTTGAAAGGTTTTAATAGAGTCGGACAATAAAGTTAATTGTTTCTGCATGGCTATTTTCAAGTTATTTTGATTTTGTTTTAACGTTAAAATTTTTGTGTCATATCTTTCGGCGTCTTCTTGATCAAGGTTTCCTGTTATACTTTTAACTATGCTGCCTAAACCATTTATTAAACCGCGTTTATTTCGATGATTTAATGAGATTGAAGGAGTTATTTGAAATATTTGTTGTTCGATTTTTTCTTCTATATTATTTATTAAAACAAAAGAATTATAGTATTCATTATTCAATTCAGAGGTGTTCCGTAATGTAGCGATTAAATTTTTATATTTTAGGGATATATTTTTAAATTCCTTGATTATACTACTAATATTGAATATTTGTACAAAAGTCCAATGATTTATAATTCTTTGAGCATTTCCTAACTTGTAGGGTAGTATACCTGGATTTTCATTCAGGATGTGGAACTGGGAATCGACTCGGGTGGAGCATCCAAGGATGAAGTAGATCCATCTGTAATAAGTGGCCTTTTAGGTTCTTTTATATGTATAATTTCATGTTTAGTGGGATCGCCTATTTTCTCGATTTTTACTTTATTATTTTCTATCATTTCAATTATTTTATAGGGACCACAAAATTTCTTTTTACTTTTGTTTCTAGAACTTGGAGAAAACTTTTTATAGACGGTTTGATTGAGTTTAAATTCGGTTTCATTGCCTTTTTTATTATGTTTCTCAAGCATTCTTATTTTTTGTGTTTCAGTATTTTGTAAAGCGGTTTCATATAATGTATCCAATTTTTCCTTATGGGAACTGACATATTCTGTATAGAAAGTTGTAGATATTAAATCAAAAGGATCTCGGGAGTTCATGTGGAGAAAATTTGGTTGTGTTATGAGTAGTGCTATTATAAGCAATTATTGCATATGGGATTATTTCTGAGATTGGTTTTGATTTTTCCTTTTGTCTTAGAATTCGTAAATGTTCAATTAAAGTAGAATGAAACCTTTCTACGGGAGAGTTAGATTCATGGTGACCTGTTGTCGTAAAGTGGATATTATTTTTTTTTTGTGTTTTTAGAAGCTCTTTTAAAAGATCGTTATTAAATTCTGTTCCTTTATCCGTAACTATATTTTCGGGACAGCCGAAAAATGAAAAGAATAATATTCATTTATCGCATACAGATTTAGCGTTTTTGTCGTAAGGAAAAGCTTGTCCAAATTTGGAAAATTTATCAAATATAGTGAGAAAATTTTGATTCTCAAAAATAAAAGTATCCATATGTAGGATTTGAAAAGGTTTTGTAGGCGTTTCTGTTTTTACTAGAGGTACATACGATTTTTGTCTACTATATTTTAAAGTTTGACACGTTACACAGTCATTAATAAATTTTGACACATTATCCTTTAAATGGGGCCAGTAATAATTTGACTTTACTCTTTCATAAGTTTCTGAAATACCACGATGGTTTGTTTTACTTTCATGTTGGTGTAATAAAAGTAATTTTTTATCTTCTTCACTGGATACATTATTTAGTAATTTTGTACAGCGTATTAATTTTAACTTTCTAAATTTTTTTAGATATACGTTATTGAATATATTAAATAAATCTTCTTCATAAAAATATAGATATGCTTGTTGTTTTCCTGAAAAATATTCTTTAATAAAATTTTAGATAATTTGTGGATTTTTAGGAATTTCGCAGTGATTAATATTATGACTTTCAAATTTTTCAAAAGTAACTTTAATTTTTTCAAGGGGATTCTTTTTAATTAAATATCGATATGTTTTATTATTAATCATTTCGTCTAGTATGGGGATTCCGTCATTTTCAGTTTCGGTGTTAGTTGTATGAACAGTATCAGATTTTTGTATGTTAGGAGGTCTTATTTGGATGTCAGAAATTATTTTTATTTTTCGTCAAGTCTCTGGAATAGGGTTTTCAGGTGGTTTGTCTTCGTCTAGTTCTGGATTTTCGCAAATATTTTTTAAATAGTCAAAAACTTCTTTATTTACTTCGCCAGGGTTATTAATTGTTGATTGATTTTCGTAAATATGGAGTTGTATACGCGATAGTGCATCTGCGTTTAAATTTTGAGAGCCTTTTTTATATATGATTTCAAAGTCAAATTCTTCTAAGCGTAGTCGCCAGCGTACTAATTTCGAATTGGGTTCTTTTAGGTTGAAAAGCCATACGAGGGGTCTGTGATCAGTATAGATATAAAATTTACGTCCGAATAGGTAAGGTCGAAAATATTTACATGCATAGACTATACTTAATAATTCTTTCTCGATAGTAGAGTATTTTATTTCGGATTCATTTAGGGTCCTAGATGCATAAGCTATTGGATTATCATGGGGAACTTGTCCTTGGGAAAGTACGGCTCCTAGGGCGTAATTACTCGCGTCCGTAGTCAAAATAAAAGGTTTTGAAAAGTCGGGGTAAATTAATATAGGGTGATTAATTAATAAATTCTTACTGTGTTCAAAAGCTTGCATAAATTCAGGTATGTGCTGTATTTTCGCGTCTTTCTTTAAACACTTAGTCATTGGTTTTGTAATCTTAGCGAAGTCTTTGATAAAGCGTCTGTAGTAACCGAGTAAGCCGAGAAAGGATTTAATTTCTTTACACGTTCGTGGAACGGGAAAATTTTTTACTGCTGCTATTTTGCTTGGATCGGGTTTAATACCATCTGTTGTAACCAGGTGACCTAAATATTGGAGTTCCTTTCGCAGGAATTCTGATTTGTCGAGTTGGATTTTGAATCTTGCATTTCGAAGTCTGGTAAAAATTTCGCGGAGTCTAGAGATGTGTTCTTGGAGGGATGTACTAAAAATAATATCGTCTAAATAGACAAAGCATATTTCATTTTGTAAGCCTCTTAATATGTTATTCATAACCCTTTGGAAGGTACTAGGGCTATTTTTAAGACCAAAAGGCATTCGTAGAAACTCATAGTGCCCGGTATCAGTACTAAATGCAGTTTTTGGAATATCGGAAGGGTTCATTTCGATTTGGTGAAATCCATTCGCTAAATCAAGTGTAGTAAAATAACAACTGCGTCCTAGTTTATCTAAAATTTCAGTAATATTCGGGAGAGGGTATTTATCGTCAATTGTTTTTTGATTTAATTTTCTATAATCAATAACCATACGCCATTTGGTTTTTCCAGATGCGTCTTGCTTTTTAGGAACTATCCAGATTGGTGATGACCACGGGGAGTTTGAGTCTCGAATAATATTTTGAGCTAATAGTTTTGAAATTTGGGATTTAACTTCTTCACGATGTACTTCTGGGTATCGATAACTTTTTGTAAAAATAGGAGAATCATTAGTTAAATTTATATGGTGTTTAATTTGGTTGGTAAAGGTTAAAGGAATATCCTCGCAATAAAAAATATCTTTGAATTCTAGGCAAAGTTTTCGAATTTGGTTGCGCTCTTCAGAATTGCTGTGTTGTAAACGTAAGTTTTTTAGATTTTCTTTTAATTTGTTCTCCAAGTGTATTTCTAAATTTTGGTAACTATCAGATTCATAATCGGAATTTTCTATAAAATTTACTTCGTTAGCGTTGACAGGTTCGACTTCAAAGGGTTCAAAAATATCAAGTTGAATTGGGTTATCCGTAGGGTTTAAAATTGTAGTTAAAGCAAAATTATCTTCTATATTTACTAAACAATGGGGAATTTCCATTTCATCCAATTGTGTGTAATTTAGAATACCTATGCCAGATTGTATATTAACAGGGATTTTAATTTTTTGTATTGTTCTTGGCGGTATAACTTCTGTTGTGGGTTTTAAAATTGGGTTCGGTTGTGGTAAATTTTCTTCAGTTATTTGAGAATATATCGGTATTGTCGTGTTTGGGGATTCTAAAGCTTTTTGACTAAATCGAATATCAGCATTTAATTGTTTTATTAGGTCTAGTCCAATTAATCCATCAAATTTATCTGAAAAGTCGAAAATAAAATATTTATGATATCCTTCAGTGTTGAAAGTTGGAAATAAGGGTAAAATTGCTATTTGATCATGAAAAGAAGTAGCATGTGCGGTTTGCACCAAAAATATCTCATTTTGAATGTAATTTTGAAAATATGTATGCGCCAATTTTTGATTAATAAATGAACGTGTACTACCAGTATCTATTAGAAATTTTGCATCGAGTTCGGGTAAATATATATATATACAAGGTTTATTGAAAGATTGTTTAAAACTATCACTTCGTATTGTTGGTCTGTCCAGTATTGGGAAAATCCAAAGGGATATCGGGATTAGTCTGGATATTAGTTTCAAAATTTTGAATTTCTTCGTTTTGGGTGTCGGGTTGTAAATAGTATAAATTATTGTAAAATTCGCTCATGTCAAAAGAAGTATCTTCTTCGGGAGTTTGTTCATAAGGGTTGTTATAAGTTTGTTCATAAGGGTTGTTATAAGTTTGTTCATTATGTTTTCGGTAGGGAATGATTCCATGAAATTGCTAAATAATTGAGTTTGACAAGGTTTTTTCTGTTGAGTTACGTAAGTGGTTGTGTCCATTGGTTCGGGCTTAAAAGTATTTTTTGTTACAGTACTTTGCTGTGGTATTTTTTAATCCAGGAACAATGAAGGTCTCATTTGAAAGGTTGGTTTTTGGAAATTAGGTTGACTATTTTGAAAGGGTGGTCTTTGAAAATTTGGTTGGTTATTTTGGAAAACTGGTCTTTGTAAGCTTGATTGATTTGTTTGGAAATTATTTTGAAAAGGGGGCTATACATAATTTGTGGAGAGTATGGTTGTACGAAATTTGATGTACTTGGTAAGGATCTAAATTGTGGTGGTGGTGGAATTATATTATGATTGGCTGGTAAAAAGCTAGGTGTATAGATAGGTAATCTTGGTGGGAAATATTTTTTGGTTTTTTTGGTATTTATGGTTCTGTAGGTTGGTTGTTTCAGATTTTGATTCTGAGATGTTTTAAAATATACGAAATTTTCTTCTTCGACCACAAATGACATTGCTTGCTCGAGAGAATTTGGATTTTTTAACCTTACTACCAGTTGCATGTTATAGGGTAAACCATTTATAAATGTTTTTAACGCAAATTCATCGTAATGTGTAATTTTTACCAATTTAACGTTATTGTCTCGTTCAGAAGCATTCAATTTTGCAAAAAGTAAACTTCTCACATCTTGAATTCTCATACCAAATTGAGTGGGTGTTTCATTTTTGAATGGCTTTAAATTGATTAAGTGTTGAATGATGCAATCGATAGATCTTTGATCTGCGAAAGTCGAAATTAGGGAGGTTTTTACTAAATTCCATGTATTTAGTTCTGATCGCGAAGCAATCAAATCTGCTGCTCGATCTCTGAGTTTTCCTAAGATAGTGTCTAAAATACAAATATTAATTGGATCGTTTAAATTTTGTAAATTTTGAAAAGCCTTAATAAAATTTTCACAAGAATTTACGAAACGTTGCAAAAGTCTGGGGTTTCCGTCAAATAAAGGGATATTGTCCGCCTGATATCTTAATAGATTATAATTAATTGCAGGTGCTCCGTTTGGCATTTTGAAAAATTATTTAAAAATGACAAAAATGTGGAAATTGGGAAAATACAAAAAATACAGGAACAAACAAAACTTGTGCAAATATACAAAGCAAAGAAAAACTTACAGTTGTAAGAAAATCGAAGTCTTCATGTGATTTTTCTTCTTCGTTTTCTTCTTTTTCTGTCTTCTTAATCCTAAGGTCCTTAACTTAGCCTCTGGCAGTGCCGATGTGTGGATGCCAAAGGGGTGGAAACAGTGCCGATGTGGGGATGCTTTTGATGGGTGGATGTCGTCCCCTGTGACGTTCCTCCTTGTCTTCTCAACAACCTTGGGCCAACTCCTCGGGGTGTGGAACCAGATGTCCGTCCGCGACAGTGCCGATTTTTGGATAACGCGGCGGATCGCGAGATTCCGTTTTGGTTCTTTCTTGTGTCGTTTTTAAAAAGAACTGATCTTTATTGAATACAAGTAGGAAGTGTTTGCTCTTAGTCTATGGCCCGTATATAATACCTCTGCTGGGCTTACATTGTATTTCCTTATCTTATGCTGCATATACAAGTTTCTATGCTACCTAAACAATATACAGCACATAACTCGCGTTACGTTATAAAGACGGCGGTCGTCGAAACATGCAAATCGCAGACACATGAGATTTTTAAACGTAGGCCTAATGTTTGCCCTAGCAGTACGCTATTCGACGGAAAATTATGCCTAGCGTTCTAACCTTCCTAGTGCTAAACATTGAATGTAATTTCTTTCTATATCATCGTTTTGAATTTTACCCACTTTTTTGTGTACGCCCGCGTGAAATGAAGAGAAAAGGTATAATCGCGAGAATTTGAAACTCAGCATAAAAAGCACTGACGAAAGGCAGATCTAAAAATAACCTAGTGTACAGACTGTCTCAAGTCTAACCAAGAAGACTCATATGTGAGATCATTGAATAATTTTCGACAAGTTTGGGGTTGGAAAAAAACCATACTTTAAGGGAAGTAATGTTTATTAACCAAATATTTACAGGTACAAGTTAAATATACCTTTAATGATATAAGCATATATTTTTTGTTTTAGGTAATACAAGTCTAAAATATACGACTTCAAGCATATACAGGTATAAATTATTGGTAATACAAGATAAAAAATGACTTTAAATATTAACACAGATATACCTAAATACTAGCTTAGTGTAACAATCGATCTAGCATATTAAAAACGAAAGGATTACACGGATTTCAGTCTTTTGTAGCCATAAGGCACAGAATCGTAGTCTTCCACACGACGCCTTTTCCTAAAATTAACGCGAAAGATTTTCTTTTCTTCTACGGTAACTACTTCGTGTTCTTTTGTGCGTCTGATGTTTGTCCCTGTTATATACAGCGGCGGATGTTCCCGCAAAACCATGTCTCTCAGTTTGGTGAAGTTTACCAGCTTTGAAGAGTCATATGTGATCCTAATACCCTTCGCCTTGCACACCTCATGGTATTTATTAGTGGAAGGTGTGTAGGCGAGGTAAGCGTACAGTTTAGGCCCACCAGACGTAAATTCCGTAATATAAGTACCAGGGCCTAATTCCTCTAGCTCGTCGGTCATTTCACCCAAACAGCTTCCCGTAGGTACGTCATCTTCACCAGGTTTCGATACGTAGATAACGCTATCCGTGTCATAGTAGAGCACCCTCTCACCCAGTTTTTCTAGGTAGGTGTACAGCTTGAGACGGGCTTGGGTTGTGGTATAAGATGCGATGGCTACATTTACCGTGGAAAGGGGGCTATAGCTTTCTTGTTTAAATGACCAATTTACCATCAGTGTGGTTTCGTTAATAGCGGTCGCTGCGTTGACATCTATAGCGGGATCTTGGAGCATGTTAAAAAATTCATCGGGTTTGTTAATTATACTCGTTTTTGCCTGGTTCTCTCTTTGACCAAATTTGCCCCAAAAACTATTGAGAATAAGCTTGGCCAGACATCTCAGCCCCGGGTTTTTGACAATTTTAGCGAACTCCAATAGAATGCCTTCGCTATTTAGGAAGGCTTCTATGTACGCTTCCCTTTCCGCCTTGGTGCAGCATGCAGAGGGCCAACCGGACGCTTCCTGCTTGGTTTTTATAAATTTGTTTATCATTTCGGAAAACAGACCTCCGGAATTTGATTCTTTGTCGTACTGTTTAATTTTGTACTGCCAGATTTCGTTTATGTCCAAAAGTTTATACCCTTTCTCTATAGCCTTGATGACTTCGTCTATAACCCACGTACCATTTAGCGCCCTGTCTTCATCGCTATGATCGCAATCTTCTTCATATTGCTTCTCGCTGCAAGTGCGACATAGGGCAAACATTAATTTGTTGTTCATTTTCATGGGTAGCACGGGGTGATACAAATTTTTTGGTGGAAGGATCTTGCATTTAATCAACCCGTCTGTCTTAGTTAAATCTACCCGTGTACGTTCCTCTCCTACATGTACATGCGGGTGCCCTACGGGGTACTTCCCGTATTTACACACCCAGGGATAGAGCGAGCAAACGTCGACATATTTGATCTTCTCCCCCGGTTTTACTTTATAATAGAGTTTTACGGCACCGGTGCGACCACCGTAGAACGTGTCTCGAGGGTTTAGAGGAAGGTTAGCCAGTAGGGCGTGCTTCTCGAGCGATTTTTCCAGCTCTGGGGTCAGTTCTTTGCGAAAGTCGCATTCCCATCTTTCGACAACTTCGTAACCTAAACATCGCAAGCGTTCCGTTTTGGCAAGCGTCGCCTCGTATCTATTCTCCATAGTGGCTGTGGGGTCGTCGTAGGTAGATCTTTCCCTATTGTATTTAATACAGCGTGGGCACCCATGAAAGTAGCATCCGTGAAACTCAAAGACCTGATTTGTCGATTCGCAATACCCGTCGACTTTCACTCCAGCTAAAATAACTTCTCTCCATTTGGCTGCATGCATTATATCTATGCCTCTATGATTTTCTTCGTTAATAAGCCACATGGTTGCTATTTTTGACTGGTTATCACGCCATCTGTAACCGTTCTTAGGAATAATGCCTATGGTTTGGGGTTTAAGAAAATTGCGTCTGAAAATTTTACTACACGCCGAGGGTATGGTACATGCTTCCGTAAAATGACATACGTTTCCAACTTCCATCAGTTGAGCGCGGAATATAAGGCACGCCTGCGTTAGAATTTCTACGTCTGATACGCAGTAATCTACGATTTCTTTTTGAAAGTCAAACTTATCGTCTTTGTGGCCATTATACCAATTTAAAAATGTATCTCTATCTTCTGGTTTCATAGTATCAGGACCATAGAATTCGACGGCCCGTAAGGGACCCACGTAATTTTGATTTTCAGTCGTATTAAACAAGTGCGGAAAATAACCTTTTTTAAGCTCTGCAAGACCGAACGCCTTTGGTAGCTTAGACAGGGCCATTGGAAAGTAGTTTATTGAGTCCAGGAATTTGACGTTGTCAAGTGTCATCGTAACTAATTTCGTACCTCTAGTAATCAATTCGGGCGTTAGATCTGTCTCAGTTAATATATAATTCAATATAAACTGATGGTCGAATGTCTGGCCATTGTGAGCTATGACAACAACGTTTTTGAAGATCTTTCTTCGATTTAAAACAAATTCCATAAATCTACTCACTGAATTTATTCCTTTAAGTTTTTGTAGTCTTAACCCGCACGTTGAACAAAGTTGTTGGTCACTACTGGTATTTATGCACGCCGGACAACGCTGGGCAAACACGCACAAATTCGGCTCATGTAGTTTTTGGTTCTCATTTATAAATTTTTGTTGCATCGTTTCGAGATCATAAAATATAAACAGCAGATTATCGGTTTTTGGACGCCCCTCATCAACCTGCATGTAACATAAATGTTGCCCAGCTTGGTGTTTATTACAAATCGCGCAGAAAATCTCGCCACAAACATGGTCTCTATTTTTCTTAACAGTTTTTAAGCAATGACTGCAGCGTCTTATTTCTACACACACCGACCCCCTCTTTCCTCGACCCATTAGATGGTTATTAAAGCAGTTTTGACTTTTGAAAGTGCGATTGCATTCCTGACAGTGTTTTCTTTCTTCTCTTAGGCACAATGGTGAATGCTGACACGCGTGACAGGTTCTACCGCATTGGTGTTTATCTTTGTGATCGTAAGGTATGTTACAGCTGTCACAAAAATAGTTGCAAATAAAGGCAGCCGTCAGTGACGTAATCACGTTATAGTGATTTTCATGATATAGTAAATTTAGATTTTTATCGCCTCCAGTTCCTTTAAAAATTACATCACGACCTTTCACTCCGTATTTGTACACAATAATATTAAAATCCTTCAAATGTTGTTGAAACTTTTGCAGTTCGGAAATTCCCGCCCCGTCTACAGGTATATTAACTTGGGCTTTCTCCAATAAGCTATAGGCGCGTTGTGTTGGTAGTTTCCCAATATCCCTACGGACTTTCCTATACTCTGGATCTTTCTTTACGTGTGCCATAGCCACCACCAAGGCACGAGGCAGGCAGAGGTTATCTTTATTATTTATTACAACAATGCCTTTTCGCATGCCACATTCTTCACTAAAACTGTTGTATTTCGACCCTCTACCTTTCCCTACAGGCATACGGATCGTGGTGACTCCCAACACAAAAGTATCCGTATTCAAGGCTTCGCCATTGCTTTGAAAAATGTCGGAAAGCACACCCCATACCTCTTGAACCGTAATTTTCGAAGCCTCTTTGAACCCCATCCAACCCTCGCCCTTTTGAAACGCTGGGCTGTAAAACGAGAAAGCTGTTGGCTGTAGTTCGTTGGTCGCATGTAAGATAGCGTCCTTTATAGCGGTCATAGCCCAGTCACTGGCGTCCTTGTTTTCAGGTACCGCTTTGATCTTGAAATGCAAACGTCTACCAGACATATTAAAACGTCTGACACGCTGCGTACAATCTTGAATAACTTCGAACTTTTCCATTTTAATAATTTGTACGACACTCTTAGATTCGACTGTCAAAACGTTCAAGCGCTCGGTCCGGTGCTAGCTTTGCAGGACTGAACCACCCACAGCGACAGTTAAACATAGAATGACAAGACAGGTTTTCCACTCCTCCTTTTATATGGAAGTGCGACCAAACTTGTCTCGACAAAAATCTCTGTTTTTCTCAGTACTCGACGCAAGTCCCGACAAGCTTTTCGGCCTCTACCGTCGACCTAGACTTTGATCCACGCGCCAAACACCAAGCGCCGATTTAAAAATAACTTTATTAAAAATTTTGGTGGTTCTATAAAGAAATATTAGGTATACATATAGTAGGTACCTGATGGTTCCTGGTTACTACACAAATGATTCTGGGTTTAACAAAGAAAACTTACCACCAGTTGAAATAAAAAAAATCGTGTGCGGCCATGGGAAGGGTGGGGGGGGGGGGTTCATGGCTATTTTTTTATTTAAATTTAAAATGAATGGCAAATTTTAATTCTTTAAAAATTACTGAATTTTCAAGGTCAATCTGTTTAAACGAAAGGTAATTTTTTAATAAGTTTTTAATTATATTTTAAAAAAATTACATATCCCACGCGATATGTTTTTTCCAAATTTTAAGATTAAACAATTTAAATTAATAGCTAAATTTTTTAAGTTGCAAATATTAGGTACTACCTACCTAACTATGATGAATTTTTCTTTGTGGTGTCTTTTAATAACTACAAAATGAAAGCGCACAAGTATTCCTATAGAGCCTACCGCAACATAACATGTCTTTTTCCATTTTTTTCTTTCTCAATGGAGTTTGAACCCCATAACCCATACAAAAATCTACCCTGCCTGCGGCAAAATTTTCAGTCACAAAAGTAAAGTTTCAAATTTGTGAACTCCCCATTAAAAAAGCTATGGTCTTGTGTAGGTAATAAAATTGTACAGAGAAAACTTATTTGAAATGTTGCTATAAGAATGCAAAAAATATTGTATTTCTACTCCCTCGTGGATATAATTGGATATAATTTCGTATTTCGTATCCGTCTTAGGTACATCACATCAGTATAGTGATTTGTATTTTTTAAATGCTTTTGTTTATTACCTAAGTACTTCGTAAATAGTAGGTAGGTACCTAGCTACCTACCTACCTACCTACCTACCTACCTACCTACCATCTATTACCTCTATTAAAGTGACGTGATATTTACCATTAAAATTGCATTTAAATATACCTACTAAGTTTTTAGCTTGCCAGTTAATTTGCTTGCATTGGGATTGTGCTGAAGAAGAATATAAATAATATTGTGAAATGTGCAAAGCAAATACCTACGTATACTCTGAATGCATATTTCTATCTCGGCAGGTATAAGTAAGCAGTGACATTGCCTAACCGACGGGACCGTATGATCTCGCGTATCAAACTTACTTTCCGGCGAGGGCTGTGAAGGTGAAGTCAAGGTTTATCCAGACAATCGTTTCTGGCGTACTAAATCTACTTTCCAGCTCAGACTCCAAGGCCATCAGGCCGACCGCCGACCGGCTGTATTATTTTTTAAGGACGGAAATAAAACGTCATCACCTCGCGACGACCTTCATTTGACCGTGTTCCTAACTAGGATAAATGTTGCTAAAACAGAAATTGGGTACTGGAGTGCAAAAATTGCGCAAGTGCCTGTAAGATGGCTCTGGAGTTGGAGAGCGGCCATTGGTACAGAGCGAGAATAAAAAGTAATGTTTCGCCTTGCTAAAATAAATTTCCGTTCCTTATAAGTTGTTTTGTTGCCCGGCAAGGTCGTTGGTCGGAACCAGGGGTCTAGGGAGGCAGGCGGACCGACCCCCTTTTTTATACAAATAACAGCACAAGCACATCGCGCCCATCCTGGGGTATTTTGGGATTGAAACTGAATTGTTAAACACAAAATAATAATATGAATATTTACGCTCCTTTATTTTTATATATTTTTTCATAGTTATTAAGAATATTGTTGAGTAAAATATTAAGTAAGAGGACACTACCTACCGGCTGTCAAATCTACTGTCATGACATAATAATTATTCTCCCTCAAAACCCCATGAATGATCACAATACTTACCCTAACTGACATTTAGAATTTATGTCACTATAGTTTTATCTTTTATCGTTCTATTAACTTTTCATTAAGTACTTAATATTGATAAACCGAAAGAAATTAAAATTCTGTTGTATTTGATCCGAAGTTAACGTAAAGTTGTGAATTTTGTTAGATACGTGAAATACCTACTATTTGCTGATATCTTAATATATGTATTATTTTGGCATACATTTAGAGTAATGGAAAATGTAATGTAAATAAATTTATAGGTATGGTACTACCTAAATGCTTGGCGGTACATCAACTTTGTGTCAAACATAATAGAATTTTAAAGCGTTAATATAATTTTCTTTTGAAAAAGACATATTCTTATCGATATTTTTTAGTAATTATAAAAATTTAATAACATACTCGTATATTATGTTGTATAGCTAGTGATATAAAATGGTTTTTACGAATTTTAAGACATTTTATAAATATGAAATAGGCGCTTATGTAACATTAAAATAGAAACGGCTTTTTCATGTTAAACGTTTTGAAATTGTAACAAATAAGCCAATTTTTAAGGCTTTTATTTTTTAAATATAATTTTTGACAGATAGCGAAAGTCACGTGACCACGTTTGAGTCGGTTATTTTTCCTCGTTTTTAATCGAAAGATAACCCCAAAGTTAATTGCATATGTGTTCTATTATTATCCGTTAATAAAAAAAATGTTTAAATTAATAAAAACATACATTTTGCACCATCTTCATTTTTTCCAAAAAAGTTTTTTGGTTATAACTTTTGTTTGACGTTCGATTGTTTTTTTCAAACGACATTACATTGTTTGGAAAAAACTGCAACAACCTGGTTTTTAAATCATTGATTTGTCTAAAAAAATACGGAATGGTTAAATTGAATGTTCCTATCACCTTCAGGCGGACACCCTGTACCTAATAAAAATATTATTAAAAAAATAATAGTACTTTTTGAAATTGAGCCCATCTGTTGACAGGTGGCCATGATTACAGCCCAAAAGTAAAGTTACACACATTGTTTTATGTGCTTTTTGAACCTAACAAAAAAAAGTTTATGAAAATCGGTAAACAAATAAAGATATTTTACCAGGGTGGTAACTCCTTAATGGAGGTCACACTGTAGATGTTTAACATATAGGTACAGAAGATGTTCTTTCGCATCGATATATCGTTTTCTTTTTCATTTTTTATTTTCGAGATATGTATTTATCTTAATTATTGCGTTACTTCAAATGTGTGTTTGAATGTAGTGTTAATGCAAACGAAGAAGCACCTTATGTACACATAAAAGACCATGTTTCATTTCATTGAAAAAACTAAACATAATTTTGTAGAACTTTTAAGCCAGCAATACTATACCTACAGAAAACGTGCCGAATCACATTCTTTAACTAAAGATATGCCTTTAACAGTAAAAAACACAGTAGACATTCAAGTGACCTTGAAAACGTCGTCTGCCTACAAGTGAAAACGTGCGTCTTACATTGCACCTCATAATATGCTTCAACTTTTATGTGATTTTTTGTGATTTTCGTTTTTGAGATATTTATAATAGCTGCACATTTATTAAAATGGAACACCCGGTATAGATAATTTGCGACATACCTATATATACATATAGAGACATAATAGACATGAATCCTCCCCTAATGTCAGTTTATATGCTAACGATTGTGTTTTCCTCACGAAAAATACATAACGGCGAGTGGCGACATAACAACTATAAGAACATAACAGTACCCAACCCACACGTATAAATAATGCAAAGTCAACTAAAGCAGTTTTTAGCTCCCCCGTGTACCTTTCAAGCCAAAAATCAATGAACCATTGCTAAAAAGAGAGGGGTTAAAATCACAGATCGGAGTCTTTGAGCTACGAGGGTCTCCCGAATATACCTTTTGAAGTTTTATATTTTTTTAATATTAAAAATTCGCAATTCATAGTATATAATAATATGGAAGTAATACAAAAACATAAGAAAGTAATCAGACAGCTTAGTTGATTAAATATTATATCGCCAAAACGTAAAATTGATCATATGAACATAATATATGTAATTATTAAACTGGACCTGTAACAACAGCGTCAACCGTTCATCGATCGTCTGTTTTTCGCGCCATCTGATAAATAATAGCCACACTTTTGCATTCCCGCTGCATAATTTAAGGGGTATTTTGCCTATGTTTTTTATTTACAACAAGACTGGATAATTACAATGTTTATTACCGTGTTTTCGTTCCGAGCATATTCCGAAACCTATGCCAATCTTAACGAAGGTAAAATTCCGGCTCAAGAGACAAAATAGACGAATTTATGCCGGCATAAAGTTTGAAATTCAAAAAAAAATCTCGCCCATAACTTTTAAACTAGTGTCATTAGTATCTATGGATATTTTAAAAATACCCGTATTTTTTTGTAATCCTTTGAAATTCGCTACTTTTTCCAGCTAGTTGGAAATAAAAATACATTGGTACAGGCAACCAAACATACAATGGCGCGCCCCCCCTTAATTTATCTACCTACGGCGGGGCGCGGGCCGCGGACCTCGGTCGGCCGAAACCAAAGTCTATACAGGGTGTCCGGAAATTATGCGTCAGGATTTCGGAGGGCGATTCTACACGAAAAATTAATGCCACAAAGTCCTATAACCTATACCATTTTTTCGAAAGCCCAAAATTGACGGAGATACAAGGCGCGAAAAAAAAATTTTTGTAATTTTTTTTAACATTTTGACATCTCTCATTTATAACATAACGTAATGTTCTTGTCGTCATGTTGGAGACTAAATCTTTTGTTCTCAAGGATTGCTTTGTTAAATAAAATCGATAAAATAAGAATTTCTAAGTAATTATTTATGATTAAAGTGGTTTTTCTCGGAAATGGTTCTTTTTAACGTGATGCAATAAGATGACCTTTTTTAAAGAGATTTTGATGCATATTTTAATAATCTGCTATCCAAATTTATAAAAATATTCAAACAAAAAAGTCATTTTCTTAAGGTGAAGGACAGTTTGGGCCCTTAGGCATTAACGATTTGCGTCAAATTATTATGGTAAATACAAAGGAACACTAGTGATATGTATGAATAATTTGACTTAAATCGGCCCACTTGATAAAACATTATTAAAAATATGAACAAAAAATGTTTTTTTTGTGCTCTCTATTTCCGTCAATTTTGAGCATTCGAAAAAATGGTATAGGACTTTGTGACATAAATTTTTTGTGTAGAATCTCCCTCCGAAATCCTGACGCATAATTTCCTTACACCCTGTTTATGACATAATATGACTGGGAGAGATGTATTACGAAGAGGATCTAGTACTGTTCGCCCTGTTCGTTCGATTTTTTAGCCAGTGTGCGGCTCGTTCGGCTATGATTTAGCCAAAAATACCTAACTACCCACTTACATTTGACATTTGAAAGACAAAGATATTTCTAGTATTTTAAATAAATGCATCCGATAAATATATCGGATAAGAGTTAATAGAATTTTATTTAATTTATTGCAATTGAATTTATTTTTCTAGGTACTTACCTCGGTACTTACTGTGTTGATGTGATATTTTTTTTATAAAAAAAAGAGTTTTGTAAATTTAAAATAAAAATTTTAAATAAGAAAATACCTACTAGGTATACATTAATCGACTAATCGAGAAATTGTTTTCTTCTACATTTGCCTTCGGTAAAAACTTTCAATTAGTTCGCTTTTATCCATTGCTGCAGCTTCTTCAGCTTGTAGAAAGTACTCGTAATGCTAAATTACTTAAGCCTGGTTCATGCAGCAACTTTATCTTTATCTTTATGCTTTTGCTTTATCTTTTAAAAGTTGAACATATTGTAAAATAATGAAAGCGTTCAGGCAAAACTTTTTCTTTGTTTTGCTTTTTCTTTTATTTAAAAGTTGGGAAGTTTCAACTTTTTCTTTATAATTCTGAAAGCAGTCAGAACTGCGCAAGTGTCGTTTTGTCCAGGGACTCTTTAAATAAGGGGACCCAGCATTATACTTTCCAAATTGAGGCCTATTCTTTCCTCATTCTAATAGTATCAGTGATGTCAAGTATGCCATTTTATTGGAGAATCTATGAATATAACAGGTACTTTGATTGTTAGTAAAAATTAATAATGGTTTCCATGATTTATAAAAATTAGACTTGACAATGTTGTGTCTACAATTACAGAATATGGCAACTGTCAAATGAAAAAATTTTATTGTATAATTGTTTTGTTTTTCCTGGTCGTTATTCGATAAAAAATGATAAAATTCCTGGGATTCGACCAACGTTTATTATGATAAAATTGTGCATGTTACTTTCTTAAATTTTTACGTACTGTATTATTTGTTTATGTGTTTTGGAGGTAGGGCGTACGTTGTATTTTTTTATAAGAGGGTATTTTTTAATTTTTACATCGTGGCCGGTAAAATAGGAATGAAAGAAAATATTATTTTACCTGCCACGATGTAAAAATTAAACGATGTAAAAATTAAAAAATACCCTCTTATAAAAAAATAAAAAAATAAAAAAATACAACGTACACACAAATAATACAGTACGTAAAAATTAAAGAAAGTAACATGCACAACAAATACAAGTAATTTGTAGAGGGAGGAAGATCCATACCATGCTATTGGAATAATTATTTATAATTTATGAACAACAAAAATTCAAAATGTAAGTAACAATATAAAGTCACCTTATTTTATATAAATAATATTTGTATTATCTCAACACCAAAACAATCTTTATAATTCCTATTATATTCATATATTTCCTTTTCTTATAGAATAATAATTATTGACAACAACAATTATATAATAATAACTGTCCAATTATATGTACCTGATAATGGCTTAAAAAAAGGCCGAAACACGTGTCGAAATTAAAAATAATTATAAAAAAAAATTAATAATAATTTAGACTTCAAGAACAAAAACAAATACCAAAAATAATTTTATCATAATAAACGTTAGTCGAATCCCAGGAATTTTATTATTTTTTATTTATTGTATGGTTGAAATTCTTTAATTGTCACAACTGAGTATCTGGAAGTTAGAAAACTTAAAAATTGTGAATTATCATGGGAAATTTTTTGCCTCCTTTAGAATATACGGCACCACTATCTATCACATAAAACCTGATGGCAGTTGGACACTGACATATGACATAACCTTGTATCAGCCCTCTTGTGGTCTCCTTGGAGTCAACAGAAAACAAACTTCCCCTCAAGCTCAAGACTTCACTTTTCCTATGCGATAGACTGTGAAATGCTGGGTCCCCTTATTTTAAAGAGTTCCTGGTTTTGTCAAATTACCAATTAGAGGTTAAGAAATACAAAATTGTTTGCAAAATATACGCTATATTGTTAACTACAAGTCTCCAAGAAGAACTCCACTACGTGAAAACAATATTTAGCAGTAAAAAAGTTCGTATGGATTCAAATTGCGCATGTGCAAATAATTTTTAAAAAGCAAGCTGCCTGAACGTATGCTTTATTTCTTTAAAGTAAAACATAAAGCAAAAGCATAAAGATAAAAATTAAGTTTCTGCATGAACCAGGCTATAGTCTGTCTTGGGAACAACAATTTCTCAAGTAGTTTTTTTATTAATTTTAATTTAGAGAACGACCGTTCTGAAGAGGCAACAGTTACGGGAAGGGTTAAGAATAATATCAAAACAGAACACGCCCAGAGTATACAGTATACGCCCGGTCGAGGGGAGGCCCCCTTGACGGCAGGCCCCCCCCCCCCCCGCGGCTGCGGGGTTTCGCGGTATGGTAAAAAAAAATATGTTATGGTATCTCCCGCTTTATAATACTTGTTTAGTATTAAATTTAGTCTGCCATTTTTGGTCATCCGCCCTATTGCATTTAGTATGACGTCACTCACCTATCGTTTTCTACTCGTCAAATTCTTTCATTTGATACCTGTGTCGAGGAGGTTGTGCAGAATTAGGTAATTCGCCGATCTTGGGGCGGCCACCATATTGGATTTAGTAAGACGTCATTCACCTTATTGTTTTCTTCCCGTCGAGCCTTTTCATTTGATACCCATGTTGGATGTTGGGTATCAAACAAGTAATCCGCTATCTTGGAAAGGCGGCCATATTTAATTTAGTGTGATGTCACTAACTTTATAGTGTTTTGCTCTTCAAGCCCTTTCATTTGATACCCATATTAAGGGATTGGAAGGAAAATGTAGTGCGCCATCTTGGAGCGGCGGCCATATTGAGTTTAGTGTGATGTCACTAACTTTATCGTTTTCTACTCTTCAAGACCTTTCATTTGATACCCATATTAAGGGGGTTGAAAAGAAAATGTAATCCGCCATCTTGGAGCGGCAGCCATATTGAATTTAGTGTGATGTCACTAACTTTATCGTTTTCTACTCTTCAAGCCCTTTCATTTAATATCAATATTAAGGGGGTTGACAAAAAAAATATATCGTCTTGTAGCGGCCATTTTGAAAGTATTACAAGATTGAATATTGTCATTGAATAAGGAATTACCTTAATCAATGGTATTGTACAGGGTGTTTCATTAAGGGTAAAGAGGTACCATATCTCAGGAATTAATAGTCCTGGAGCTTTGGGAAAAAATCTTCTTAAGTAATGTGGTCACGAGAAATCGCTGGAAATTATTTTTAAGTTCGTAGTTCGGCCGCTAGGGGGCGTATTCGAAACAGTAAATTTGAAAATGAGTTTCTCAAAAAAATGACTAATAAAGGTACCTATCTCAAAAATAATTTTGTTGCACTCTTCAGCAAATTTTGAACAATTTTCGTTAAGGATTTTTTGCTCTAGCTTTTCAAATAGAGGTGAAACGGGCGGACAAACCTTGACTTGAAAAAATGCCTGTAACTTCGGTTTGGCTTAACCGAATTGATCGAATTTGGGCTTGTTGAAGAGAGCTTTCCTTCTTCTATCAAATTATTGTCTAGTAAGGTTATTTCAAATTTCGTGGTCACCGCTAGAGGGGGCAATTTGAAAAATTTCCCTTTTATTACAATTTTCTCCGAAATTTTAAATGCAATGACATATTTATTCTGTTATAATCGAAAAGTAGATTAAATTTACCACAAAAAATACCCATGGTTCAAATCGATATCTTCATTAGTTTCGGAGTTATCGCCAAAAGAATAATTATTAAGAAAGAAGAAGGTAAGTATTTGTTATCAAAGATTTCCGTGGTCAAGCATGCCATGAAATAAATAAAAATCTACTTGTGCTTTTCGTAAATTGCTATTTTTCTCACTTTATTAGTCATTTTTTCGAGAAAACTAATTTTTCAAATTTACTGTTTCGAGTAGCGGCCGACTTACAAACTTAAAAATAATTACCAGCGATTTTTCGTGACCACATTACTTAATAAGATTTTTTCCCCAAAGATCCAGGACTATTAATTCTTGAGATACGGTACCTCTTCACCCTTAAATAAACACCCTGTATATTGTATTGTCAGCAGAACTAAAGGTGTATGCAACATTTCAGCTCAATCGGATGTCAAGAAGTGGTTTTAATTCAGCTTGCAAGATTCGACCCACACAACATACATACTAAAGGGCAAGTTAAATAAAAGCTTGTAAAAATAAAAAAACACCTTTTTAAAAACGAGCTTTTATTTAAGCCATGTACTAAAGGGAATAAAATAAATTTTGGTTTTCGTTAAGATAATTCGCCATGTTAAATTGTGACAAGTTGTTGTAATGTAAATCAAAAAGCTTGTCGCTCGAAATGTTCATAAAAGTAGGTACTTACACCAATTAATTTTATTGGACAGTGATTGGTTGACAAGCAAGTACCTACTTGCCAAAGTATGTAAGTAGGAACCTATATTTTCTTTACAATTCGCGAATTCGCGCGTCAAGCTTTTTGATTTACAAAAACTTTGACATCGAATTATCTTAACGAAAATCTAAATTTATTTGGCTTAAATAAAAGCTTGTTTTTAAAAAGGTTTTTTATTTTATTATTGCTTTTGTCAAAACTATATGGCAGTAGGTATATTTTACTACTCAGAAAACAGAATAGTTTTTCTTTACTGTCCCGCTTTTTGTGCCATTCAGGATATTAAAGGTACATTGTTCTTCACATTTTTAACTCCCTCTGTGTATCACAAATCAATTTGCTAATTCTCAGTTTTAATTTTTGGAGAATCATACTCAAGGATATGAGCGCGGCCAACGAAAAATACCGGCCGTGGCGCGGCGTGAACTCACGTGACTCTAGGAGTTCTCATTTAGGTTAGGTGAGGCATTCTGTTGTTAATGTTTTTTCGAATTGTGTGCCTAAATTTATCCAAATAAAATAATAAAATATTTACAATACTTCAAATGTATTGCATTTTTCCTACACTATTTTACAAGTGAAGCAATGGTAAAAGTATGCAATAGAACTCCTAGAGTCACGTGAGTTCGCGCCGCGCCACGGCCTGTATTTTTCGTTGGCCGCGATATGAGCCATATTTTTCGAAAATTTAAAAATACATAATACAGAAATAATGTTTCCTCTTTGCATTCCCATCAACGGATACTCTTAAATACAAACTTCGTAGCCATATTTTTACTTTACATAATTCTTTCCTGATTACTGAAAATTTTCGCACAATCTGGCAACGTCCCATAGCTGAAACCCAAGCGCTCGTGCTGCACCTACCGACCGGTGGACTAACTCGATACGCAATTTCTCTCCGCTCCTTGGCCGAAAACCGTTCTGTAGTTCTTTCGCCGAATGTCAGACGGCGACACCTACCTTCGACGAGAAAATCTGTGTAAATTTCTAGATAGGGATTGATTCTCTTACCTTATTAAATATATATTCTTTTACTCAATGGTTTAGCTTACACCTAGGTAATATTTTCAATTGCGTGAATGCCCCTATTTTCAGCAAACACATTTTACGCTATGGTAAAAATTCCACCGGTATCATTCCGTCAGCGGGGGACCTAGTTGGACAAACAGCTGATGCGTGCCTTTCGGCCTTGTATAAAGTCGTCAAAAAAGTCGATTTTGCCAAAAAGCGCTAATATGTCGGAGAGATGCCGAGTCATCGCGACCTGCGCACATTCATCGGAGATCGCTGTCGTTTAAAATCAGAACTCGAGCGTCGTTCAAGGCATTTCGTTTTTTACACGTGGTTTGATACTACTGTCTATATTTCATAATGGTTTTTAACTTATCATCGGATAAATTCTACACGGCCTCAGATCGGTTTACAGGAGGAAACTATCAAGGTTTTCGAGAAAATGAGAGCCCATTGTACTGGAAGCTGCGCCAGCAGATCGTCGGCGGTTCAAGGCGTTTTCGGATACACATGCTTTGACTGTTGTATTTTATTGCATGGTTTTTACTTATCATCAGATTCCTAATTCTACCAAAAATAGGTTGAACTTTTCAGACATATGTATTTTGCTTTAAGGCAACAACAAACACCTGGTTAATATACAGAAATTTCTCAGATTTTTTTTATAGCCGCAGAGGCACGGAAAGTTACATAAACTGCGTTGTCTGCTATATTTTTTCGTAGTAATCTATTAACGGCTGTAGCATAAAATGATGCATTTGTTCGCGCTGTAGATTTGCAATGTTAGTAACTAGAAATTATTTGGTGGGTTACTGGAACACTTAGAATATGGCGCCGATTTTTCCTGGTAAAATAAAAAAAGAATGAGTTGAGTCAGCAGAATCCTGTCGGTCGCGGTGAGTCGACAGTAAAGAAGGTGTGACGTCATGCATAAACTACAATTTGATAGGGTGCGAGATTCCGGAATCCAGGATCAGGGTGGCCGTCGGTGAGAGTCTCATGTCGAGACATGTCCGCGGTCTGCTTCCGGTCGGCTTGATCGGAAGGCATTACTTGCTGGCATTCTTCTAGATACTAGCTTCCAATAATATTTTCAATTGCGTTGATGGTTGGCCAGAGCGTCTGATTTACGATGGTCTTAGGTTCGATTCCTAGTGCGACTTTTTTTTTATCCCCGTGACGCGCGTCAACGCCCTGAGGTTAAGAGAGTAGTCGGGCGGGGGGTTAGTCGGAAGCGTGTCGCGACAGGTCAGGTGGCCAGCTCACTACCGGCAAAGGTCAGGCTTTGCGGGCGTCTGCGGTCCGGCGGTCCAAAGTAAGGCCCTATCTACTCGCATACGTATTCAGGGCCTTAAACAAATTCCTGCTGTTAAGATCAGTTTGCACTACTTGTCTTACTCTCTTGATGAATTCATTCCTTAAATCGATCTTCATTGTTCGATGGTCTATCGTTTGAGCTTGTTTCATCCCGAGATACTTGTATGTATCTCCCATGCTCATTGCTTCGATCTCCTGGCCGTCCTGCATCTCGTGTGCGCCTTGTTCGAACTTTCCCCGGACGATGTTAAGGGTGCGGCACTTGTCCAGTCCAAACTGCATTCCGATGTCCCTGGAGAACTCCTCTACAATTTTAAGCATTTCCGTTAGTTGGTTTTTGGTTGCGGCCATCAGTTTTAAATCATCCATATATAATAGGTGATTCAACTTGATCGCTTCTGCGTTGTTGCTTTTGATAGCGAAGCCGTATTTTGTAGAGTTCAACCGACGTGAGAGAGGGTTCATCGCCATGCAGAACCACAGTGGACTGAGTGAATCTCCTTGGAAAATCCCTCTTCGGATGTTGATTGTGTCGGTCTCGATGTTACTGTCTGCGGTTCTGAGTTGTATCTTAGTGCGCCAGGTTGTCATAACGTGTTCTAAAAAGGAAACTGTATGATGATCTATTTTATACAGCTTTAAGATACCTGTGAGCCAGTCGTGAGGTACGGAATCAAATGCTTTTTTGTAGTCCACATAAGCCACGTGGAGGTTTCGTTGCTTGGAATGAGCCTGGTTGCAGATGACAGAGTCTATGATGAGTTGCTCTTTGCATCCCATTGCGCCCTACGAGCAGCCCTTCTGCTGCATTGCAATGATGTTGTTCTGCTCGCAGTGAGCATATATTCGCTGCGTAAGGCAAGATGTGATTATCTTGTACAGCGTAGGCAAGCAGTTTATTGGGCGGTACTTGGCAGGGTTATCCGTATTCCGATGGTCTTTTGGTAACAGGTAGGTTGCACCCTGTGTAAGAAACAATGGCATTTTCAGAGGATCGAGCAAGACTTCATTAATTAAGGTAGTTATTTGTTCATGCGTGCACCACAAGTCCTTAATCCAATAATTTTGGAGATGATCTGGACCTGGTGCCTTCCAGTTGTGGGAATTCTTGATGACATCACACGCAGGTTGTTGTTGTTCGGGATGGCCACATCAATCAGAGTTGTCTTCCTAGAAATTTTATCAACTATTATAAGGTCCGGTCTGTTATGGGCAACTCGTTGATCTGTCAGAACTGTACGATCCCAGTACATCTTGTAGTTGCTGTTCTCAAGAACAGGCTCCGGCGTGTAGCTGTAATATGG
Source organism: Pseudeuparius sepicola (assembly GCA_963920635.1). Classification (NCBI taxonomy): domain Eukaryota; kingdom Metazoa; phylum Arthropoda; class Insecta; order Coleoptera; family Anthribidae; genus Pseudeuparius; species Pseudeuparius sepicola. The sequence goes on along the minus strand of OY987299.1, from coordinate 74,749,183 downwards.
GATCCTCTCTGCCTGCATAAGCAGAAGTTTTTCAGCCAGTTCCTGGTGCAAGATCTTGGCAACCGAATCGTGTCGTTCCTTATATTCCGTTGATGCGAACATCGGACATCCTCCTGTTATGTGCTTGATTGCACCCGTATCTGCATCTATCATCCACTACCGATGCATCTCCTACAATGAATTTTAGGTAGTTGCGAGTTGGTATAACCTGATCTTGTATGGCCAGTAGGAAGCCTTCCGTCTCGGGGAACATTCGTCCCGAGGTCAGCCAATAGTTCGACGCTAACTTGTCGACATGTTCCTGGTTAACCTCATTAGGATGCCTCCCGTGCAGCGGCTTCCCCCACCACCTCTGTAGTTTATCGTTGTCGGTTCGGTGGTGATTTTGACGCTCGTGTTCCGTCAGACGTAGCGGTGTTGAGACGTCTGCTCCGCATATAGCCCTATGTAGTGTGGAGCTGTTGGCCTGCCTGTAGAAATAATTACGCAGATTTAATATTTGTTGGTCCAATTGCTTGCTGAGATCTGCCAATCCTCTTCCTCCTAGTTGACGTGGCAGAGTTGTTCTTTCTACGGCGCTACGGGGATGATGTTTATGAGCTTCTGTCAGTAGTGTCCTAACTTTTCGTTGCAGGTTGTTGATGTCGGTGTTGGTCCAATTCACTATTATGAACGAATAGCTGAGTACAGAGCACGCATACGTGTTCAGGGCCTTAAACAAATTCCTGCTGTTAAGATCAGTTCGCACTACTTGTCTTACTCTCTTGATGAATTCATTCGTTAAATCAGTCTTCATTGTTCGATGGTCTATCCTTTGAGCTTGTTTCATCCCGAGATACTTGTATGTATCTCCCATGCTCATTGCTTCGATCTTCTGGCCGTCCTGCATCTCGTGTGCGCTTTGTTCGAGCTTTCCCCGGATGATATTAAGGGTGCGGCACTTGTCCAGTCCAAACAGCATTCCGATGTCCCTGGAGAACTCCTCTACAATTTTAAGCATTTGCGTTAGTTGGTTTTTGGTTGCGGCGATCAGCTTTAAATCATCCATATATAATAGGTGATTCAACTTGATCGCTTCTGCGTTGTTGCTTTTGATAGCGAAGCCATATTTTGTAGAGTTCAACCGATGTGATAGAGGGTTCATCGCCATGCAGAACCACAGTGGACTGAGTGAATCTCCTTGGAAAATCCCTCTTCGGATGTTGATTGTGTCGGTCTCGATGTTACTGTTTGCGGTTCTGAGTTGTATCTTAGTGCGCCAGGTTGTCATAACGTGTTCTAAAAAGGAAACTGTATGATGATCTATTTTATACAGCTTTAAGATACCTGTGAGCCAGTCGTGAGGTACGGAATCAAATGCTTTTTTGTAGTCCACATAAGCCATGTGGAGGTTTCGTTGCTTGGAATGAGCCTGGTTGCAGATGACAGAGTCTATGATGAGTTGCTCTTTGCATCCCATTGCGCCCTTCTATATTCGCTGCGTAAGGCAAGATGTGATTATCTTGTACAGCGTAGGCAAGCAGGTTATTGGGCGGTACTTGGCAGGGTTATCCGTATTCCGCTGGTCTTTTGGTAACAGGTAGGTTGCACCCTGTGTAAGAAACAATGGCATTTTCAGAGGATCGAGCAAGACTTCATTAATTAAGGTAGTTATTTGTTCATGCGTGCACCACAATTCTTAATCCAATAATTTTGGAGATGATCCGGACCTGGTGCCTTCCAGTTGTGGGAATTCTTGATGACATCGGAGACCTCAGCGGTTGTGAATTGCTCGTGTTGCATCTGGCTATAGTTCCGGCCCATCTCGCGTTCTTCGCTGATCCAGCTTGCACTGACATTGTATGGACCTGGTGTGGCAAGTTGATTTCTCCAGAAACCGTCGACCTGTTCTCTGCTAGGGTAACTCTCATTTGTGGTATCGGCGCTAGAATTAAAAGCACGGTAGAAACCCTTTTCTGATCGTTCAAAGAGTTTGTTGTCTCCTTTCCTGTTGTTAGTAGCCTTGTATCTCCTCAGACGCCCTGCGAAAACAGAAAGTTTTTGTTTTAATGTGTCAAGACATTGTTGAGCAGTGATGTTCGCGGGGTCATGCCGAGAATGCATTTGGGTGCGGCTCATTATTGCCTGCACCGCCCTCTGGATCCTTCTAGTTCTAACTCCCTGATATATTCCGTCACTTGTCCTATGTCTTTACGGAGACTCTCGATCTTCCGATTTAGTCGCATTTCCCATTGAGCCATTCGTGGTTCTGGTCTTGCACGATTCAACTCTTGGGCCGTTCGGATCTTGGCACCCATTACAGTGGTGACTGCCGTTGCGGCACAGTAGATTAACATGTGCATACGTTCTAATGTTGGTGTCACTGAAACATAGTTTGGTAAAATTCTTGTGTTCATAAGATCGAACACGATCGCAAGTTTCCTGGAAGAATTTAATCTTGGTAGCGGTGGCCTGCTCAGTGGGTCTGTGCCTTCGTATCGCAATACTGCCTGTCTCATATGTGCGTTTAAGCCTTCAAAATGTTCTTCGTTAACCGATTCCAGACTCTCGGTTGTTGGTTCTACCGTTTCGGCTTCTAGTTTTTGTCCAGGCGCTTGAAGTTCCCCATTGTTGTTGTTGTCATCTATGTCTATGTGTTCGCCGTGGATCTCTAGCTCAACTTCCCGTTTGTTAGCGTTAAGTTGCGTGTCTGGGATTCGGTTATTTCTTAGAATAGTTCGATACTGATCTGACACTCTTTGTTCAGACACTTGCATGTGTGGAAACTCCCTGCAGAACTCGGCATGCAGTTGTTGTCGGTAGCCGATCATCTCTTGTCCTAAGTTTGTCACCCAGTAAAAAATACGCATAATCGATTCATTCATGGACATAGTCCATTTCGTGCGTCGTCGTTGTAATCCCGCCTCTGTGAACGCTGGCTGAAGTTCCCTCGCAGCACCTTCGGTGGGTGGAACCCTAGTTCTCGTTTGGCTCCCATGTTGTAGATGTTCGTGTTGTTGTTGGGCTGTAGCTGTTTGTACAACAGGGGCCCGCCTCATCAGCGCCCTGTCACCGACGTCCCGCTCGCTGTCATGCCCAGCGCCGGCTCCAGACATGCCCTGGCGATCCCCAGGCAGCGGCCCTATGACAAAACTCCTATTAATCTCCATTCAATGGGTTTCTCCCGTAACGTGGGAGTGACGGCCCTCGGTCGCCTTTTACGACTCGCGGAGCCACGATAGGAGTATTCTAACCCGCTACCCACACAGGTCAACTAGGATAACGCGGGATCGTTACACCCGAGGATCTGCCCCTCTCACAGGTCAACCCCCCCCTTGCGTTAACTGGGAAACACGGGATCGTTACACCCGAAGATCCGCCTCTATCACAGGCTAGATCCATCCCTGTGTAACCGAGAGTCGCGGGATTGTCACACCCGAGGATCAGCCCCCGTCACCAGCTAGACCCCTCCCTGCGCAACTGGAGATCGCGGGATTGTCACACCCGTAGGTCTGCCCCTCTCACAGGCCAAACCTCTCCATGCGTAACTGGGAATCGCGGGATCGTCACACCCGTGAATCTGCCCCTCTCACATGTCAGACCCATCCCTGCGTATTTATTATTATTATATCGACTTAGCCAAAAGGCATTCGCACTCCCTCTCTGGTGAACATTCACTCAGATCCCGGGTATCCCGGATACCATAAGGATCTGGCTCGGACGAGACCCTTGCCATGTTATCGGGCCTTAGGTGACATTGATGTTGTTGGACGTTCCTGCACTCCCCATGAATTTCCTGACGGTTCGGGCTGTCGCAAGTAGTACCGCTTTCTGCATGTAAAGATTATCGGTTAGACCCAGCTCTTTGATGTTTCTCAGCAAACTTTTTGGTACGACACCAGTTGTTGACACGATGATTGGAATCGTCTGAACGTTGTCCATTTCCCATTGCCTTCTAATTCGTTCTTCTAAGTCTCTGTACTTCGTGATCTTCTCGACTTGCTTCACACGCAGGTTGTTGTTGTTCGGGATGGCCACATCAATCAGATGTGGTGCCCGGAATTTTTAACAAAAAAAATATATAACATTCGGTTCTTAAACTGGTCACTTTACGTTAGTTTTTCGCCAGAGTCCCCTCGGGGCCCCAAATCGATCTCAAAACCCATTTTAATAAATCAAAGTCTTAATGTGAGTACTGCATTAGGCCGCGGTGCCGCCAAAGGCAGAAAAAACCATAAAGTAGCCGAAAACACGGCCCGCGGGCCAGATTTATGATAATTGATATAATAAACGTCTCAGAGTGATCTATTTATGCTAATTGCAGTAATTAATTTTGACTGATTTACGATAATTGCCTTAATTAATTTCGCGAGAACCGGTCTCCCAAAAAGTTCGCAGGGATATAGCGACCGCGGGGGGAGAGTAAAGGGGTACCCAGAGCAGTATAAATACAAGGCGCGGGATGTAAAAAAAAAGGCTCCCGAACGAGCTACCGAAACGAACTGATCGCTGCCGCCTCTACAAGAAAGCCGAGAAAAGTCTTCGAAAAATACCTGCAAGTACTACTGATCTTTGAGCTGACCACAAGTAAGCGAATTTTGATTTTTTGTATTCTTTCTTGAAAGTTTGAGTTGCCTAGAATTTGTTTTGAATTATGCATTTTAATTTTATTTTACAAAACGCCTTTATGACTGGTTTGCTACAGTGTTATGAATTTTTGCTAATTTTCTACCAGGGTATTGTAGGATGAACTAAACTAGGGAAACTACACGCTTTTTTAACTCCCAGTGTACTTTTGTTCTGTAACTCAAGCGCCTGGGAAATTAATTCTGAATTCTATTTATTATTCGTGTTGTTAAATAAATTTGTCAATCATTTTTGATATTTATTGTCGGTGAGAGCACGCTATAAACCATGTTCTAGCTATATGTACAGTGTTAAATTAATAAAATTGCGCTTGTACTAACAAATTGTTCTTTAATGGTAATTTTTTTTTTATTTTATTTTGTTTTTATGCAATTTTGCCTCTCCTACTTAGTTGCAATAAATTGTCAAATTAACCCCAAGTGTTTCCGTTAAAATCCTAGGCTCACGCCAAAACAATGTGATTTTGTGGACCACCCGGTACAAATCCGCTCGCCAACTTCCACCTAACCGGGTAGGATTCTACATTTGGTGTCAGGTGTGGGGTGCTATAAGGGTTAACGGATAGGGGTAGTTTGGAAAAAAAAAATTTTTTTTCAGGAAAAATTTCGGAAAAATAAAGGCAAAATTCAGAATAAAAGTTTTTTTTTCATAAAAAAATTTTGGGGAATAAAATTGAGTAGTCAAAAGGATGATAACGGAGATGTGAGTTGTCAAATTTGACAGGAAGAATTTTTTTTAATAAGGTGCTAAAAGATAACGTGTGGTATACTAGAAGAAGCAGTACAAAATTTTTTTCGGTGTTAGTAAAGCGGTGATAGGTAAAATAGGTATTAGGCACATTAGTTTTAAGGTGACGCATAATTCCATCTAAAAATTAATAGGGAACGAGCAAATTCTTTGCGAAATAAATAATATTATAAAAGTAAATATTCAAAAATGCCAAACGAACAAGAAAATGTAGAGGTAGCAGCAGGAGCAAGAGCAAACGGGAATGAGGATGAAAATAGGGGGGAGGCAACGTCAAATTTACTTATGGGGATAGATACAGTACCAAATTACGACGGAAAAGGAAAAATAGAGGAATTCTTGAGCGTAATTGAAGAAACTGCATTACTCGCAGGATGGTCCGAAAAACAAAAAGTCGCAATAGCTAGATTAAAGTTGAAGGGTAGCGCTAAACAGTTAATCGACGCGGAACCAGACTTACAAAAAACTACAGACTGGCGTAGCCTTAAGGCGACTCTTCAAAAACAATTTGAGCGGAGATTTATACCGGGAACAGCTATCAAAATGTTTATTGAAGCAAGACAGAGATACGGTGAAAACTGTAGACAATTTTTAACGCGCCTAAAAATTCTAGGGAATAGGACAGTGACGTTCGTGAACGATCCGGCAAAGAATCGCGTTCTTAAGGAAAAGCTCGAAGTTGATATTACCACGCAGTTCGTACTAGGATTATTAATGCCTATTAAACAACGAGTTCTATCCTTAGAACCACAAACTATGGCAGAGGCATTAGATTACGCCGAGAGAGAGGAATCAATTGAGAGAATAATTAGGCCACCCCAGTACAATAGAGAGTGCCGAGGAGTAGGTAGCAGAGCGATAAAAACAGAGCCCGAAAAGAAGAGCTATAAATGCTTTAGTTGTCAACAATTCGGTCACATTGCGCAACATTGCCCAAATAAACGAGAGACGCCGCCGCGAACCACCCAGGGATGTTTCAATTGTCAAGAAATAGGCCATTTTGCCCGCGATTGTCCTCAGAAAAAATACTATCGCCAAACGCGCGATAAATCGTCTCTAGAAAACAATAAAAGCTGCTATCAGTGTAAGCAGCCCGGTCATTTCGCGCGGGACTGTAGAAAGAAAAATTTTCCAACCGAGATTAAGGTACAGGGTCGTTTAAACGAGCGAACAGCTACTTCCCAACCCCGAAGTGCGGCTGCAGTGCCAGGATCTCAAGAGTAGGAAATAAACCGGTTCGCAACTGCTTCAAAAAGGGAGTACACCCGCGTAATGTAGCTATCATGACAATATGTAATAAGAAATGTAGAGTTTTAATTGATTCTGGAGCAGTTGTGTCACTGGTAAAACCAGAGTTCGCAGAGGGGTTATTAGTTAATAAGGATAATGTACAACTAATTGATATACAAGGGAATAACATAGCAAGTTTAGGAAATACTAAGTTAAAAATCGAATTAAGAAATGGAAAAAATATAGTACATAACGCCAAGGTACTGGAAAACGAACAAATAGCATTCAGTGCAGATGTTTTATTAGGATTAGATTTTTTACATAAATACGGTGTAAAGGTCGATTGGGGAAGTAGTGTAATTTATATACTAGAAGAGGAAATTGAATTAATGGAAGAAAATAATTACAGCTATAGAGCCAGTGTTATTAACAGAAAAGAAAAATGTGAAATTATGGGCAACAATGTGGAAAACATAGGAAAAGGTTTCATAATGAGTGATATTATATACAGTGAAGTTCGCGAATTAAGAAATGAAATTAAAGAATTGGCTAGTGTATTAACAGGAAAACAGAAAGATGCTGTGTATAGTGAGAGTATGATTAAAGTGAATCAGGAAAATATTGCGCTTAATGATATTTTAAATAAAGAAGTAACGGAGTTGAAAAGTGAAGTTAAAAGATTAGGGATGGAATTAGCTCGCCTATTAGGAACCGCCACCCATTCTTGGTTTTTGCCAGAGACCAAGAATGCTAGTGTTCAGACCACTGGCAATTGTTCTGAACATTACACAATAATTAACAACCAGGTGGGTCCACAGGTAGAGTTAACGACATCCAGGAGAGCTATAGATCTCCAGAAAGAAGGAAAGCTAAGAAAAAGAAAGAAGAAGAATGAAATAGTGCAGAAAACTGAAAAAGGACAGGTAAACTCGGTAGGTAAGAACGTCAGCCAGGTACAAGTACAATTCCAAGAGTATGACCGCCATCTTGAGGAAAGTCAACCAAGGTTTACTCCCCCTAATTTCTGTAAAGAAAGAGATGGGACATCAGACTCAATCGGAAGTGAAGTGTATCTGAAGAAGGACTTAGTACTACCCCCGAGAAGTCAAGCTATATGCATGGCAGCTGTAAGAAAAAATGGAAAAATCACTACGCCAATTGTTATCGTGGAACCACAACCAGATATCCCACACGGCATAATGATCGCCAGAAATATAAATAAATTGAGAGAAGAGATACCAATTCGCCTGATAAATATTACTGATCACAATTTAATGATACATAGGAAGCATATAATAGCTAAGGCCTATGAAGCAGAAGAAAACGAGTATCCACAAACTGGAAATTCGATAAGAAAAGTGAATATACAAGACTCTGAAGAGATATTAAAATTATTGCACCTGGACAAAGTAACAAATTCAGAAGAGGTAAAGTTAAAAGAGTTAATACAAGAATTTATAGACATATTTCGAGCCCCTAGCGAGAAACTAACATGTACAACAAAGGTAAAGCATCGTATTATCACTGAAAATGTCCCACCCATGTCAAAAAGGCCGTACAGAGTTCCATACCACCGGAAAGAAATTCTAAGGAAGGAAATACAAGAATTATTAGACAATGAGATAATAGTAGAAAGAAATGGAGTTTTCCTGCACTTCTCGTGGAAAAGCGTTTACACCCAGGTGAAGAACCACAGTTCAGGCTTTGTATCGATTACCGAGAATTAAATGCAATTACAAAAACTGATTTTTTTCCACTGCCACGTTTGCAGGATACTGTCGATTTATTGCATGGCTGCAGTCTATTTTCGACAATGGATTTAGCCAGTGGGTATTTTCAGGTAGAACTTGAGGAACAGGACAGGGAAAAGGGTGCGTTTTCCACACAGGATGGCCACTATGAGTTCAAAAGAATGGGAATGGGTCTAAAAAAACGCGCCTGCCACATGGCAGCGGTTAATGTACAATCAATTTTCTACCCTCACCTACAAAGAGTGCTTAATATACCTAGATGATATCATAGTCTTTAGTACAGGGGACGTCGACGAGCATCTCCAACGCCTGAGGCATGTCTTTGAAAAAATGCGAGAAGGAAATTTAAAATTTAAGCCAACAAAGTGTCATTTTATGAAACAGGAAATTGAGTATCTAGGCCATATAATAAATTCTGAAGGTTACAGAGCGCACCCAGAGAAAATTGAGGTAGTAAAAAATTACCCAGTACCAAAGACAGTGAAAGAAATAAGAGCCTTTATTGGTTTAGCCTCATACTATCGATCTATGGTCAAGGAATTTTCTAAAATTGCACAGCCACTCACAGAATTAACTAAGAAGGAAGTGCCTTTTAAGTGGACAGAAAAGCAACAAAACGCCTTCGAAACTTTAAAAAACATGCTAATCACAAGCCCAATTCTAAAGTTCCCAGATTTTAGTAAACCATTCATAGTAGTAACGGACGCCAGTTCGACGGCCCTAGCAGCGATTTTATGTCAGAAATATGGAAATTTAGAACACCCTGTATGTTATGCTAGCAGAAGTTTAAATGATGCCGAACGTAGGTACTCCACCATTGAGAGGGAGTGTTTAGCAGTTTACTGGAGCGTAAGGAAGTGGCGAGAATATTTGACAGGTACCCACTTTTCTATTATGACAGATCATCGACCTCTAAAATACTTACTAACTATCAAGGATCCCAGTTCCAGGTTGGCCAAGTGGGCTATGTTCCTAATGGAGTACTCGTTTAGCATAGAATATAGACCAGGAAAAATCAACACCAACGTTGACAGCTTGACTAGGTTACGAGAGGAGACCCAAACCATAGCAATCGTAAATCAGCCCACAAGTGATGCCGAAATCGCGACTAATACAGCCACTATATGGACTCGAGCCGAACTTTTAAAAATGCAACAAGAGGACCCCGATATTACCTTCTTCGTTCGAAATCTAGATAAGTATAGATCGAATTATTACATAAGTAACGACGGCCTACTATATGTGACCAGGACGGAAAAGGAGAGGCAAGACCGAATTTACGCACCACAAGCCATCATAAAAGATATATTATTTTTATATCACAATAGTGCTCTAGCAGGACACGCAGGCCAAAAGAAGACCCTCGAACTTATAAAAAGAGATTTTTTCTGGAGAAAAATGACTACCGATGTAAAAAGGTATTGTTTAACTTGTCACTCATGTAACGTAAGGAAGAGCAATTATAGTCCGCCGGCCGAACTGCAGAAAATGCCAACACCTTCCATCGTGTTTGGACGACTTTCGATCGATATCGTAGGGCCCCTAAATAAAACAAGAAACGGGAATAAATATATTTTGACTTGTATAGATAACTTGACAAGGTATTCTGTATGTATACCATTACCCGATATCAGTGCCGAAACCGTAGCGAAAGCTTTTGTAATCAAGGTCATTACCCAGTTTGGTGTACCACAACAAATCATAACTGATCAAGGGACACAATTTTTGTCAAAATTATTTAAGGAAATATGTAAAATTTTAAATATCACGAAGCTACAAACCACTCCCTACCACCCGCAAGGAAATGCTATTATAGAAAGATTTCACAAGACCTTGAAAGCGCACATTTCACATTATGTGAACAAGGACAACAATAGCTGGGATGAATGGCTACCGTTTGCAGAAATGGCTTATAGGAATCACATACATACAGCAACAAAAGAAACACCTTTCTTTTTAATGTTTGGACGAGACATGGAACTGCCACAGCATTGTACTATACGACGTAAAGACGTGAAATACGACTTAGATGAAAATTACGCTACAGAAATGCTAGCGCGCATGCAGTTCGCCCACGAAAAAGCAAAGGAAAATATTGACAAAGACGTAGATACTCGATGTAAGAAATTTAATTCCAAGAAGATAAAGAAAGAACTTCAAGTAGGTGATAGAGTGTATCTAAATACCCCCGTGATGCCTGGTAACAAGTTGGCCAAGAAATTTCAACCTCGATGGACAGGACCGTACCGAATTATTGAGAGGAAAGGACCTGTAACTTTTAAAATCAAACAAATAGGAGGACGCAAAGAACAAATAGTTCACGCCAATAGGTTAAAAGACTTCCGTGGACGAATATCAGATAAAATTATTACTCGGGACCAAGAGCCTACTGAAACGCTAATCGAAGATAAAGCCGAAATAGATTGGAATTATGAAGATATTCGACCCGCACCGTCCCCTATAGACAACACCAGCAGCAGTGATAGCGAATCCGATAGTGAAGAGCAGCTAATACCGGCTGAAATTCCGGCCGGCGAGCCACAGCGTGGACTGAACGAGGATGTCCCCGCAAACATTAACGAAGGTCGCCGAGAAGCAGGTCCCCGACTTGAGGCACTAGCTATAAATCAGAACCGTCATGAACCACTTGAAGCGCCACCGCACCCGTATCAAACGAGGTCACGCGGCGCGGTCTCCGAAGAGCACCCTTGGGTTCTTAGAAAAGCAATTTAAGTTTACGGGATAATAAGTTTAGTAAATAGGTTAAATAGGTTACTGAAATAATTAATTATACTTGGAGAGAATACAAGACTGCACTTAGTATTTTGTTGCAGTGTTGCCAGTTGCAATATTGGGAATAACACTACTAGAACTAGTGACCACCAGTCTCATCGCTTATGACTGCCGAAATGCTGCCACAAACATATCTGCCATATCCTTACGAGATGTTACCCCGTGTCCCAACCCTGAAACAAATTATAAGACAACCAATAAAATGGTACAGGTAATGGAAAAGCAAAAATATCAGAATGTGCATGTAAAAACCTGCCTTATCGAAGTAACAAGACAAATAATGCATTGTGGGTTGTGGTCGCATAATTCCGCGGTCGCCGATGGCCTACTTACATATGTGCACGAAATAGGGAAGGAAGATTGCACTAAAATTCATAATTTTCAAGAATATAGAGGATTCCCAGGAAACGTTATATCAAGTATTAAACCAAATAGTTCTCTTACCACTACGCTGACACTAGCAGGAAGACTGGATAGCGATGGTACTTGCGAAGGCACAAGTTATTATGACCATGGAAGACAATGGCATGAGGTAATAGTTACTGCCTCGGTAAAAATTACCGTACGAGACTATACTGCCATTACCAAGTTAGATAATAATGAAATAAAATTTGCAGAAGGGATAGTTTGTCCATTTCTTGAAGGTTACTGCATGGATTCATTAACAGGCGAATCAGTGTGGAAAATCAATAATTTCGACAAGTGTAATAATTACAAGGTTCTATATGAAGGTGAAGCTTCGATCATATCAGAAAACGACATTGGAACTCAACGTAAACAATACTTAGTAGTAGAAAGTGCGCAGCATATATTCGCAATCCAATTGTTCGACCGAGATACGCTATGCGATATGAAAGTCTGGACTACAGAGCACCCTAGACTATTAGTAGTGGAGGAAATGCATCAACCAACTCTTAATAAATGGTTCAACGTTGATCAGTCACAAAATCTAGATCTGATCACTTATGTAAATACAAAATTTTTGTATGTGGAACAAGCATTTAAGAGAGGCTTAGGGGAAATGTTTGCTCAAACTGTGTATCGCGGATGCCTACTGCATCGGGAAATTTTAAAAAACCGACTTTTGTTAGCAACGATTACGCCCAATGCAGCGGCAGTTTTATTAAAAAATTCACAGGGATATGTTGCTAAGATCGCCGGCGAAGTACTTTATGTAATAAAATGTTTACCTATTTTAGTAGAAATTAGACGCGAAACGAAACGTTGTTATAACGAACTACCAATAACTGCCTACAATAAAAGTTATTTTATGGCACCCTTAACGCATGTTATTCAAGAGTACGGGGAAGAAATCGAATGCAACACTTTAATACCGTCTTTATTCGTACTAAATAACAAATGGGTAGGATTTGGGCCTGATCCAATTGTTCATGCCAAACCATCCCAGTTAGAAGCTGATTCAGAAGAAAAATATCAATTCCAGGAAATAAAAAATTTAGGTTCAGGAGGTATTTATACTAGCGAGGAAATTAGGCGTGCACAAGAAGCCATTATGTTCCATCAAGAAAGAAAAGCCGTATCTAACATTATAGTCCGGAGGATAGCAGGGAAAGAAGTAGACGCGCAGGGGTTTTCGACTCTCTCTTTATTTAATCCAGAAGAAATACAGAAATTAGCGACTTCAGCCTTGAGGAAGTTTTACGCATGTTTTATAGTGCTAGGGGAGTGGACCAGTGCCTTTATAGGAATATATTTTATATTCCGGGTAATTAAATTTTTGGTATCAACATTTATAAAAAATGCATTGGCACTGCACCACGCCACTGGATGCAGTTATAATATGATTGCTAGCTGTTGGACGACCCTCACGCATTTTATTATTTTACGCCAAAATACTACAATTAAATCAGAAAAAGAAGGCGCAACGGAAATTACACAGGACAAATCTAATTATATGCAAGGTAGCTTAGCGCCACAGTTAGATCAGGGTAACGTTACAATCTGTATGCCACCCGCCATCGCAAGTGCACCCACTTATGCGGAAAATAAAGTGCCGGATACCTTGTATCCAAGTCTTAAGTAAGGGTAGAACGATTTTTAGAATGCTCTCACTCGGACCCTCGTGTATCAGTTCATGAGAATAAAATTTTATGGTATTATATTGTATGTAGGACCGGCACGAATGATAAACAAAGACGAAGAATTATTGGCCAAATTATGGGCATAAACTAAACAGAACATGGGATTAGTAAGTGCGGTTATTCTAAACAAAAAACAAAAGGCAACTCGGACAGGAGAGATAGGTTACAAAAAGTTGAAATCGTATTGGGACTTTAGTCAGTAGTGCGAGCGATCCAGAGAAGCATGGATCTTGCGTTGCGTGCGATTCTACAGCTCCCCCGACGGGTAGCTGCTGACGTGCTGGAAAATGTATTAACATGGTTTTCCGGGATGATATACTGGGCGGAAACCATCCCGACAACGAATATGGCAATCCGGACTTTATTAAAAATTTGGGTAACAATATACCACATGTGGTACATCATCTTGAGAGGAATAGACCCTGGGATGTGTCGCTGTGCCTGGTGCAGGTACAGTACCGGCTGGGAGCGACACCACTTTGAAGGACCGCCACCACGAGTCGCCTGGCCACAGTGGCGTCCAACGGCTGGACCCCGGCCGGGGCCGCCACCCTACCGAAGACCAGCACCGGCCTCAGCGGGGCCATCAGCCACCACTGGCCCATCACCCCCGCGTGCCCAGCGGCCGCGACTCGGGCACCTGTTGCCGCAGTGGTTGCCGGCTCATGGGGTACCACCACCCTGGGACACCGAGGCGAATGCACCTGCCGCATCGCCGCCACCCCCAGCAGCCGCGGCACCGGTCGTGCCTTCACCAGCCCGAGACGCCCGAGACCCAGTGGCGCCGGTACCAGACACTCCACCCACCCGACCGCCAGCCCCGTCAACCGCCAACCCTGCGCTCGTCCCTACACTCGAGTGGGGGCTCGAAGACTTAGTGCGGGATGTCGAACGGGAATTTCGACAGATACCTACTGTTCACCCCGACGACCACGCGCTGTCGAGAATAACTTTTAAGAATGAACCGGAACAGGGTAATAACCCTAATGAGAAGGACACGATGTGAAGTGACGTGACAGTGCGAATGGGACGCGTAAAACTGAGTGAGTCCAGTGTAGGTTAAGTAGCAGTAAGTACGCAGTAAGTTAAGATTATAGATATAATTTAAGTATAGGCTATTAGAGTAAAGTAGGCTAGTTATTAGGTAGGGAACTTAGGTTAAGGAAAAGGAAGTTTAAAGCAACTCAGACTCGATTTGCGAGGGTAAGTTCAAAGGTTGAGATAGAACATTCCAGAAAATTAAAAATAGTATTTTTAATTTTCTTTTTATAAGAATGGAGGATTGTGGTGCCCGGGATTTTTAACAAAAAAAATATATAATATTCGGTTCTTAAACTGGTCACTTTACGTTAGTTTTTCGCCAGAGTCCCCTCGGGGCCCCAAATCGATCTCAAAACCCATTTTAATAAATCAAAGTCTTAATGTGAGTACTGCATAAGGCCGCGGTGCCGCCAAAGGGAGAAAAAACCATAAAGTAGCCGAAAACACGGCCCGCGGGCCAGATTTATGATAATTGATATAATAAACGTCTCAAAGTGATCGATTTATGCTAATTGCAGTAATTAATTTTGACTGATTTACGATAATTGCCTTAATTAATTTCGCGAGAACCGGTCTCCCAAAAAGTTCGCAGGGATATAGCGACCGCGGGGGGAGAGTAAAGGGGTACCCAGAGCAGTATAAATACAAGGCGCGGGATGTAAAAAAAAAGACTCCCGAACGAGCTATCGAAACGAACTGATCGCTGCCGCCTCTACAAGAAAGCCGAGAAAAGTCTTCGAAAAATACCTGCAAGTACTACTGATCTTTGAGCTGACCACAAGTAAGCGAATTTTGATTTTTTGTGTTCTTTCTTGAAAGTTTGAGTTGCCTAGAATTTGTTTTGAATTATGCATTTTAATTTTATTTTATAAAACGCCTTTATGACTGGTTTGCTACAGTGTTATGAATTTTTGCTAATTTTCTACCAGGGTATTGTAGGATTAACTAAACTAGGGAAACTACACGCTTTTTTTAACTCCCAGTGTACTTTTGTTCTGTAACTCAAGCGCCTGGGAAATTAATTCTGAATTCTATTTATTATTCGTGTTGTTGAATAAATTTGTCAATCATTTTTGATATTTATTGTCGGTGAGAGCACGCTATAAACCATGTTCTAGCTATATGTACAGTGTTAAATTCATAAAATTGCGCTTGTACTAACAAATTGTTCTTTAATGGTAATTTTTTTTTATTTTATTTTGTTTTTATGCAATTTTGCCTCTCCTACTTAGTTGCAATAAATTGTCAAATTAACCCCAAGTGTTTCCGTTAAAATCCTAGGCTCACGCCAAAACAATGTGATTTTGTGGACCACCCGGTACAAATCCGCTCGCCAACTTCCACCTAACCGGGTAGGATTCTACACAGAGTTGTCTTTGTTCAGACACATGCATGTGTGGAAACTCCCTGCAGAACTCGGCATGCAGTTGTTGTCGGTAGCCGATCATCTCTTGTCCTAAGTTTGTCACCCTGTAAAAAATACGCATAATCGATTCATTCATGGACACAGTCCATTTCATGCGTCGTCGTTGTAATCCCGCCTCTGTGAACGCTGGCTGAAGTTCCCGCGCAGCACCTTCGGTGGGTGGAACCCTAGTTCTCGTTTGGCTCCCATGTTGTAGATGTTCGTGTTGTTGTTGGGCTGTAGCTATTTATGCAACAGGGGCCCGCCTCATCAGCGCCCTGTCACCGACGTCCCGCTCGCTGTCATGTCCAGCGCCGGCTCCAGACATGCCCTGGCGATCCCCAGGCAGCGGCCCTATGACAAAACTACTATTAATCTCCATTCCATGAGTTTCTCCCGTAACGTGGGAGTGACGGCCCTCGGTCGCCTTTTACGACTCGCGGAGCCACGATAGGAGTATTCTAACCCGCTACCCACACAGGTCAACTAGGATAACGCGGGATCGTTAGACCCGAGGATCTGCCCCTCTCACAGGTCAAACCCCTCCTTGCGTTAACTGGGAAACACGGGATCGTTACACCCGAAGATCCGCCTCTCTCACAGCCTAGATCCATCCCTGTGTAACCGAGAGTCGCGGGATTGTCACACCCGAGGATCAGCCCCCGTCACCAGCTAGACCCCTCCCTGCGCAACTGGAGATCGCGGAATTGTTGTTATTTATTATTATTATCTCGACTTAGCCAAAAGGCATTCGCACTCCATCTACGGGGAACATTCACTCAGATCCCGGGTATCCCGGATACCAAAAGGATCTGGCTCGGACGAGACCCTTGCCATGTTATCGGGCCTTAGGTGACATTGATGTTGTTCGATGATCCTGCATTCCCCATGAATTTCCTGACGGTTCGGGCTGTCGCAAGTAGTACCGCTTTCTGCATGGACCTGTAAAGACTATCAGTTAGACCCAGCTCCTTGATGTTTCTCAGCAAACTTTTTGGTATAACACCAGTTGTTGACATGATGATTGGAATCGTCTGGACGTTCTCCATTTCCCATTGCCTTCTAATTCGTTCTTCTAAATCTCTGTACTTCGCGATCTTCTCGACTTGCTTCACACGCAGGTTGTTGTTGTTCGGGATGGCCACATCAATCAGAGTTGTCTGCCTAGAAATTTTATCAACTATTATAAGGTCCGGTCTGTTATGGGCAACTCGTTGATCTGTCAGAATTGTACGATCCCAGTACATCTTGTAGTTGCTGTTCTCAAGAACAGGCTCAGGTGTGTAGTTGTAATATGGGACCCTCTCTGCCTGCACAAGCAGCAGCTTTTCCGCCAGTTCCTGGTGCAAGATCTTGGCAACCGAATCGTGTCGTTCCTTATATTCCCTTGATGCGAACATCTGACATCCTCCTGTTATGTGCTGGATTGTTTCTGAAGTTGGGCACCCGTATCTGCATCTGTCATCCACTACCGATGCATCTCCTACAATGAATTTTAGGTAGTTGCGAGTTGTTATAACCTGATCTTGTATGGCCAGTAGGAAGCCTTCCGTCTCGGGGAACATTCGTCCCGAGGTCAGCCAATAGTTCGACGCTAACTTGTCGACATGTTCCTGGTTAACCTCATTAGGATGCCTCCCGTGCAGCGGCTTCCCCAACCACCTCTGTAGTTTATCGTTGTCGGTTCGGTGGTGATTTTGACGCTCGTGTTCCGTCAGACGTAGCGGTGTTGAGACGTCTGCTCCGCATATAGCCCTATGTAGTGTGGAGCTGTTGGACTGCCTGTAGAAATAATTACGCAGATTTAATATTTGTTGGTCCAATTGCTTGCTGAGATCTGCCAATCCTCTTCCTCCTAGTTGACGTGGCAGAGTTGTTCTTTCTACGGCGCTACGGGGATGATGTTTATGAGCTTTTGTCAGTAGTGTCCTAACTTTTCGTTGCAGGTTGTTGATGTCCGTGTTGGTCCAATTCACTATTCCGAACGAATAGCTGAGTACAGAGCACGCATACGTGTTCAGGGCCTTAAACAAATTCCTGCTGTTAAGATCAGTTCGCACTACTTGTCTTACTCTCTTGATGAATTCATTCGTTAAATCAGTCTTCATTGTTCGATGGTCTATCCTTTGAGCTTGTTTCATCCCGAGATACTTGTATGTATCTCCCTTGCTCATTGCTTCGATCTCCTGGCCGTCCTGCATCTCGTGTGCGCTTTGTTCGAGCTTTCCCCGGATGATATTAAGGGTGCGGCACTTGTCCAGTCCAAACAGCATTCCGATGTCCCTGGAGAACTCCTCTACAATTTTAAGCATTTGCGTTAGTTGGTTTTTGGTTGCTGCGATCAGTTTTAAATCATCCATATATAATAGGTGATTCAACTTGATCGCTTCTGCGTTGTTGCTTTTGATAGCGAAGCCATATTTTGTAGAGTTCAACCGATGTGATAGAGGGTTCATCGCCATGCAAAACCACAGTGGACTGAGTGAATCTCCTTGGAAAATCCCTCTTCGGATGTTGATTGTGTCGGTCTCGATGTTACTGTCTGCGGTTCTGAGTTGTATCTTAGTGCGCCAGGTTGTCATAACGTGTTCTAAAAAGGAAACTGTATGATGATCTATTTTATACAGCTTTAAGATACCTGTGAGCCAGTCGTGAGGTACGGAATCAAATGCTTTTTTGTAGTCCACATAAGCCATGTGGAGGTTTCGTTGCTTGGAATGAGCCTGGTTGCAGATGACAGAGTCTATGATGAGTTGCTCTTTGCATCCCATTGCGCCCTTCGAGCAGCCCTTCTGCTGCATTGCAATGATGTTGTTCCGCTCGCAGTGAGCATATATTCGCTGCGTAAGGCAAGATGTGATTATCTTGTACAGCGTAGGCAAGCAGGTTATTGGGCGGTACTTGGCAGGGTTATCCGTATTCCGCTGGTCTTTTGGTAACAGGTAGGTTGCACCCTGTGTAAGAAACAATGGCATTTTCAGAGGATCGAGCAAGACTTCATTAATTAAGGTAGTTATCTGTTCATGCGTGCACCACAACTTCTTAATCCAATAATTTTGGAGATGATCTGGACCTGGTG
This sequence comes from Pseudeuparius sepicola, assembly GCA_963920635.1. Taxonomy (NCBI): domain Eukaryota; kingdom Metazoa; phylum Arthropoda; class Insecta; order Coleoptera; family Anthribidae; genus Pseudeuparius; species Pseudeuparius sepicola. The sequence continues at coordinate 74,730,409 of OY987299.1, read as the reverse complement.
CCTTCCAGTTGTGGGAATTCTTGATGACATCGGAGACCTCAGCGGTTGTGAATTGCTCGTGTTGCATCTGGCTATAGTTCCGGCCCATCTCGCGTTCTTCGCTGATCCAGCTTGCACTGACATTGTATGGACCTGGTGTGGCAAGTTGATTTCTCCAGAAACCGTCGACCTGTTCTCTGCTAGGGTAACTCGCATTTGTGGCATCGGCGCTAGAATTAAAAGCACGGTAGAAACCCTTTTCTGATCGTTCAAAGAGTTTGTTGTCTCGTTTCCTGTTGTTACTAGCCTTGTATCTCCTCAGACGCCCTGCGAAAACAGAAACTTTTTGTTTTAATGTGTCAAGACATTGTTGAGCAGTGATGTTCGCGGGGTCATGCCGAGAATGCATTTGGGTGCGGCTCATTATTGCCTGCACCGCCCTCTGGATCCTTCTAGTTCTAACTCCTCTGATATATTCCGTCACTTGTCCTATGTCTTTACGGAGACTCTCGATCTTCCGATTTAGTCGCATTTCCCATTGAGCCATTCGTGGTTCTGGTCTTGCACGATTCAACTCTTGGGCCGTTCGGATCTTGGCACCCATTACAGTGGTGACTGCCGTTGCGGCACAGTAGATTAACATGTGCATACGTTCTAATGTTGGTGTCACTGAAACATAGTTTGGTAAAATTCGTGTGTTCATAAGATCGAGCACGATCGCAAGTTTCCTGGAAGAATTTAATCTTGGTAGCGGTGGCCTGCTCAGTGGGTCTGTGCCTTCGTATCGCAATACTGCCTGTCTCATATGTGCGTTTAAGCCTTCAAAATGTTCTTCGTTAACCGATTCCAGATTCTCGGTTGTTGGTTCTACCGTTTCGGCTTCTAGTTGTTGTCCAGGCGCTTGAAGTTCCCTATTGTTGTTGTTGTCATCTATGTCTATGTGTTCGCCGTGGATCTCTAGCTCAACTTCCCGTTTGATAGCGTTAAGTCGCGTTTCTGGAATTCGGTTATTTCTTAGAATAGTTCGATACTGATCTGATACTCTTTGTTCAGACACTTGCATGTGTGGAAACTCCCTGCAGAACTCGGCATGCAGTTGTTGTCGGTAGCCGATCATCTCTTGTCCTAAGTTTGTCACCCTGTAAAAAATACGCATAATCGATTCATTCATGGACACAGTCCATTTCATGCGTCGTCGTTGTAATCCCGCCTCTGTGAACGCTGGCTGAAGTTCCCGCGCAGCACCTTCGGTGGGTGGAACCCTAGTTCTCGTTTGGCTCCCATGTTGTAGATGTTCGTGTTGTTGTTGGGCTGTAGCTGTTTGTGCAACAGGGGCCCGCCTCATCAGCGCCCTGTCACCGACGTCCCGCTCGCTGTCATGTCCAGCGCCGGCTCCAGACTTGCCCTGGCGATCCCCAGGCAGCGGCCCTATGACAAAACTCCTATTAATCTCCATTCCATGAGTTTCTCCCGTAACGTGGGAGTGACGGCCCTCGGTCGCCTTTTACGACTCGCGGAGCCACGATAGGAGTATTCTAACCCGCTACCCACACAGGTCAACTAGGATAACGCGGGATCGTTACACCCGAGGATCTGCCCCTGTCACAGGTCAAACCCCTCCTTGCGTTAACTGGGAAACACGGGATCGTTACACCCGAAGATCCGCCTCTCTCACAGGCTAGATCCATCCCTGTGTAACCGAGAGTCGCGGGATTGTCACACCCGAGGATCAGCCCCCGTCACCAGCTAGACACCTCCCTGCGCAACTGGAGATCGCGGGATTGTCACACCCGTAGGTCTGCCCCTGTCACAGGCCAAACCTCTCCATGCGTAACTGGGAATCGCGGGATCGTCACACCCGTGAATCTGCCCCTCTCACAGGTCAGACCCATCCCTGCGTAACTGGGGAGCGCGGGATCGTCACACCCGTGGGTCTGCCTCTCTCACAGGTCAGACCCCCCTGCGCATTATTATTATTATTATTATTATTATTATTATTATATCGACTTAGCCAAAAGGCATTCGCACTCCCTCTACGGGGAACATTCACTCAGATCCCGGGTATCCCGGATACCATAAGGATCTGGCTCGGACGAGACCCTTGCCATGTTATCGGGCCTTAGGTGACATTGATGTTGTCGGACGTTTCTGCATTCCCCATGAATTTCCTGACGGTTCGGGCTGTCGCAAGTAGTACCGATTTCTGCATGGACCTGTAAAGACTATCAGTTAGACCCAGCTCTTTTATGTTTCTCAGCAAACTTTTTGGTATAACACCAGTTGTTGACACGATAATTGGAATCGTCTTCACGTTTTCCATTTCCCATTGCCTTCTAATTCGTTCTTCTAATTCTCTGTACTTCGCGATCTTCTCGACTTGCTTCACACGCAGGTTGTTGTTGTTCGGGATGGCCACATCAATCAGAGTTGTCTTCCTAGAAATTTTATCAACTATTATAAGGTCCGGTCTGTTATGGGCAACTCGTTGATCTGTCAGAACTGTACGATCCCAGTACATCTTGTAGTTGCTGTTCTCAAGAACAGGCTTCGGTGTGTAGCTGTAATATGGGACCCTCTCTGCCTGCACAAGCAGCAGTTTTTCCCCCAGTTCCTGGTGCAAGATCTTGGCAACCGAATCGTGTCGTTCCTTATATTCCGTTGATGCGAACATCTGACATCCTCCTGTTATGTGCTGGATTGTTTCTGAAGTTGGGCACCCGTATCTGCATCTGTCATCCACTACCGATGCATCTCCTACAATGAATTTTAGGTAGTTGCGAGTTGGTATAACCTGAACTTGTATGGCCAGTAAGAAGCCTTCCGTCTCGGGGAACATTCTTCCCGAGGTCAGCCAGTAGTTCGACGCTAACTTGTCGACATGTTCCTGGTTGACCTCATTAGGATGCCTCCCGTGCAGCGGCTTCTCCAACCACCTCTGTAGTGTATCGTTGTCGGTTCGGTGGTGATTTTGATGCTCGTGTTCCGTCAGACGTAGCGGTGTTGAGACGTCTGCTCATCATATAGCTTTATGTAGTGTGGAGCTGTTGGCCTGTCTCTGGAAATAATTACGCAGATTTATTATTTGTTGGTCCAATTGCTTGCTGAGGTCTGCCAATCCTCTTCCTCCTAGTTGACGTGGCAGAGTTGTTCTTTCTACGGCGCTACGGGGATGATGTTTATGAGCTTTTGTCAGTAGTGTCCTAACTTTTCGCTGCAGGTTGTTGATGTCCGTGTTGGTCCAATTCAATTTATTATTATTATCTCGACTTAGCCAAAAGGCATTCGCACTCCCTCTACGGGGAACATTCACTCAGATCCCGGGCATCCCGGATACCAAAAGGATCTGGCTCGGACGAGACCCTTGCCATGTTATCGGGCCCTAGGTGACATTGATGTTCTTGGACGATCCTGCATTCCCCATGAATTTCCTGACGGTTCGGGCTGTCGCAAGTAGTACCGCTTTCTGCATGGACCTGTAAAGACTATCAGTTAGATTCAGCTCCTTGATGTTTCTCAGCAAACTTTTTGGTATAACACCAGTTGTTGACATGATGATTGGAATCGTCTGGACGTTCTCCATTTCCCATTGCCTTCTAATTCGTTCTTCTAAGTCTCTGTACTTCGCGATCTTCTCGACTTGCTTCACACGCAGGTTGTTGTTGTTCGGGATGGCCACATCAATCAGAGTTGTCTTCCTAGAAATTTTATCAACTATTATAAGGTCCGGTCTGTTATGGGCAACTCGTTGATCAGTCAGAACTGTACGATCCCAGTACATCTTGTAGTTGCTGTTCTCAAGAACAGGCTCAGGTGTGTAGTTGTAATATGGGACCCTTTCTGTCTGCACAAGCAGCAGCTTTTCCGCCAGTTCCCGGTGCAAGATCTTGGCAACCGAATCGTGTCGTTCCTTATATTCCGTTGATGCGAACATCTGACATCCTCCTGTTATGTGCTGGATTGTTTCTGAAGTTGGGCACCCGTATCTGCATCTGTCATCCACTACCGATGCATCTCCTACAATGAATTTTAGGTAGTTGCGAGATGGTATAACCTGATCTTGTATGGCCAGTAGGAAGCCTTCCGTCTCGGGGAACATTCGTCCCGAGGTCAGCCAATAGTTCGACGCTAACTTGTCGACATGTTCCTGGTTAACCTCATTAGGATGTCTCCCGTGCAGCGGCTTCCCCAACCACCTCTGTAGTTTATCGTTGTCGGTTCGGTGGTGATTTTGACGCTCGTGTTCCGTCAGACGTAGCGGTGTTGAGACGTCTGCTCCGCATATAGCCCTATGTAGTGTGGAGCTGTTGGCCTGCCTGTAGAAATAATTACGCAGATTTAATATTTGTTGGTCCAATTGCTTGCTGAGATCTGCCAATCCTCTTCCTCCTAGTTGACGTGGCAGAGTTGTTCTTTCTACGGCGCTACGGGGATGATGTTTATGAGCTTTTGTCAGTAGTGTCCTAACTTTTCGTTGCAGGTTGTTGATGTCCGTGTTGGTCCAATTCACTATTCCGAACGAATAGCTGAGTACAGAGCACGCATACGTGTTCAGGGCCTTAAACAAATTCCTGCTGTTAAGATCAGTTCGCACTACTTGTCTTACTCTCTTGATGAATTCATTCGTTAAATCAGTCTTCATTGTTCGATGGTCTATCCTTTGAGCTTGTTTCATCCCGAGATACTTGTATGTATCTCCCTTGCTCATTGCTTCGATCTCCTGGCCGTCCTGCATCTCGTGTGCGCTTTGTTCGAGCTTTCCCCGGATGATATTAAGGGTGCGGCACTTGTCCAGTCCAAACAGCATTCCGATGTCCCTGGAGAACTCCTCTACAATTTTAAGCATTTGCGTTAGTTGGTTTTTGGTTGCTGCGATCAGTTTTAAATCATCCATATATAATAGGTGATTCAACTTGATCGCTTCTGCGTTGTTGCTTTTGATAGCGAAGCCATATTTTGTAGAGTTCAACCGATGTGATAGAGGGTTCATCGCCATGCAAAACCACAGTGGACTGAGTGAATCTCCTTGGAAAATCCCTCTTCGGATGTTGATTGTGTCGGTCTCGATGTTACTGTCTGCGGTTCTGAGTTGTATCTTAGTGCGCCAGGTTGTCATAACGTGTTCTAAAAAGGAAACTGTATGATGATCTATTTTATACAGCTTTAAGATACCTGTGAGCCAGTCGTGAGGTACGGAATCAAATGCTTTTTTGTAGTCCACATAAGCCATGTGGAGGTTTCGTTGCTTGGAATGAGCCTGGTTGCAGATGACAGAGTCTATGATGAGTTGCTCTTTGCATCCCATTGCGCCCTTCGAGCAGCCCTTCTGCTGCATTGCAATGATGTTGTTCCGCTCGCAGTGAGCATATATTCGCTGCGTAAGGCAAGATGTGATTATCTTGTACAGCGTAGGCAAGCAGGTTATTGGGCGGTACTTGGCAGGGTTATCCGTATTCCGCTGGTCTTTTGGTAACAGGTAGGTTGCACCCTGTGTAAGAAACAATGGCATTTTCAGAGGATCGAGCAAGACTTCATTAATTAAGGTAGTTATCTGTTCATGCGTGCACCACAACTTCTTAATCCAATAATTTTGGAGATGATCTGGACCTGGTGCCTTCCAGTTGTGGGAATTCTTGATGACATCGGAGACCTCAGCGGTTGTGAATTGCTCGTGTTGCATCTGGCTATAGTTCCGGCCCATCTCGCGTTCTTCGCTGATCCAGCTTGCACTGACATTGTATGGACCTGGTGTGGCAAGTTGATTTCTCCAGAAACCGTCGACCTGTTCTCTGCTAGGGTAACTCGCATTTGTGGCATCGGCGCTAGAATTAAAAGCACGGTAGAAACCCTTTTCTGATCGTTCAAAGAGTTTGTTGTCTCGTTTCCTGTTGTTACTAGCCTTGTATCTCCTCAGACGCCCTGCGAAAACAGAAACTTTTTGTTTTAATGTGTCAAGACATTGTTGAGCAGTGATGTTCGCGGGGTCATGCCGAGAATGCATTTGGGTGCGGCTCATTATTGCCTGCACCGCCCTCTGGATCCTTCTAGTTCTAACTCCTCTGATATATTCCGTCACTTGTCCTATGTCTTTACGGAGACTCTCGATCTTCCGATTTAGTCGCATTTCCCATTGAGCCATTCGTGGTTCTGGTCTTGCACGATTCAACTCTTGGGCCGTTCGGATCTTGGCACCCATTACAGTGGTGACTGCCGTTGCGGCACAGTAGATTAACATGTGCATACGTTCTAATGTTGGTGTCACTGAAACATAGTTTGGTAAAATTCGTGTGTTCATAAGATCGAGCACGATCGCAAGTTTCCTGGAAGAATTTAATCTTGGTAGCGGTGGCCTGCTCAGTGGGTCTGTGCCTTCGTATCGCAATACTGCCTGTCTCATATGTGCGTTTAAGCCTTCAAAATGTTCTTCGTTAACCGATTCCAGATTCTCGGTTGTTGGTTCTACCGTTTCGGCTTCTAGTTGTTGTCCAGGCGCTTGAAGTTCCCTATTGTTGTTGTTGTCATCTATGTCTATGTGTTCGCCGTGGATCTCTAGCTCAACTTCCCGTTTGATAGCGTTAAGTCGCGTTTCTGGAATTCGGTTATTTCTTAGAATAGTTCGATACTGATCTGATACTCTTTGTTCAGACACTTGCATGTGTGGAAACTCCCTGCAGAACTCGGCATGCAGTTGTTGTCGGTAGCCGATCATCTCTTGTCCTAAGTTTGTCACCCTGTAAAAAATACGCATAATCGATTCATTCATGGACACAGTCCATTTCATGCGTCGTCGTTGTAATCCCGCCTCTGTGAACGCTGGCTGAAGTTCCCGCGCAGCACCTTCGGTGGGTGGAACCCTAGTTCTCGTTTGGCTCCCATGTTGTAGATGTTCGTGTTGTTGTTGGGCTGTAGCTGTTTGTGCAACAGGGGCCCGCCTCATCAGCGCCCTGTCACCGACGTCCCGCTCGCTGTCATGTCCAGCGCCGGCTCCAGACTTGCCCTGGCGATCCCCAGGCAGCGGCCCTATGACAAAACTCCTATTAATCTCCATTCCATGAGTTTCTCCCGTAACGTGGGAGTGACGGCCCTCGGTCGCCTTTTACGACTCGCGGAGCCACGATAGGAGTATTCTAACCCGCTACCCACACAGGTCAACTAGGATAACGCGGGATCGTTACACCCGAGGATCTGCCCCTGTCACAGGTCAAACCCCTCCTTGCGTTAACTGGGAAACACGGGATCGTTACACCCGAAGATCCGCCTCTCTCACAGGCTAGATCCATCCCTGTGTAACCGAGAGTCGCGGGATTGTCACACCCGAGGATCAGCCCCCGTCACCAGCTAGACACCTCCCTGCGCAACTGGAGATCGCGGGATTGTCACACCCGTAGGTCTGCCCCTGTCACAGGCCAAACCTCTCCATGCGTAACTGGGAATCGCGGGATCGTCACACCCGTGAATCTGCCCCTCTCACAGGTCAGACCCATCCCTGCGTAACTGGGGAGCGCGGGATCGTCACACCCGTGGGTCTGCCTCTCTCACAGGTCAGACCCCCCTGCGCATTATTATTATTATTATTATTATTATTATTATTATATCGACTTAGCCAAAAGGCATTCGCACTCCCTCTACGGGGAACATTCACTCAGATCCCGGGTATCCCGGATACCATAAGGATCTGGCTCGGACGAGACCCTTGCCATGTTATCGGGCCTTAGGTGACATTGATGTTGTCGGACGTTTCTGCATTCCCCATGAATTTCCTGACGGTTCGGGCTGTCGCAAGTAGTACCGATTTCTGCATGGACCTGTAAAGACTATCAGTTAGACCCAGCTCTTTTATGTTTCTCAGCAAACTTTTTGGTATAACACCAGTTGTTGACACGATAATTGGAATCGTCTTCACGTTTTCCATTTCCCATTGCCTTCTAATTCGTTCTTCTAATTCTCTGTACTTCGCGATCTTCTCGACTTGCTTCACACGCAGGTTGTTGTTGTTCGGGATGGCCACATCAATCAGAGTTGTCTTCCTAGAAATTTTATCAACTATTATAAGGTCCGGTCTGTTATGGGCAACTCGTTGATCTGTCAGAACTGTACGATCCCAGTACATCTTGTAGTTGCTGTTCTCAAGAACAGGCTTCGGTGTGTAGCTGTAATATGGGACCCTCTCTGCCTGCACAAGCAGCAGTTTTTCCCCCAGTTCCTGGTGCAAGATCTTGGCAACCGAATCGTGTCGTTCCTTATATTCCGTTGATGCGAACATCTGACATCCTCCTGTTATGTGCTGGATTGTTTCTGAAGTTGGGCACCCGTATCTGCATCTGTCATCCACTACCGATGCATCTCCTACAATGAATTTTAGGTAGTTGCGAGTTGGTATAACCTGAACTTGTATGGCCAGTAAGAAGCCTTCCGTCTCGGGGAACATTCTTCCCGAGGTCAGCCAGTAGTTCGACGCTAACTTGTCGACATGTTCCTGGTTGACCTCATTAGGATGCCTCCCGTGCAGCGGCTTCTCCAACCACCTCTGTAGTGTATCGTTGTCGGTTCGGTGGTGATTTTGATGCTCGTGTTCCGTCAGACGTAGCGGTGTTGAGACGTCTGCTCATCATATAGCTTTATGTAGTGTGGAGCTGTTGGCCTGTCTCTGGAAATAATTACGCAGATTTATTATTTGTTGGTCCAATTGCTTGCTGAGGTCTGCCAATCCTCTTCCTCCTAGTTGACGTGGCAGAGTTGTTCTTTCTACGGCGCTACGGGGATGATGTTTATGAGCTTTTGTCAGTAGTGTCCTAACTTTTCGCTGCAGGTTGTTGATGTCCGTGTTGGTCCAATTCAATTTATTATTATTATCTCGACTTAGCCAAAAGGCATTCGCACTCCCTCTACGGGGAACATTCACTCAGATCCCGGGCATCCCGGATACCAAAAGGATCTGGCTCGGACGAGACCCTTGCCATGTTATCGGGCCCTAGGTGACATTGATGTTCTTGGACGATCCTGCATTCCCCATGAATTTCCTGACGGTTCGGGCTGTCGCAAGTAGTACCGCTTTCTGCATGGACCTGTAAAGACTATCAGTTAGATTCAGCTCCTTGATGTTTCTCAGCAAACTTTTTGGTATAACACCAGTTGTTGACATGATGATTGGAATCGTCTGGACGTTCTCCATTTCCCATTGCCTTCTAATTCGTTCTTCTAAGTCTCTGTACTTCGCGATCTTCTCGACTTGCTTCACACGCAGGTTGTTGTTGTTCGGGATGGCCACATCAATCAGAGTTGTCTTCCTAGAAATTTTATCAACTATTATAAGGTCCGGTCTGTTATGGGCAACTCGTTGATCAGTCAGAACTGTACGATCCCAGTACATCTTGTAGTTGCTGTTCTCAAGAACAGGCTCAGGTGTGTAGTTGTAATATGGGACCCTTTCTGTCTGCACAAGCAGCAGCTTTTCCGCCAGTTCCCGGTGCAAGATCTTGGCAACCGAATCGTGTCGTTCCTTATATTCCGTTGATGCGAACATCTGACATCCTCCTGTTATGTGCTGGATTGTTTCTGAAGTTGGGCACCCGTATCTGCATCTGTCATCCACTACCGATGCATCTCCTACAATGAATTTTAGGTAGTTGCGAGATGGTATAACCTGATCTTGTATGGCCAGTAGGAAGCCTTCCGTCTCGGGGAACATTCGTCCCGAGGTCAGCCAATAGTTCGACGCTAACTTGTCGACATGTTCCTGGTTAACCTCATTAGGATGTCTCCCGTGCAGCGGCTTCCCCAACCACCTCTGTAGTTTATCGTTGTCGGTTCGGTGGTGATTTTGACGCTCGTGTTCCGTCAGACGTAGCGGTGTTGAGACGTCTGCTCCGCATATAGCCCTATGTAGTGTGGAGCTGTTGGCCTGCCTGTAGAAATAATTACGCAGATTTAATATTTGTTGGTCCAATTGCTTGCTGAGATCTGCCAATCCTCTTCCTCCTAGTTGACGTGGCAGAGTTGTTCTTTCTACGGCGCTACGGGGATGATGTTTATGAGCTTTTGTCAGTAGTGTCCTAACTTTTCGTTGCAGGTTGTTGATGTCCGTGTTGGTCCAATTCACTATTCCGAACGAATAGCTGAGTACAGAGCACGCATACGTGTTCAGGGCCTTAAACAAATTCCTGCTGTTAAGATCAGTTCGCACTACTTGTCTTACTCTCTTGATGAATTCATTCGTTAAATCAGTCTTCATTGTTCGATGGTCTATCCTTTGAGCTTGTTTCATCCCGAGATACTTGTATGTATCTCCCTTGCTCATTGCTTCGATCTCCTGGCCGTCCTGCATCTCGTGTGCGCTTTGTTCGAGCTTTCCCCGGATGATATTAAGGGTGCGGCACTTGTCCAGTCCAAACAGCATTCCGATGTCCCTGGAGAACTCCTCTACAATTTTAAGCATTTGCGTTAGTTGGTTTTTGGTTGCGGCAATCAGTTTTAAATCATCCATATATAATAGGTGATTCAACTTGATCGCTTCTGCGTTGTTGCTTTTGATAGCGAAGCCATATTTTGTAGAGTTCAACCGATGTGATAGAGGGTTCATCGCCATGCAGAACCACAGTGGACTGAGTGAATCTCCTTGGAAGATCCCTCTTCGGATGTTGATTGTGTCGGTCTCGATGTTACTGTCTGCGGTTCTGAGTTGTATCTTAGTGCGCCAGGTTGTCATAACGTGTTCTAAAAAGGAAACTGTATGATAATCTATTTTATACAGCTTTAAGATACCTGTGAGCCAGTCGTGAGGTACGGAATCAAATGCTTTTTTGTATTATTATTATTATTATCTCGACTTAGCCAAAAGGCATTCGCACTCCCTCTACGGGGAACATTCACTCAGATCCCGGGTATCCCGGATACCAAAAGGATCTGGCTCGGACGAGACCCTTGCCATGTTATCGGGCCTTAGGTGACATTGATGTTGTTGGATGATCCTGCATTCCCCATGAATTTCCTGACGGTTCGGGTTGTCGCAAGTAGTACCGCTTTCTGCATGGACCTGTAAAGACTATCAGTTAGACCCAGCTCCTTGATGTTTCTCAGCAAACTTTTTGGTATAACACCAGTTGTTGACATGATGATTGGAATCGTCTGGACGTTCTCCATTTCCCATTGCCTTCTAATTCGCTCTTCTAAATCTCTGTACTTCGCGATCTTCTCGACTTGCTTCACACGCAGGTTGTTGTTGTTGTTCGGGATGGCCACATCAATCAGAGTTGTTTGCCTAGAAATTTTATCAACTATTACAAGGTCCGGTCTGTTATGGGCAACTCGTTGATCTGTCAGAACTGTACGATCCCAGTACATCTTGTAGTTGCTGTTCTCAAGGACAGGCTCAGGTGTGTAGTTGTAATATGGGATCCTCTCTGCCTGCACAAGCAGAAGTTTTTCCGCCAGTTCCTGGTGCAAGATCTTGGCAACCGAATCGTGTCGTTCCTTATATTCCGTTGATGCGAACATCTGACATCCTCCTGTTATGTGCTGGATTGTTTCTGATGTTGGGCACCCGTATCTGCATCTGTCATCCACTACCGATGCATCTCCTACAATGAATTTTAGGTAGTTGCGAGTTGGTATAACCTGATCTTGTATGGCCAGTAGGAAGCCTTCCGTCTCGGGGAACATTCGTCCCGAGGTCAGCCAATAGTTCGACGCTAACTTGTCGACACGTTCCTGGTTAACCTCAAAAGGATGCCTCCCGTGCAGCGGCTTCCCCAACCACCTCTGTAGTTTATCGTTGTCGGTTCGGTGGTGATTTTGACGCTCGTGTTCCGTCAGACGTATCGGTGTTGAGACGTCTGCTCCGCATATAGCCCTATGTAGTGTGGAGCTGTTGGCCTGCCTGTAGAAATAATTACGCAGATTTAATATTTGTTGGTCCAATTGCTTGCTGAGATCTGCCAATCCTCTTCCTCCTAGTTGACGTGGCAGAGTTGTTCTTTCTATGGCGCTACGGGGATGATGTTTATGAGCTTTTCTCAGTAGTGTCCTAACTTTTCGTTGCAGGTTGTTGATGTCCGTGTTGGTCCAATTCACTATTCCGAACGAATAGCTGAGTACAGAGCACGCATACGTGTTCAGGGCCTTAAACAAATTCCTGCTGTTAAGATCAGTTCGCACTACTTGTCTTACTCTCTTGATGAATTCATTCGTTAAATCAGTCTTCATTGTTCGATGGTCTATCCTTTGAGCTTGTTTCATCCCGAGGTACTTGTATGTATCTCCCATGCTCATTGCTTCGATCTCCTGGCCGTCCTGCATCTCGTGTGCGCTTTGTTCGAGCTTTCCCCTTATGATATTAAGGGTGCGGCACTTGTCCAGTCCAAACAGCATTCCGATGTCCCTGGAGAACTCCTCTACAATTTTAAGCATTTGCGTTAGTTGGTTTTTAGTTGCCGCGATCAGTTTTAAATCATCCATATATAATAGGTGATTCAACTTGATCGCTTCTGCGTTGTTGCTTTTGATAGAGTTCAACCGATGTGATAGAGGGTTCATCGCCATGCAGAACCACAGTGGACTGAGTGAATCTCCTTGGAAAATCCCTCTTCGGATGTTGATTGTGTCGGTCTCGATGTTACTGTTTGCGGTTCTGAGTTGTATCTTAGTGCGCCAGGTTGTCATAACGTGTTCTAAAAAGGAAACTGTATGATGATCTATTTTATACAGCTTTAAGATACCTGTGAGCCAGTCGTGAGGTACGGAATAAAATGCTTTTTTGCAGTCCACATAAGCCATGTGGAGGTTTCCTTGCTTGGAATGAGCCTGGTTGCAGATGACAGAGTCTATGATGAGTTGCTCTTTGCATCCCATTGCGCCCTTCGAGCAGCCCTTCTGCTGCATTGCAATGATGTTGTTTCGCTCGCAGTGAGCATATATTCGCTGCGTAAGGCAAGATGTGATTATCTTGTACAGCGTAGGCAAGCAGGTTATTGGGCGGTACTTGGCAGGGTTATCCGTATTCCGCTGGTCTTTTGGTAACAGGTAGGTTGCACCCTGTGTAAGAAACAATGGCATTTTCAGAGGATCGAGCAAGACTTCATTAATTAAGGTAGTTATTTGTTCATGCGTGCACCACAACTTCTTAATCCAATAATTTTGGAGATGATCTGGACCTGGTGCCTTCCAGTTGTGGGAATTCTTGATGACATCGGAGACCTCAGCGGTTGTGAATTGCTCGTGTTGCATCTGGCTATAGTTCCGGCCCATCTCGCGTTCTTCGCTGATCCAGCTTCCACTGACATTGTATGGACCTGGTGTGGCAAGTTGATTTCTCCAGAAACCGTCGACCTGTTCTCTGCTAGGGTAACTCGCATTTGTGGCATTGGCGCTAGAATTAAAAGCACGATAGAAACCCTTTTCTGATCGTTCAAAGAGTTTGTTGTCTCGTTTCCTGTTGTTACTAGCTTTGTATCTTCTCAGACGCCCTGCGAAAACAGAAAGTTTTTGTTTTAATGTGTCAAGACATTGTTGAGCAGTGATGTTCGCGGGGTCATGCCGAGAATGCATTTGGGTGCGGCTCATTATTGCCTGCACCTATTATTATTATTATTAGCCAAAAGTCAGTGTTATCTGGTGGATGGTGGGGACGTTGGCTTAATCTTTCTGACCTAACCCCAAAACTAAAACCTTGCCGGTTATCAGCAGGTTATTTTGTGAAATTAGTATTAAGTCTGTCTGTCTTTATAGGCCTTATGGCAACACCGCAATATTAAGTCACGCAACGCACTCGCATTAACTTTGTCTATTTCACAAGTATCATGTGAAAGATCTTTCTCCCAATTAAAAATAATCTTGAACCGGCTAGAAGTTCTCTACCCCAAGACCATTTGGATTTGGAAGCTTTCATGTTAATGGCTTGTAAAAAAGATATTTTATAATTTAGTCGGCGAGTGCAAAGGCATACGACAATGTATTATGTTTTTAAGTTTTTTAAATAATTTCGACAATTTGGTCCTCAAAATTTAAAAATACCTAAAAAATAAAAATAATCTTGAAACCAGCATCTGTTTCTGGCGTCTCTTGACATTTGGCTACCAGGAACCCTACGGAACCCGCGCTTCCAGTTCCAGTCCATGGGCCGGTCTCATACAAAGCGCCCGGGCCGGTTTTAGGTGCCAGTCCGCCCCTGTTAACAGAACAAATCAGAAAGCCTCCTGTAATTTTGAACCAACTACTGCTAACTACAGTAACCCAATGGCTTGGTTAACAGAAGAAATCAGAAGACCTCCTCTGTACTGAGCTGTTTGCTGGTGCATTTTCATGTTCTCAGTATATGAAATACTATTCGGGTCCAGTAACGAACCTGTTTGATTACATTTGGAACACCAAATCAGAATTTTGGTAAATTTCGGACCATGCCCCAAATGCCCCAAATTATTATATTTACTAGCAGGAGAAATTAGTTCGGAATTTTAATACACATAGAGCTTTGACTCATTCCTTTGATTCTTTATTTAAAGATATTAGCACAAAGCACAATTTACAAAAAAGCACACTCCACGGCACTGTAATATCTCTCATACAGCCAAAAAAATAACTGCCCAATCGCCCCGACACTGCATCCATTTGACAGAATCTATTCCCAAACGGCGGCTGGGCGAACAGGTGCGCAGAATTTTCCCGCCATGGGGAGTGATACTGCTGGTTGTTTTATATGCTCTACTAGTAGTATAGAAGAAACCTGTAGGGGTGCTGTAACAAACAACAGTGGCGTCGCAAAAAATCCCAAAGAAAACTTTTTTGTGTAAATAAATCTCAATTTGAAATATATTTTGTGCGGACGCGTACCTAGGAGATGTAGGAGTATTGAAAACATCTGTAGCAATGCCGTGCTAAACGACAGTGGCGTGACAAAAAAATCCAAAGACTGAATTTTTTTGTGTAAATCTGAATCTCAAAGATATTTGTGAGAAATTCGTAGGGGATGTAGGAGTATCAAAAAACCTTTATGGATGCAGTAACAAATGACGGTGGCTTGGCAAAAAAATCCCAAAGAAGAAAATTCTGGAATTGTTGTTCAAATCTATCTTAAGATTTGTGGGGGACAGGTAGGGTGTATAGAAGTATAGAAAAAACTTTTAGGGGTGCTGTGACAAAAAAATCCGCGTAGGCGTTTATAAGCCTGCTGCGGTTTCAGCGCGGCGACAACTTGGCACCCCTCAAGTTGGTGGCGCTCCGAGGTCTATATTTTGAATTTGAATGAATATTTATATTTATAGAGCAGGACTATTTTGAATGTTTCACTGTTATCTAGGTTCCCCCCACTTACCTATAAGTATTCAAAAATATACTCTTAAATCATAATTGTTGTTTGGCTACATTTTTACCCATTTTGGCTACATTTTATACGCGCCTTTATTTTATTAAGGCAGTAAACATAAACAAAGTCGCGCGAAGGCTGAATTTCACAGGGTCGTAACTAAGGATCACCCGGAGCGCGCGTATATTTGATTCTAGTTATAGGTTACATATTTTTTCAGCTGCATTATTCGTGTTTGAACTTGATATTTTCTACGGAAGCGTAGAAGGGCCACACCATTATTTTATTCGAAATTTCGCCTTTGAAAGTCGAAGTCCGACTTTCAAAGTCGAAGTTCGACTTTGAACTCGAAATTTCGACTTTCAAAGTCGAAGTTCGACTTTGAACTCGAAATTTCGACTTTAAAAGTCGAAGTTCGACTTTGAACTCGAAATTTCGACTTTAAAAGTCGAAGTTCGACTTTGAACTCAAAATTTCGACTTCAAAAGTCGAAGTTCGACTTTCAAAGTCGAAGCTCGACTTTGAACTCGAAATTTCGACTTTAAAAGTCGAAATTCCGACTTTAAAGTCGAAATTTCGAGTTCAAAGTCGAACTTCGACTTTCAAAGTCGACTTTAAAAGTCGAAGTTCGACTTTAAAAGTCGAAGTTCGACTTTAAAGTCGAAATTTCTAGTTTTGTTTTCAGACATGCTCATTCTTTATGTGTAAGTTACGTGTATCGGTCGACTGTCATTTTTTTAGGAAAAAAAATGAATAGCACAGTCGTAATGGTCATATACCCGAAAACCCCCCACATACCAAGTTTCACGGTCATAGCTTATACAGGGCGTTTAGTGGGTTTTTCGTAAATTAATCGAAAATTACCGCATTTAGGTATAGGAAACCTCACACAAAGTTGTCATCATTTTTAGTGGTGAATAAGATCGCATTAAAAAAAGTGGGGGTTTCCATTTGAAAATTTCGAGATTTAAGCACATTTTGAATGTAATTTTTATTCATATTTTGTGAACACCCTGTATAAGAACGGATTTATTTCTCAGCAGAGGTCACTAGGTCAGGCCTTTTGTTACACGATGCCAAAAATTCGTTTTGAAATTTCGCGGTTTCCTCGTATAAATTGCTAATTGACTTTAGGTCTGCATCTGTAATTTTTTTCGGAAAAATGAAAATATTTCAAAAACGGTTGGATTTAGACATAGGAAATGATGCCTAGAATTCAAAAATGCAATAACATACAGGGTGTTCCATTTGAAATAAGAAAGTTGATATCGACTTCCGGTATAACCGGAAATGACAGATTCACCAAAATATTTTAGTTGAGCAGCTCTCATCGGCATTGGTGAGGTGCCAAATTTTCAGAATTTTTCTACTTTTAGTTTTCCATATATAGACCATGCAGTTCGTGGTGGGCCACCCTGTATAGTGAGGCAAATAAAAATAATAATTTCAATATTAGTTTATAAAATTTTTATATACGGGTGTCCCAATAAGGACTCCCGACGCCGATATTTCCGGAACAAAAAGAGATATTTTAATTCTGCAAACGCCGTTCGCTAGGACGTGAAGAGGGCTTTATTTGAAACTGATAAGCGTTCATTTTGATAATGGCGTATAGATGGCGCTGCGATGCAAAGAAACTTTTCGATCCTAGGAAAATTGGAGCGTAGCGCATTTGAAATACTGGGTAATTTGGAGAAACTTTTGTTCTATGGACAATTTTCCTATTGTTACTAGTTTCTGAGATAACCGCTCTACAATGTAATTTACAAAAAATGAGCTAACTCGCTTAAACTCGCTTAAAATTAACTTTAGAGGAAAAAATTATTAAAAATATCTCTATAGTGCACTAAATCGAAGAAAATAGCGGCACGTGTCAGATTATTACACATCCGGTTTGACCGGAAGTACCGGAAGTGACTCATTTTTCAGTTCAAAATGAACATACTGTACAACTTTCCCTCCAAATTGGAAAAATATACCTAATAACAATAACACCTTGTAGGTACCTGTAGACAACGACAATTTGGCTGAATTTATTTTTATTTTATAGAAATTAACCATGTATGTTTACAATAAATATGTTCAAAATTATTTCCATACCTAAATACGAGCAGCGGGCAGCGGCTACAGCACTGTTTTTACCGCATTCTACATAAAATAATACCGTTGACTGACGTATTAAAGAGACAGAGCCACCTTCGGTTAATAAAAATAAATTCAGCCAAATTGTCGTTGTCTAGATGTATGTAGGTATATACATGGTGTTATTGTTATTATATGACACTGGAAATTACCTTTATTACTTTTGCGGGAAAAAATGGGTCACTTCCGGTACTTTCGGTCAAACCGGATGTGTAATAATTTGACACGTGTAGCTATTTTCTTCGTCCTTAGTGAACTACAAAGATATTTTTAACAACTTTTTCCTTAATTTTAAGCGAGTTAGCTACTTTTTTATAAATGGCCTTGTAGAGCGGTTATCTCAGAAACTAGTAACAGTAGGAAAATAGTCCATAAAACAAAAGTTTCTCCAAATTAATCAGTCTTTCAAATGCGCTAGGCTCCAACGTTCCTAGGATCGAAAAGTTTCTTTGCATCGCAGCGCCATCTATACGCCATTATCAAAATGAACGCTTATCAGTTTCGAATAAAGCCCTCATCACGTCCTAGCGAACGGCGTTTGCAGAATTAAAATATCTCTTTTTGTTCCGGCGATATCGGCGACGGGAGTCCTTATTGGGACACCCTGTATATTGGAAAAGTAATTGAGGTCATTTTTTAAGTTGATAGTATTATTGTTTTTATGGATATGATACATTTCGAGATAACTTCTCTTAGTGAAATCAAATGCAGTACTCAAAATTTTAGTGTTGTCGAAATCGAAAGAATGCTTTTCATTAATAGCATGTTGAGTGAGTGCAGAAGAGAATTTATTGCAATTATTAATATCATTTTCAAGAGCATTGCTGGCATTCAACTTTATAAATTAAATTTAATTGTAAAAATTTTTCTGTTGTGGGTTTTAATTTAGAAAAATAAGAATTCGTTTTATTGTTAGGTTTATGACCAATAGATATATTATGTTTGTTAAAAATTCTTGCAATAGCTTCAGAGGTACCTCTGACATAAGGGGGTGAAAAATATTTTTTTCCTGCTCCCTCCCCCGTAAGTACACTTTACATACTCGCCAACAGGCCCGAAAGAGAAAGTCAAATGTTCGAGGTGCCATGTTATTTTCGTTGCTAGCTGCGAAAGTGGTTGCTAGGTACAAAAAGTATTGCTTAGCAACCCTTACGCAGCAAGGACCTTAAAACCATTAATAAAATGTATGTAGCAACGCGAATCTTGCGTCAATTTTAATAGGTTTGACAACAATCGTTTTACAAACTGGTTTTGATCATAAAGAACATGAATTATACCAAAGAAAAATTAATAATTTCAATGTTTCTCTGGCGTCAAATTTAATAAGAGCCGCATAACAGAACAAATTTGACAGGCACCGCGCTACCGATAGGGTGAGAGTACGCGATTAGTAATTCGTAGATCCAGAGTTCAAATCCCACACAAAGCTCAACATTTTTTATTTATTTTTTATTATCGCTGCATTCTGCCTCTTATATTTATCACTGATTATCAATTTTAGTAATTGAACAAAGGTTATTTTGAAGATCATTATTACTCATAATCTACTCCATATGTATTTAGAGCTTTATTCAAAGTACCTATAACTTGAAATTTTCAGTAGCAGGAAAAATGTAATACATTGCACGATGCGTAAGCTCTTTTTTGGCTTCGGAGGTACTTTTAATGACCGAGGCAACGCGAGCGTTGCCTCGGCCTTTAAACAGCCTCCTCGGCCAAAAAAGTGCAGTTACGCATCTGGCAATGTAAATAACTATTATTGGTACCTATTAATATTGTTAGAAAAAGTTTGTCTGTTCCTTATAGAACTTATTTTTTTTAATGATAGGATTATAAAAGGAAGGTGGATAATTATTATTATTCAAAACTTTTTTGACTTTGTTAATATTAGAGTTATGAATTTTAGGTTGTGATAGACATATAGCTCGATCTATAAGGCTGTTAACAACGCTTTTTTTATAAGTGATAGGTACGACTGAATTAAAATTTAGGTATCTCTCTGACCATATAGGTTTGGTAAACCAATTAGTAAAAATATTTCCATTAGAATCATGCGAAATAGTTAAATCAAGAAAATTTATTGAGTTGTTTTGTTCCTTTTCAATAGTGAATTGGAGACGTGGGTGGAAGTTATTAAAAGCATTCAATGTTTCCTCTATTAAGTCAACACGTAAGCACAAAAAACAGTCATCAACAAAACGTTTGTAATAATATAATGGTTTGTTACTAAGCTTGTTTATAACACTCGTTTCTAGTTCTTCAAAAAACCAAATTTGCAATAGTGGAGGAAATTGGAGAGCCCATTGCGGTGCCAAAAATTTGAGAATAAAATTTATCTTTCAATTTGAAAAAAGTTGAATTTAGACAGAATAAGACGCCTTCAATAAATTAATCAATAGGTAACGAGGTGAAAGGTTGGATATTATTCCATTGTTTTTTATACAAGTTGTAGCTAATTCGGTTGGTACGTTAGTAAAACGTGATTTAACGTCAAAGGAAACTATAATGTGGTTCGGTGGTACTTTTTGTTATTAATAAAGTCGTAAAATTGCCATGAATCTTTGATGAAGTATTCGCTTTTTCCAATAACATTATAAATAATATTAGATAAAAATTTGGAAAGGTTATAAGTGGGTGTATTACAGTTAGAAACAATAGGTCTCAATGGAATTCCAACCTTATGTAACTTCGACTTTTAAAGTCGAACTTTCGAGTTCAAAGTCGAAATTTCGAGTTCAAAGTCGAACTTCGACTTTGAAAGTCGGACTTCGACTTTCAAAGTCGAAATTACGAATAAAATAATGGTGTGGCCCTTCTACGCTTCCGTAATTTTCTAATAAAGCTACGTCCAAAAACTTATCTATTATGTAAATTAAATTATTAGAAGTGTACTCGGCGAATAATTAAACGGAGCGAGTTCGTCTCTGTGTTCAGCACGTAACGTCTACTGAGTTTAGGACCGCTTGACCAATAGAAGCGCGATTCCTCGCTTATGCAAGGAGAGCACGCCGTCTGCAATGTGATTGTCCATTGACCTTATATCTTAAAAGAAGTTATAGAAATATCGATTTGAGATTTGGTGCAAGTTATTATTATTTATAGATAAGTTTCACGTCCCCAAGAAGAAAAGTTATTGGCTTTGTGGGATCAATATTATTTCTGCATCTGGTGACACCACACTAGAATCTAAGATACAATGGATGAAGATGACGATTTTTCAGTTTTTAATTATTCGAGCTGTTTCGCCTTAGAGCCGGCCATAACTCCCCCTCGAACACAACTCAATTCGAAATTGTAGCTAATATAACATGTAACGTTCACTAAGAGGTGCTTATGGGCTATTATAAATAGTTTTCCAATGGTATAACTGTCACTAGTTTTAATTTCTGTTTAGTAAACTCTGAAAATTCATCATGGCTTGATACACGCTTTAAGAAAGTTTGGTTTTTATGCATAAATTTTATGAAAATATACGTTTCTTTTTTGAATATTCAACACTCAGTTTGCGACAACTCTTATCCACATAATCGCCCTTCTGTACTTACTACTAAAAATTTGAATTGGATTTTACTCTTTGCGATGCGAAAATATGAACAAGATGCCGAAATGTAAGACATGTAGAGAAATATTGCAGCTGTATAAGACTAGTATTCATTTCATAAATAATAATAATAAATTAAATGGACGAAACTCCTCCTCCTACCGATACGGTCCTCAGTCCATATCTCTCTATTCTACAAGTGAAATTATATTAGCCACTGAACTGAGCTAACTACTCACATTATAGCTTTCAAGTAACCCATTTTTCCAATAAGGCTCTTTCAGATTTACAATCAATAATTGGCCAATAACAGACAATCGTCAGTGTCTAATAATCCCAACCGTATTTCATATATGAAGTTTTATATACAACGGCGGTGAACATGTGTGTTTACAAGTCTGATGCGAAGGTCCACAAAACAAGTACAGACCTCGGCGCGCCACCAACTTGAGGAGTGCCCAGTTGTGGCCGTGCTGAAACCACGGCAGGCTTACAAGCACAATAATCCATTTATTAAAGCCTGTTTTACAAATAACAATTTTCGTCCAACAAATCCCCCAATAAATCTTATAATTTATTTTTCTGATAACTTTATTTTTAATAAATGAATGCCTACTTTCTGAGATATTTTTGAGAAACCCGAAAACTGCCGAAATTTCTTCGGTTTGTAACTTTTTTGTTTCAAGAGTTACCGAAAAATTTTCCCTAATGTCATTTATGGGCAAAACTAATTGCTTTAAGCCTAATTTATCAGAATTTAAAACAATGCCACGGTTTAATGGGTGCTCTCTTAGCACTCACCGAAAAATATGCCGATTTTATTGTGGCGAGCCTCGAATCCTGTACCTTCCTTCCTTTCCTGCGAGGTATCGGTATCTTGCACATTTTTCACATTTTTTAAATTTTCTGGTATGCATGACAGCTATAAATAAAACAAAAATTTAAGTGTTAAGAGAGCACACAAAAATCGATGGTATATTTCCAAATTCTGATAAACTAGGTTTAAAGCAATCAGTTTTGCCTACAAATTTCATTAACCCATTAGGGACTGAATTTTCAAATGTAGCAAAAAATATATAAAATATCTTTATTACTACTTATAACACTAAAAACACCGATACATCAAAAGTTATGAGCAACTGCCTGTCATTTTAAAAATGGCGGCCGTTCCATATATGGAACACTAGTCCTCTAAGGTGTGGAAAATATAAACAAAATAAAAAGTTATTTTTTATGACGAATGTTTTACTATGAGTAGACATGAACACAAAATAAATATTAGTTTGTGTGAAACTTAATAAAACAATCAATGCATAGACCTGTGTCGCATTTTTGGCATTGCTTGCGTGTGGTTATGTCCCATACGCATCGTCTGGTGTTTATTCACAATGCATACATTTCATTATTTCGATAAATTTGTCACGTCTTAGCTTTATACAGGGCAATATCTCTAAGATCTTCTCAAGAATTCCAGTAGTTCTTTTCCAATAGTTTTTTAATCGTACCCTGACACTACGAGTATAGCCAAAAAGCATCTAATCTCGTGACCAGTTATATTAGGATTCCAAGAATTCTTGAATATAGCGGAATTATTACTCTCTTTTAACAACAGTCGACAATATCTTCTGCAATAAAACTTTCAAATACTTCATACTTCTGTAATCAGATGTGTCAGGTTGCGGAAACAAAAAGTCCTTTTATTGTACCCATTTACCCACTCAGAAAAATATTGATAACGGTAGGTGCATTATCATCATAATCAGCAACATAAATTTTCCACTTGTGTCTTACTTTCTATTAACAAGTTCGGCCTTTGTCTCGTGTTGTCTACCTGACAGATTTTCCAACAAGCCACCAGAATCTTCATCTGCAGAATTCTCGTATGATAATTCCATATTTTCTGGAGATCCAATAATATACCTATTGATTGCACACCATCATTGGAACTCATATCAGACCAAAATTCATAGCTTTCCACTAAATTTGTATATAATACAATATATCCAATATAGCATTGAAAAGGTGACCCAAAAGCCTAGTGTTCCCTATATGGAGCACAATCAAAATCATCAAATCTAACCAATAAGAAAATATATATTTATTGTTTCCCAAAATAAATGAGATAGGAACTCAACAAAACACTGGTTATTTACAGTACTAACGATCTAAAATGTAAAAATATGTACTTTTCCTTTACTTCTCGACATTTTTGCACGTTCACAAACTCAATGATAAAAATATAATACAGCAGAGATTGTGTCCAAACTATCAAGAGGCACTGCATGAAACATCTATACGGGCAGTGACTATACAACCTAAAAATGGTGTCCAAAAGGTTTTTTTTTTTATTTCGAATATATTATAGAGCGCTTTATAGCAGATGATGTTTTGTGTTCCATATATGGAACGCTAGTACCTAATGGGTTAAGAAGTTTTTTCGGTAACTCTTGAAACAAAAAGTTACATGCCGAAGAAATTTCGGCGATTTTCGGGATTTTGGAAATATCTCAGAAAGTATGCCATGGAACTCAAGTGTGTTTTACGCAGTGTTAGCCCATCAAAAAGCAATTTTTTTTCCAAAAAAATTCTCAGAAAAATGCATATTTGTCAAGATTTTTTCGAGTGGCCCTTCTTAAATTGACACCCTGTATTTTTGTCCGTAACTTTTCTGAAGCTAGATTCGGATTCTCCAGAGAAAACTGCATCATCCTTGTTTTAAGCTGGTATTTTTATTTAAAAAACTAAGGATATAATTGGACTTTATTTGAGACACCTAATATACCCCGAAAAAGTTTCTCTTTTTGCAATGCGAGAAACACAATTCTATTATACTTAGAAAAATAGTTATTTGTGTAACTAGTGCAAAAAGTGCATATTTATTGCACCAGGCATGAAGTTTTCAGCTCGAGATGCAGTCGAGGTAACTGACGGACAAACTTCATTTCCAGTATTTTTTTGAATTTTGTTTTCTTCATTGCCTGTGAAGGTCTCAAGTTCTTCACTTAAAACTCTTTTCCGAATTGTTGTGAAGTTTCCATATTTATTGCACCAGGCATGAAGTTTTCAGCTCGAGATGCAGTCGAGGTAACTGACGGACAAACTTCATTTCCAGTATTTTTTTGAATTTTGTTTTCTTCATTGCCTGTGAAGGTCTCAAGTTCTTCACTTAAAACTCTTTTCCGAATTGTTGTGAAGTTTCCGGTACTGGTGCTTGGTTCACCTTCCCGAATTTGAGCAGCTATTTCAGTTCTTTTACAAATTGACTCCTCAATGTAGCCCTCAGCTATACAGTTGAAGATTTCCATCCTCCATGGCGTTTTAATGACTAATGTTAACTTCTACGAGAAATAATAGAAAAGTTTTTGTTCAATGTCGACTGCGTCTGTGTCAAGGGAAAAGTGTAAGAAGCATTCCTACGATCCGTCGTCGACCAAATCAATGTAGAGAATCTCGTGAATGGTGATTGGTTTGAAATACCGAAATACGAGAAGGTAGTACCTTGTGTATGTACCACAGTGAAAAAACTAAATGGCTGTGCAGTTTAAACAATTGCGAAAAATTGTGCGAGTGACTCTACACGTTTCTACCAAAGGACCATGTCGCTTAACGACCTCATCAAGAATCATCTACTGGAAATCAAAGGGGTGAAAAGATTACTGGAAATGCGTGAGTCACGTAATCAAATGAAGGCAATGGTTGGAAAACTCGAAAAATAAAAATAGAATTGGAATGTAGTGTCTAAAAAAATATATTTTATAATAAATATATGTAACGCTAATGTCTGATGATTTCATCCTCCCCACTCCTTTTCCTAAAACATATAGAAAATCTCCGTGTGAATTTTTCATTTAATATCAAAATGTTGTTGAGAGCAGACTACGTTATACTGTACGCCGTAATTAATAACATTTTATATGTTCATAAACCGAGCGACGTAGCCGAAATCGGTCTATGTGTAGATGAATATGGTAAGTGCCTATCTTTATATCCCTCAGATCTGGAATCGGTGTTGATGATTACAATGTCCAAAAATATCACCGAATATAAGTTGCGAATGACATTCAAAAATCGCACTCATGGAGATACGGCGTGGAAATCTTTGAGTAGTGACGTTGAAAGCAAAAACAGTGCGAATGCCGTATTAATAGACGCATCGTCAGTGTTGGGATTAATTTACTATATAACGGTATGTCTGTTATTGCTCGTGTTGAAATCGACTATCGGAACGATTCAAAGGGCTGCGATAGTGATTCGTCAAAGGCAGTAGTATGGACTATCGAAAAGTACACAATAGAATCAACTCTTTCGAAACGTGGCAGTATACTTCCGTGATTTCACCCAAAAAACTAGCGGAGGCCGGATTCTTCTACAGGGCGTATCGGTCATCAGTACATTAATTTTAACCACGTAATCGAGGAGCCCCATAAAGTCGAAAAACACAAAAAAAAAATTTACTCGATGTTTAGAAAATGGGACAAATCAATGTTTGCCCGTGCTTAATGGACGCCGCTGGAGTCTCGCTGAAAGCGCTTAGCGGGGAGGTATTACCTCTCCTTCAGAGTGGAACAAAAATTACAATACCTTTGAAAATTATTCCTGTTGGTAGGTTTGCTAGGTATCCCAGGAACTGGTTGCTTTCTTCATGCGCGCACAAAAATAATTTAATAAACACAATCACTTCAAACACAATCACTTTTTATCACTTTACCGATATTTTAAGTACAGGGTGGCCCATCCAAGCGGAAAAAGTGTGCTACGTGGAGACAGGTTAACATAAAATCGTCATTCAAAAAATGAGGTTGTAGTAAAAATTAAGGGGAATTCGAGGGTGTACTCTAGTTTTGTATACGAGGGTCGGTAAAAAAGTTATCGCGAAAAAACATTTTTTGCAAAATATAAAAAAATATTTTTTTACCTACACATCCATTAGAGAACCTTTAAGTAGTATTTCCGAATATTCAGTTTTTTAATATAACTTCCGGTTATAGCGGAAATGAAAGTGGTTTTCTCTATTTTACAACTTACACATTTCTCTTAACCATCACAGGATTCCTTTTTTAATTCTGAATCCAACGATATATAACTTGACCTATTTATCTACAACCGTTCCCGAGATATTTATCAGAGAAGCTCCATCAAACTAGATACATGGTCTCATGGTCGGTGTCTGATGTTCGATCTGAGTAGGCCAAACAATAAAACCAAATGTATGACAAATCAAGTCAGCCATGATAATAAAACTGACAAGCGAGTAGGCTGAATGTTAAAGTGGCTATAGCCATTCAACTGCATTCAACTTAATTAAAAATCTCGTGGAAATTATGAAACATTTATTATTTTTACTACTGTCATATTTATTATAACAACAATATGATTAGTTATTAAAAATTAGTTAGAAGTTCATTTACATTAAATGTTCAAAATGGTTTCCATTATTATTTACACATAACCTAAGTCTTTTTAAAAAAAAATTCGGACATTTTCAAAGATTAAGGGACGATTGTTTAAACTATCAATTTTTAATTTTACTCGTCTTTTAATCTCCCCAACATTTTCGGGGCGGTTCTTATAAACTTTATTTTTTAAATGCCCCCACAAGAAAAAATCCAAGGGGGTTAAATCTGGACTACGTGGCGGCCACCTTATCGTTCCATGTTTACCAATCCAATTTTCAAACGAATTGTTCAAAAATTCCGTTATGGGCCCACAGTTATGGAAGGAAGCGCCATCTTGCTGCCATATTAATTGTCTTTCTTGGAGTTGGTTAAGAAAAATTAATGGCAACTGGTCAAAGTATTGTTCCAATTCGTTTTGGATTAAATGTAGGTATATCCTACCTGTCATACTTCCTGAATAAAATAGAGGGCCCATTATAAAATTTCCGGCAATTCCGCACCAAACACCCACGGAATTTCTGCCGGATTTCACAACTTCACGAAATGCCGTGGATTCCCGCCGTTGTAAATGTAGCTTCATCGGACCAAATAATTTGTTTAAAAAATCCAGCTCCGCCTCTTGCAACATAATAAGTTTAACATTGTTTGACAATATTCCAGTCTTCTTGCAGCATCTCCAGGGAATAGCCTTTGAACTGGTAATATTTTGAAGGCTTTAAATTTGCTTAATTTCATTACCCTTTGTATTGTAGACCGGGGAATTTGTAAGTCTCTCGCTGCATCTCTCTGAGATTTTTCGTTATTTCTTCTGAAATAATTTAAAATTCGTTCTCTCTCGTCCTCACTAATTCTAAACCCTTTTTTTCTCTTGCTAATCACACTTCCTGTCGATCTGAATCCTCGATACAGCTTACATATAAATGAAGCACTCGGAACATTTCCTAATCGCCGTTCTTGTTGGTTTTGTCGTAATATTTTTATAGTTTCAGTATTAGTTGTTGAAGACCAAGCCAGATCTATTTCGGGTTTATTGAATTAATATTTTTGCAAATTTAAGCCATTTTGAAGGTATTGTGACCTCATTCAGTTCAATTTATTCCTCGTTTGCAAACTTGCAATATTTTTTTATTAACTTAACCGGCAAATTTTCTTATTTTGGGCACGCAGTTTGTCAAGTAAAGTTTATATTTTCCAGTGCCATTTAATATAACGAGGGGAAGTGTATTCATGAATATACTTTATAGTATCGATGGGATTTAAAATTTAACTAAAACTTGTATTTCGGATTATATAGGTTTCTATAAATTTTAATCATAATTAATATCCACTGAATTTCTTTTGTAAATAAGCAGTATACAGTATACAGAGAAGGCTTTAGCACTGCCTAATTAACTTGAATTTATTTCATGCACGATCGTCTCGAGCAAACACCAGTCGACTGACACGGCGAACACGTTCCTACAATCTGCAGACCACCAGCTGATACTGGGATAGCTGACTTGGCAAAAATCCTGAGATTCCGAGCTAGCAACATGAACGCCAGTACCGCAGCTGTCAGACAGTTAAGCTTGGTCGCAGTTCTAGTCGCAACGTGGAACTTCATCGACAACTTCTAACCACTCAGCCACGTCACATCAAAAAAAGACTCATTCATGTAAGGTGTTTCCTTAATTAAAGCGTTCCAGATTTAAGAACGTACGTACAAAAGACTAGACCTTATTTTGTGACGTTCACTCGTCTCGAGCAGTGCTAAGTTGTTTCAGGCTTTCCTAATTATCTCGCTGCAAATCATTCTGATTTCATTTTAACACTTACAGTGTTCCATTTAAAATAAATTGTAATTCTGACGGACACTGTTATTGTAAAACATTTCTCATTTTCTATTGTTAACAAATTTTAGATCTTTCTTTATACATAATTATTCTAAACTTGTTCAAAATATACATCCCTTGTAATTGTTTTTAAATGTGTCTTTTATTTCAAGTATCATATATACGAGTCATATAACCAACTTCGAGCCGGGCCGAAGTTGTCGTTATAAATTCCACATTAAAGTTCAGTGATATCAGTGCCCGAGAAGTATTTTTGATTTTTTTGTTTGTTTTATTTCTTTCTTGGCGAAGCTAGATACCTTGGGAAAAATGTAAAATTATGGGCCGCGGTGGCGTCGCTCGTACCGGCGCTGACTTTTTAGACTGCATGTTTTTATGGCCAAGAGCACTGGACAAATGTGGATTCACGGTATTGCTACTAAATAGCTTTATCAGTGTGATTTACTAATTGTCGTACACACACTGGGATTACTACGGTTTTCTAGGGTTTTCCGTAGTACTTGAGCAAATGCTATCCTAGTTCTATCTGGAAAAAGTCGGCCCTAGCCGCAAATGGCAACGAAGACAAAATAATAATAATTGCCCCCCTCCCCCGCACAAGCATGTAGTTGCTTCTGGGGTACTACTAGTTTAGAGTATTGTGAGGGTGAGAATTATTATTATTATTATATCGACTTAGCCAAAAGGCATTCGCACTCCCTCTCTGGGGAACATTCACTCAGATCCCGGGTATCCCGGATACCATAAGGATCTGGCTCGGACGAGACCCTTGCCATGTTATCGGGCCTTAGGTGACATTGATGTTGTCGGACGTTCCTGCATTCCCCATGAATTCCCTGACGGTTCGGGCTCTCGCAAGTAGTACCGCTTTCTGCATGGACCTGTAAAGACTATCAGTTAGACCCAGCTCTTTTATGTTTCTCAGAAAACTTTTTGGTATCGGCTTCTCCAACCACCTCTGTAGTTTATCGTTGTCGGTTCGATGGTGATTTTGACGCTCGTGTTCCGTCAGACGTAGCGGTGTTGAGACGTCTGCTCCGCATGTAGCCCTATGTAGTGTGGAGCTGTTGGCCTGCCTGTAGAAATAATTACGCAGATTTAATATTTGCTGGTCCAATTGCTTGTTGAGATCTGCCAATCCTCTTCCTCCTAGTTGACGTGGCAGAGTTGTTCTTTCTACGGCGCTACGGGGATGATGTTTATGAGCTTTTGTCTGTAGTGTCCTAACTTTTCGTTGCAGGTTGTTGATGTCCGTGTTGGTCCAATTCACTATTCCGAACTAATAGCTGAGTACAGAGAACGCATACGTGTTCAGGGCCTTAAACAAATTCCTGCTGTTAAGATCAGTTCGCACTACTTGTCTTACTCTCTTGATGAATTCATTCGTTAAATCAGTCTTCATTGTTCGATGGTCTATCCTTTGAGCTTGTTTCATCCCGAGATTATTATTATCTCGACAATGCAAGTGTCTGAACAAAGAGTGTCAGATCAGTATCGAACTATTGTAAGAAATAACCGAATTCCAGAAACGCGACTTAACGCTATCAAACGGGAAGTTGAGCTAGAGATCCACGGCGAACACATAGACATAGATGACAACAACAACAATGGGGAACTTCAAGCAATTATTATCTCGACTTAGCCAAAAGGCATTCGCACTCCCTCTACGGGGAACATTCACTCAGATCCCGGGTATCCCGGATACCAAAGGATCTGGCTCGGACGAGACCCTTGCCATGTTATCGGGCCCTAGGTGACACCGATGTTGTTGGATGATCCTGCATTCCCCATGAATTTCCTGACGGTTGGGGCTGTCGCAAGTAGTACCGCTTTCTGCATGGACCTGTAAAGACTATCAGTTAGACCCAGCTCCTTGATGTTTCTCAGCAAACTTTTTGGTATAACACCAGTTGTTGACATGACGATTGGAATCGTCTGGACGTTCGCCATTTCCCATTGCCTTCTAATTCGTTCTTCTAAATCTCTGTACTTCGCGATCTTCTCGACTTGCTTCACACGCAGGTTGTTGTTGTTCGGGATGGCCACATCAATCAGAGTTGTCTGCCTAGAAATTTTATCAACTATTATAAGGTCCGGTCTGTTATGGGCAACTCGTTGATCTGTCAGAACTGTACGATCCCAGTACATCTTGTAGTTGCTGTTCTCAAGAACAGGCTCAGGTGTGTAGTTGTAATATGGGACCCTCTCTGCCTGCACAAGCAGCAGCTTTTCCGCCAGTTCCTGGTGCAAGATCTTGGCAACCGAATCGTGTCGTTCCTTATATTCCGTTGATTCGAACATCTGACATCCTCCTGTTATGTGCTGGATTGTTTCTGAAGTTGGGCACCCGTATCTGCATCTGTCATCCACTACCGATGCATCTCCTACAATGAATTTTAGGTAGTTGCGAGTTGGTATAACCTGATCTTATATGGCCAGTAGGAAGCCTTCCGTCTCGGGGAACATTCGTCCCGAGGTCAGCCAATAGTTCGACGCTAACTTGTCGACATGTTCCTGGTTAACCACATTAGGATGCCTCCCGTGCAGCGGCTTCCCCAACCACCTCTGTAGTTTATCGTTGTCGGTTCGGTGGTGATTTTGACGCTCGTGTTCCGTCAGACGTAGCGGTGTTGAGACGTCTGCTCCGCATATAGCCCTATGTAGTGAGGAGCTGTTGGCCTGCCTGTAGAAATAATTACGCAGATTTAATATTTGTTGGTCCAATTGCTTGCTGAGATCTGCCAATCCTCTTCCTTCTAGTTGACGTGGCAGAGTTGTTCTTTCTACGGCGCTACGGGGATGATGTTTATGAGCTTTTGTCAGTAGTGTCCTAACTTTTCGTTGCAGGTTGTTGATGTCCGTGTTGGTCCAATTCACTATTCCGAACGAATAGCTGAGTACAGAGCACGCATACGTGTTCAGGGCCTTAAACAAATTCCTGCTGTTAAGATCAGTTCGCACTACTTGTCTTACTCTCTTGATGAATTCATTCGTTAAATCAGTCTTCATTGTTCGATGGTCTATCCTTTGAGCTTGTTTCATCCCGAGATACTTGTATGTATCTCCCTTGCTCATTGCTTCGATCTCCTGGCCGTCCTGCATCTCGTGTGCGCTTTGTTCGAGCTTTCCCCGGATGATATTAAGGGTGCGGCACTTGTCCAGTCCAAACAGCATTCCGATGTCCCTGGAGAACTCCTCTACAATTTTAAGCATTTGCGTTAGTTGGTTTTTGGTTGCTGCGATCAGTTTTAAATCATCCATATATAATAGGTGATTCAACTTGATCGCTTCTGCGTTGTTGCTTTTGATAGCGAAGCCATATTTTGTAGAGTTTAACCGATGTGATAGAGGGTTCATCGCCATGCAGAACCACAGTGGACTGAGTGAATCTCCTTGGAAAATCCCTCTTCGGATGTTGATTGTGTCGGTCTCGATGTTACTGTCTGCGGTTCTGAGTTGTATCTTAGTGCGCCAGGTTGTCATAACGTGTTCTAAAAAGGAAACTGTATGATGGTCTATTTTATACAGCTTTAAGATACCTGTGAGCCAGTCGTGAGGTACGGAATCAAATGCTTTTTTGTAGTCCACATAAGCCATGTGGAGGTTTCGTTGCTTGGAATGAGCCTGGTTGCAGATGACAGAGTCTATGATGAGTTGCTCTTTGCATCCCATTGCGCCCTTCGAGCAGCCCTTCTGCTGCATTGCAATGATGTTGTTCCGCTCGCAGTGAGCATATATTCGCTGCGTAAGGCAAGATGTGATTATCTTGTACAGCGTAGGCAAGCAGGTTATTGGGCGGTACTTGGCAGGGTTATCCGTATTCCGCTGGTCTTTTGGTAACAGGTAGGTTGCACCCTGTGTAAGAAACAATGGCATTTTCAGAGGATCGAGCAAGACTTCATTAATTAAGGTAGTTATCTGTTCATGCGTGCACCACAACTTCTTAATCCAATAATTTTGGAGATGATCTGGACCTGGTGCCTTCCAGTTGTGGGAATTCTTGATGACATCGGAGACCTCAGCGGTTGTGAATTGCTCGTGTTGCATCTGGCTATAGTTCCGGTCCATCTCGCGTTCTTCGCTGATCCAGCTTGCACCGACATTGTATGGACCTGGTGTGGCAAGTTGATTTCTCCAGAAACCGTCGACCCGTTCTCTGCTAGGGTAACTCGCATTTGTGGCATCGGCGCTAGAACTAAAAGCACGGTAGAAACACTTTTCCGATCGTTCAAAGAGTTTGTTGTCTCGCTTCCTGTTGTTACTAGCCTTGTATCTCCTCAGACGCCCTGCGAAAACAGAAAGTTTTTGTTTTAATGTGTCAAGACATTGTTGTGCAGTGATGTTCGCGGGGTCATGCCGAGAATGCATTTGGGTGCGGCTCATGATTGCCTGCACCGCCCTCTGGATCCTTCTAGTTCTAACTCCTTTGATATATTCCGTCACTTGTCCTATGTCTTTACGGAGACTCTCGATCTTCCGATTTAGTCGCATTTCCCATTGAGCCATTCGTGGTTCTGGTCCTGCACGATTCAACTCTTGGGCCGTTCGGATCTTGGCACCCATTACAGTGGTGACTGCCGTTGCGGCACAGTAGATTAACATGTGCATACGTTCTAATGTTGGTGTCACTGAAACATAGTTTGGTAAAATTCATGTGTTCATAAGATCGAGCACGATCGCAAGTTTCCTAGAAGAATTTAATCTTGGTAGCGGTGGCCTGCCCAGTGGGTCTGTGCCTTCGTATCGCAATACTGCCTGTCTCATATGTGCGTTTAAGCCTTATTATTATTATTATCTCGACTTAGCCAAAAGGCATTCGCACTCCCTCTACGGGGAACATTCACTCAGATCCCGGGCATCCCGGATACCAAAAGGATCTGGCTCGGACGAGACCCTTGCCATGTAATCGGGCCTTAGGTGACATTGATGTTGTTGGACGATCCTGCATTCCCCATGAATTTCCTGACGGTTCGGGCTGTCGCAAGTAGTACCGCTTTCTGCATGGACCTGTAAAGACTATCAGTTAGATTCAGCTCCTTGATGTTTCTCAGCAAACTTTTTGGTATAACACCAGTTGTTGACATGATGATTGGAATCGTCTGGACGTTCTCCATTTCCCATTGCCTTCTAATTCGTTCTTCTAAGTCTCTGTACTTCGCGATCTTCTCGACTTGCTTCACACGCAGGTTGTTGTTGCTCGGGATGGCCACATCAATCAGAGTTGTCTTCCTAGAAATTTTATCAACTATTATAAGGTCCGGTCTGTTATGTGCAACTCGTTGATCAGTCAGAACTGTACGATCCCAGTACATCTTGTAGTTTCTGTTCTCAAGAACAGGCTCAGGTGTGTAGTTGTAATATGGGACCCTCTCTGTCTGCACAAGCAGCAGCTTTTCCGCCAGTTCCTGGTGCAAGATCTTGGCAACCGAATCGTGTCGTTCCTTATATTCCGTTGATGCAAACATCTGACATCCTCCTGTTATGTGCTGGATTGTTTCTGAAGTTGGGCACCCGTATCTACATCTGTCATCCACTACCGATGCATCTAGGGGCTTACATGATTTCGTGGACCTTGACACCACTGAGAACGATCTTTTTTTCGATACAATGAACTTCGCTCACTTTCGCCTGGGGCACTAATTTTTCCGCTAAATTCACTGATAATCCTTTTTACTGTACCGAGATGCTCTTAAGAGTAAGTGGTTGTGTTCAGTGGGTGTTCCGCTTCCTCTGAAATAAGAACGTCAACATTAGGCAACATCTCTTGAGGTCAGGGGCGACGGGTCGGGGGGGGGGGTAATGGGGGTAATTACCCCCCCCAGGAATTATAATTACCCCAAAAATTTATTTATGGATGGAAAAATGGAAAGGCATTTCTATCGAAAGTGTCCCAAATTCAGCCATAAGCGCTTTGCATAGCAATAGTTATTTATGTACCAAGGCACTGAAGTTCAACTTTTTATGACTCATGTGGAATTTAGTTGCCGAGGCCTCTGGCTGAGGCAAATAAACCACATGAGTCAAAAAGAACTTCAGTGCCCTCGGCACATATTATATATTTTTTTGAAATCGGAAAAAAAGTTTTATTAGGCAAGAAAATAATAATGAGGGATCACCCGTCCATGAACCGACTACGCGCGGCGTTGCTTGACTTTGACGATAGCTCTACCTAGGTCAAGTATGACAAAGACACGGCGGCTTCGAACAGAAAAACCAAACTGCTGCTTGTTGTTCAGCCTCCATAATAAATCTATCGATATTCAAACCTACTAAAATATTTATACTGATAGATTGCGCTGCTATAGGTAACAATTTCGCAATGTGTACGAATAGTTAAATGGGTTCTGAATATTTGGTCACTTTTGACGGACGATGGCTCCGCGTCTGACGTTTGATGTTTACATCTCTCCAAGGCCTACTTATTTAAAAAAATCGTACAATAATGGGTTACTTCAGTGCCGATTTCTGAGCTTTTAATGACGATTTTGGGACACTTCTTTGTCGATTTCAAGAAAACTTATTTACCCTACAATTAACGTAGCTCTGTCTTTGTTGGTGTTGCGAGTTGGTATAACCTGATCTTGTATGGCCAGTAAGAAGCCTTCTGTCTCTGGGAACATTCGTCCCGAGGTCAGCCAATAGTACGACGCTAACTTGTCGACATGTTCCTGGTTAACCTCATTAGGATGCCTCCCGTGCAGCGGCTTCTCTAACCACCTCTGTAGTTTATCGTTGTCGGTTCGGTGGTGATTGTGATGCTCGTGTTCCGTCGGGGATGATGTTTATGAGCTTTTGTCAGTAGTGTCCTAACTTTTCGTTGCAAGTTGTTGATGTCCGTGTTGGTCCAATTCACTATTCCGAAGGAATAGCTTAGTACAGAGCACGCATACGTGTTTAGGGCCTTAAACAAATTCCTGCTGTTAAGATCAGTTCGCACTACTTGTCTTACTCTCTTGATGAATTCATTAGTTAAATCGGTCTTCATTGTTCGATGATCTATCCTTTGAGCTTGCTTCATTCCGAGGTACTTGTATGTATCTCCCACGCTCATTGCTTCGATCTCCTGTCCGTCCTGCATCTCGTGTGCGCCTTGTTCGAGCTTTCCCCGGACGATATTAAGGGTCCGGCACTTGTCCAGTCCAAACTGCATTCCGATGTCCCTGGAGAACTCCTCTACAATTTTAAGCATTTGCGTTAGTTGGTTCTTGGTTGCGGCCATCAGTTTTAAATCATCCATATATAACAGGTGATTCAACCTGAACGCTTCTGATCTGTTGCTTTTGATAGCGAAGCCATATTTCGTAGAGTGCAACCGGTGTGATAGAGGGTTCATCGCCATGCAGAACCACAGTGGACTGAGTGAATCTCCTTGGAAAATCCCTCTTCGGATGTTGATTGTGTCGGTCTCGATGTTACTGCTTGCGGTTCTGAGTTGTATCTTAGTGCGCCAGGTTGTCATAACGTGTTCTAAAAAGGAAACTGTATGATGATCTATTTTGTACAGCTTTAAGATACCTGTGAGCCAGTCGTGAGGTACGGAATCAAATGCTTTTTTGTAGTCCACATAAGCCATGTAGAGGTTTCGTTGCCTGGAATGAGCCTGGTTGCAGATGACAGAGTCTATGATGAGTTGCTCTTTGCATCCCATTGCGCCCTTCGCGCAGCCCTTCTGCTGCATTGCCATGATATTGTTCCGCTCACAGTGAGCATATATTCGCTGCGTAAGGCAAGATGTGATTATCTTGTACAGCGTAGGCAAGCAGGTTATTGGGCGGTACTTGGCAGGATTATCTGTATTCCGCTGGTCTTTTGGTAACAAGTAGGTTGCACCCTGTGTAAGAAACAATGGCATTTTCAGAGGATCGAGCAAGACTTCATTAATTAAGGCAGTTATTTGTTCATGCGTGCACCACAACTTCTTAATCCAGTAATTTTGGAGATGATCTGGACCTGGTGCCTTCCAGTTGTGGGAATTCTTTATGACATTGGAGACCTCATCGGTTGTGAATTGCTCATGTTGCATCTGGCTATAGTTCCGGCCCATCTCGCGTTCTTCACTGATCCAGCTTGCACTGACATTGTATGGACCTGGTGTGGCAAGTTGATTTCTCCAGAAACCATCGACCTGTTCTCTGGTAGGGTAAGTCGCATTTGTGGCATCGGCGCTAGAATTCAAAGTACGGTAGAAAACTTTTTCTGATCGTTCAAAAAGTTTGTTGTCTCGTTTCCTGTTGTTACTAGCCTTGTATCTCCTCAGACGCCCTGCGAAAACAGAAAGTTTTTGTTTTAATGTGTCAAGACATTGTTGAGCAGTGATGTTCGCGGGGTCACGCTGAGAATGCATTTGGGTGCGGCTCATTATTGCCTGCACCGCCCTCTGGATCTTTCTAGTTCTAACTCCTCTGATATATTCCGTTACTTGTCCTATGTCTTTACGGAGACTCTCGATCTTCCGGTTTAGTCGCATCTCCCATTGAGCCATTCGTGGTTCTGGTCTTGCACGATTTAACTCTTGAGCCGTCCGGATCTTGGCTCCCATTGCAGTGATGATGGCCGTTGCGGCACAGTAGATTAACATGTGCATATGTTCTAATGTTGGTGTTACTGAAACATAGTTGGGTAAAATTCTGGTGTTCATAATATCGAGCATGATTGCAAGCTTCCTGGAAGAGTTCAATCTTGGTAGAGGTGGTCTGCTCAGTGGGTCTGTGCCTTCGTATCGCAATACCGCCCTTTTCAGCTGTGTGTCTAGGCTTTCAAAGTGTTCTCCGTTAACTGATTCCCGATTCTCAGTTGTTCGTCCCGTCGTCTCGGCTTTTTGTTGTGGTCCAGGCACTTGAATTTCCCGATTCTCAGTTGTTCGCTCTGCCGTTCCGGCTTCTTGTTGTGGTCCAGGCAGTTGAATTTCCCCATTGTTGTTGTCTATGTCTATGTGTTCGCCATGGATCTCTAGCTCAACTTCCCGTTTTATTATTATTATCTCGACTTAGCCAAAAGGCATTCGCACTCCCTCTACGGGGAACATTCACTCAGATCCCGGGTATCCCGGATACCAAAAGGATCTGGCTCGGACGAGACCCTTGCCATGTTATCGGGCCTTAGGTGACATTGATGTTGTTGGATGATCCTGCATTCCCCATGAATTTCCTGACGGTTCGGGCTGTCGCAAGTAGTACCGCTTTCTGCATGGACCTGTAAAGACTATCAGTTAGACCCAGCTCCTTAATGTTTCTCAGCAAACTTTTTGGTATAACACCAGTTGTTGACATGATGATTGGAATCGTCTGGACGTTCTCCATTTCCCATTGCCTTCTAATTCGTTCTTCTAAATCTCTGTACTTCGCGATCTTCTCGACT
This sequence comes from Pseudeuparius sepicola, assembly GCA_963920635.1. Lineage (NCBI taxonomy): Eukaryota > Metazoa > Arthropoda > Insecta > Coleoptera > Anthribidae > Pseudeuparius > Pseudeuparius sepicola. The sequence continues at coordinate 74,692,870 of OY987299.1, read as the reverse complement.
TGCTTCACACGCAGGTTGTTGTTGTTCGGGATGGCCACATCAATCAGAGTTTTCTGCCTAGAAATTTTATCAACTATTATAAGGTCCGGTCTGTTATGGGCAACTCGTTGATCTGTCAGAACTGTACGATCCCAGTACATCTTGTAGTTGCTGTTCTCAAGAACAGGCTCCGGTGTGTAGCTGTAATATGGGACCCTCTCTGCCTGCACAAGCAGCAGCTTTTCCGCCAGTTCCTGGTGCAAGATCTTGGCAACCGAATCGTGTCGTTCCTTATATTCCGTTGATGCGAATATCTGACATATTATTATTATTATTATTTATCTCGACTTAGCCAAAAGGCATTCGCACTCCCTCTACGGGGAACATTCACTCAGATCCCGGGTATCCCGGATACCAAAAGGATCTGGCTCGGACGAGACCCTTGCCATGTTATCGGGCCTTAGGTGACATTGATGTTGTTGGACGTTCCTGCATTCCCCATGAATTTCCTGACGGTTCGGGCTGTCGCAAGTAGTACCGCTTTCTGCATGGACCTGTAAAGACTATCAGTTAGACCCAGCTCTTTTATGTTTCTCAGCAAACTTTTTGGTATACCACCAGTTGTTGACACGATAATTGGAATCGTCTTGACGTTTTCCATTTCCCATTGCCTTCTAATTCGTTCTTCTAAGTCTCTGTACTTCGCGATCTTCTCGACTTGCTTCACACGCAGGTTGTTGTTGTTCGGGATGGCCACATCAATCAGAGTTGTCTTCCTAGAAATTTTATCAACTATTATAAGTTCCGGTCTGTTATGGGCAACTCGTTGATCTGTCAGAACTGTACGATCCCAGTACATCTTGTAGTTGCTGTTCTCAAGAACAGGCTCCGGTGTGTAGCTGTAATATGGGACCCTCTCTGCCTGCACAAGCAGCAGTTTTTCCGCCAGTTCCTGGTGCAAGATCTTGGCAACCGAATCGTGTCGTTCCTTATATTCCGTTGATGCGAACATCTGACATCCTCCTGTTATGTGCTGGATTGGTTCTGAAGTTGGGCACCCGTATCTGCATCTGTCATCCACTACCGATGCATCTCCTACAATGAATTTTAGGTAGTTGCGAGTTGGTATAATCTGATCTTGTATGGACAGTAAGGAGCCTTCCGTCTCGGGGAACATTCTTCCCGAGGTCAGCCAGTAGTTCGACGCTAACTTGTCGACATGTTCCTGGTTAACCTCATTAGGATGCCTCCCGTGCAGCGGCTTCTCCAACCACCTCTGTAGTGTATCGTTGTCGGTTCGGTGGTGATTTTGATGCTCGTGTTCCGTCAGACGTAGCGGTGTTGAGACGTCTGCTCCGCATATAGCTTTATGTAGTGTGGAGCTGTTGGCCTGTCTCTGGAAATAATTACGCAGATTATTATTATTATTATTATTATTATTATTATTATTATTATTATTATTATTATTATTATTATTATTTTTATTTTTTATTTTATTATATAAAATCACCGGGGCACTTTATCAGTAACTAGTTAAAAAATACATTACATCTGTTCTTACAATAAATTAAGCATAATTTGTTTAGTTACTTGAATATATACATATGTACTTTTGTTCCAGGTTATGCTCTACCTCATGCTATCATTCGCTTAGACTTGGCAGGTCGCGACTTGACCGATTATCTTATGAAAACTCTTACCGAAAGGGGGTACAGTTTTACAACCAGCGCAGAAAGAGAAATTATCAGAGATTTGAAGGAAAAAATATGTTTCGTAGCTCTGGACTTTAAAAAGAACTTCCATCTTGCATTGAAAACCGCTTGTTTTGAAAAATCTTACGAGTTGCCAGATGGACAAATTATCACGTTAGGAAGTGAGAGGTTTCGATGCCCGGAGGCTATGTTCCAACCTTCTCTGTTAGGTAATGTATTATTTATAGGTGCAATCTATAAAAAATATTTTAAAAATTTTTGTTCAACTGCCAAGCTATAGAATTTTTCTTTTGTAGAAATTCAAAGTGCTAATAAAGTTTTTGGTTATTATTGTAACTGATTTACAGTTTCAATTATTATTAATCATATTAACATTACGAGATGACCAACGACTTATACTAATGATATATATGGGATGTAGGAATATCGTTTCAACACTCCTGCTGAAGGCATTGTATCTTCTAAGCGTAGAGCCATCATATTGTACTCAATTGTCCAACAATAACAAACACGCGTTGTCTTGATTATCAGTTAAATAAATAATAATAATAATAAATAAACGACAATAATTGCCTACTACTAGAGCAAACTGCCAACGCAACTACAGAGTTCACAGCAGAATTATTTATTACCTATGTAGAACTAAAAGTGAAACATATTCAACCAAACGATATGATTAGACTAAACCTCTTGCAATCCATAAAGCGAGATCAGCTTATTATTGTCTCCTTTAGAATTGCCATTAATTGCCCACTCTCACAGCAAAATCCCGAAAAGATATTTGGTCTGTGAAAACATCTGAAGTATTAGAATCTTCTCGGTTTGGTGTAGTTGGTTTTCAAACTAATCGCAAAGAAAATAGCAAAAGCGACCCCACAAAGTTCGATCACAAAAATATAGAGACTTGAGGTTAACCTAAACTGTGAACATTTTCCATTTGAGAGACAAAGGCTTGATTTCAACAATAATGATTACTTAGAAGCTTACCATAGTTACACTGAATTTTATAAAAGTTTTATGATTGTTCGCTAGAAACGTCCACAATTAGATTACAAAGATTACAAAGATTACATAGATTACAAAGATTACAAAGATTACAAAGATTACAAAGATTACAAAGATTACAAAGATTACAAAGATTACAAAGATTACAAAGATTACAAAGATAACGTAACTCTATTTGTTATCCACTGTTCTAGAAGAAATGAAACCCTTAAGACCAGCACTGTTGACGTGAAACTAGACATAGAAAGTGATGTCGGTTTTCCTGAAATCACTCGAGGGTATTGCTTAATTATTATTCACGACAGTCTTATGAAATATCTACCGCTAAGCGAAGTAGTCAGAAACTTGATGTAAGATCGCTTACCTCAGTAATAGTCTAAGAACCAGCGTACATGTGCCAGTGATGATTTAATTAAGGAATATTTTTTGCAAGGATGTTGGGGGACCATAACCAAGTGTCATCCGCAAGGATTAACCCTGACTCCAGTCATAAGGGGGTGGCAGAACGCCACTTACTGGTAAAAAATGCATCTTTTTATTATTTACTTGAGGCTGAAATGTTTTCCAGTGCACCTCTGATGGCCAGCATTTATCGATATAATATTTGCAGAACGATTGGCCAGTCATAAGGGGGTGGCATATGTCGTGTGAGCAATTAACTTTTTATTATTTAGTTAAGTTTAATTTTTTTAATATGTTGATATTCGCGCCTGAATGTAAAAAATATTTGCAAATTATTTTTTATCTTCACTATATCCCAGAAAGTAAGCAAAATTCGAAGAAATGTTAAGAAATCTATTATGTAGAGAATCAAATTTCCTACAAAAAACGTTCAGACCACTTTTTCGTACCCATTATAATTGCAAAGTTATTTTGCGACTGATGGTACGCAATGAAGGCGCGCGTACGGAACATTCGAATCGTTCTGCCAAAGTGTTATTACCACCATTTTGTTCTGCAAATTGGCATTTTTACTTGAAATAGTTGTCATAATAACATATTAAAATTAAGCTTAACTAAATAATAAAAAGTTCATTGCTCACAAGACATCAAGACATCTGATGAAACTGCAAGACCAAAAAGATAACCTCAAAAAAGTTTAAGCAAAAAAATTAATAAGGGTTGTTAGTTTTTACCCTTTTTAGGGCACTGTGTAAATGAATAAACTACCCTAAGGCGTCTTCCAGTAAGTAGATAACACATACCAAATTTCAAATTTTTAAGTAGCGCCGTTATTGAGATATAAATTAAAAAAATACTTTTGGGTCACCTTGTAGACCCGAATAACTTGGCAAGGAAAGCCCAAATCGAAAAATTTTATATGAAAGGACCCCCTTCAAACCACCTGCCGAACACCTCTTTAAAGTATTTACTATACAGGGTGGCCAATTAAGAATGCGAGGTACTGTATCTGGGAAATTATCCATCGTAGAGGCCTGCGGCAAAAAATATAATGACTAAAACGGCCAAGAGAAAACTTGGAAAATATTTTCAAGTTTCTGAAATGGCCGCTAGGGGGCGTAACTGCAATCTTGAATCTAAAAAAAGTGATGTTTCTGTGAATTCCGCTATATTAATCTAACAAAAAAATACCTGATCTTTAAAGTCGAGAATAATTTGAACCTTTTTTGTTTGACAAGTTTTGCCGTATCTCTAAAAATAAAGTGGTGGTGGGTATTCAAAAGTTTCCGTAAAAAACATCCTGTATCTTCGAAACGGCTGAGCCGGTTTTAACAAAGAGTTGTTAAAAAGAGCTACTCATGGGCTACAAATGTTATAATATTTGAAGTTTTGTTAATTTCACATGTCGCCGCTAGAGGGCTTTTTTCGATATTCCGACAGAAATGGTTAATTTTCTCAAAAAAATTAAATGCATTGGTATGGATTTTTTTTTTCATGAAAATGTAGCTAAATAATGCTTAAACAAGCTCGCGAAAACCGCATCTCGATATCTTGTTCCTAACCTAAAATTTAGGCCAAAGAAAATTTTATAAGGAAATCCCTTAAATTTTTATTTTCTTAAACTAATTTTTCCGAAATTCTTTTTATTATGTAATTTGTGGCCCTAAAAAGGACCGATTTAAAAAAGAAAAGTTTTTAGTGTCCCCGTAAATGCTCGAAATGCTGACCATCACGCTCTATGCATTGCTGAAGCCTCTCATGGGTAGACAAAACTGCAGCTTCAATTTCGGCTCTCGGTATGTTACGTATTGCATTACGAATCCGGTTTTTCATATTTTCTCTGGTCGTAGGTTGAGTCTGAAACACGATGTCCTTTAACCGCCCCCATAAATAAAAATCAAGACGAGTTAAGTCTGGTGATCGCGGAGGCCATGGAAACAGACTTCCTCTTCCAATCCACCGCTGATGAAATACTGCATTAATATGCTCGCGCACAATAATAGCAAAATGTGCAACCATCCAACTGCAAGAACAAGTTTTGCCGTGTTTCCAGTGGCACATCTTCCAACAACAACGGTAATTGATTGGCCAAAAAGTCAAGAAAGACATTGCCATTTAGGGATTGCTCGAAAAAATATGGCCCAATAATTCTGCCTCCCAGTATGCCACACCACACATTTAAACTCCAACGTCCTTGGTGCTGAACTTCACGCAACCAATGCGGATTTTCTGCAGACCAATAATGCATATTGTGCAGATTGACTTTCCCGTTACTATTAAAGGTGGCTTCATCGGTCCAAAGAATTTGAAATAAAAATTCTCTATTTTCGTGTACCATGCCTAACATCCAATGGCAGTAGTCCAACCTCCGATCAAAGTATTCCTCTTTCAAGGCCTGATGCAAAACGACGTCATGATATGGGTGCATTCTAAAAGTAATTTAAAAAAAGTTAAATTTAAATAAGTCCCTATATTTTGATGGCAATTAGAACTTACCTATGGTCTTTCAAAATATTTTGAACCGTTATTCGTGATATGCCCAACTCAAGGGATAATGCTCTTGTGCTAACATGAGGATTTCCTTCAATATATCCCAGTACGCGGTTAATATTTTCTTCTGTTCTTCCAATTCTTTGCCGTTGAAACGTAGGCCGAAAACTACCATTGGCTCGTAAGCTCGCGCCACTAACCGGGGAAAAACTCTCACATCGCATGGACGCCGATTTGGATATCGAGCCGCGTAAACTCTTTTTGCTACTGCGGCATTCTGAAGACATTCAAAATAAACTGCAAGCATATCAACAGCTTCGTCGTTCGTAAAACGCATTTTGTAAGCACAAAAATTGCTCAAAGTAACGCGAAACTATTCACAACTATTGACAATTTGAGGATGATTTATGTTTGAGTAGGTATTTGTTTTGTAATTCCATGGCCTGCTACTATTATTGTCTTTTTCGTATATACCCATAACCCATAATGAAAAATATGCATTTAAACAAAAAATATGCATTTTGTTATTAGCATTACTTACCTTTTGGGGATATTTTGTAATATTTCCAAAAAGGGCGATTTTTATCTGACGAACAAAAAAGGAATTCCAGAAAAGTTAGTTTAAGCAAATAAAAATTTAAGGGATTTCCGTATAAAATTTTCTTTGGCCTAAATTTTAGGTTAGGAACAAGATATCGAGATGCGGTTTTCGCGAGCTTGTTTAGGCATTATTTAGCTACATTTTCATGAAAAAAAAAATCATACCAATGCATTTAATTTTTTTGAGAAAATTAACCATTTCTGTCGGAATATCGAAAAAAACCCTCTAGCGGCGACATGTGAAATTACCAAAACTTCAAATATTATAACATTTGTGGGCGAAGAGCAGCTCTTTTCAACTAGCTCAAGTTTGTTAAAATCGGCTCAGCCGTTTCGAAGATACAGGGTGTTTTTTACGGAAACCTTTGAATACCCCCACCACTTTATTTTTAGAGATACGGCAAAACTTGTCAAACAAAAAAGGTTCAGATTATCCTAGACTTTAGAGATCAGGTATTTTTTGTTAGGTTAATATAGCGAAATTCACAGAAACATCACTTTTTAGATTCAAGATTGCAGTTACGACCCCTAGCGGCCATTTCAGAAACTTGAAAATATTTTCCAGGTTTTTCTCTTGGCCATTTTAGTTAATATTTTTTTCCGCAAGCCTCTACGATGGATAATTTCCCAGATACAGTACCTCGCATTCTTAGTTGGCCACCGTATACATTCTGACTCACCCTGTATACTTAAGTGTAGAATGTAATATCTAAAAAATGTTAAAAATAAACCAAATCAATTTTAATTGTTTTAAATTCCCTTTACACTTGAAATTTGAGAAGAAACGAAACGCGACACTTTCGTTGCCCCCTCCAACAATTCTTGTCTATAAATAGCCATCTGCGGAGTCTCTAGCTTATCAGTATTGTTTTATACAGTATTTAATAATAACCAATCGAGTATTATAAAATAGAATTAGTGTCGGATTATAAAAATATTGATGATAGGCTTAAATCGTTTGAGTCTTGGTCATCAAATAGTGTGATTCCGGGACGCATTTAAGCAAAACGTACATGGCCCGGGCACCTAAGCTGTAATGAACGGTTTTCATTGGTCAGTGCCGAATAACAGTACGGATTGCCGATAAGGTAAAGACCGCGCGCACGTTTTGCTCTCAATGCGCTCTCGCATTGAAACCCGCGTATCTCCATATTTTAAAATATATTTGTAATAATTAAACCAGTTTGCATGAAAAATACTGATTACCGATAAATTTCAAAGCTAAATCAACGAATTTTTAAATTATCTGCGCATTCCATTTTTTATTAAAAATCACAATAGACTGAAGTGGGCAACTTTTTAAATTGTCCGCGTTATTATTTATTTATCTTTGGCAAACGATGCACATGAAGGATTCGGTGCCGCGGAAATACCAGAATTTCTCAAAGCACACTTCGTGATTGCAAGCTATACGATTGACGGAGAAAAGGTCGAAACACAAAAGGTCGAATTTTTAAAAAATGTCGAAAGCAGAAAAGATGGAATAATCAAAAGATCGAAAAAGGTCGCATCTCAAAAGATCTAACTGATTAAAAAATTAGTTCTAATTTAATTATTTAGCTTTGAAATTTATCGGTATTCAGTATTCTTGATGCCAAACTGGTTTAATTATTACAAATATATTTTAAAATATGGAGATACGCATTGGACAAATAGGGTGTTCAAATTTTGTTAAATTCAATCCTTTCCATTTTGAAAGCTAATAAGTTTTGGTACATTGTTAATAGGAATTTTTTTCTCAGAGTAAATGGTACAGTCGATGTGTAACATTTGAAAGCGGTAGGTAAAAATTTTATGGTTCTAATGTTGGGGCACGTTTTGCCAATTTCAACGCAAACGGTTGATTTTATCGTTATAAAACATGAGTACACCTTTGTTGTAAAATTAAAAGATACACTGAAATGATGAACCTGCAAGACCAAAAAAACCTCAAAAAAGTTTGAGCAAAAAAAATAATAGGGGTTGTTAGATTTTACCTTTTTTATGGCACTGTGTAAATGAATAAACTAGCCTAAGGCGTCTTCCAGTAGGTAGATAACACATACCAAATTTCAAATTTTTAAGTAGCGCCGTTATTGAGATATAAATTTTAAAAAATACTTTTGGGTCACCTTGTGGACCCGAATAACTTGGCAAGGAAAGCCCAAATCGAGAAATTTTATATAAAAGACCCCCCTTAAAACCATCTGCCGAACACCCACTTAAAGTATTTACTATACATTCTGACTCACCCTGTATATTTACAAAACATTTTTCCGTTTCCATTTTTGTGAGGTCGTCGCGTCGATACTCATTTTTAATAGAAAATTCTTCAGCCAGCTGACCAACTTTTCGCAATTTCTCAAACTGCACATATATTTCGAATTTTTTAGGTGATAGAAGCAAAGGGGTACATGTTTTTCGAATTTCGATAAATTTACAAAATTATCCTCAAGTTCCTCAATATTGATTATTTTCGTAGGATCGATGTCGATAGCCTTCAAGAATTTTTCTTTCTGATATCCTTTGATGTAGATATATCGGCATCAAAAAGAAACTCTTCTAAAATTTCTCGCACGAGATTGCATTCCACATACCCCATTTGAATACCATCAAAATTGTGCTCCAAATAACTTACTTGCTTCCTATCCAACTCAGTCAGCAAATAATAATCCTTAGGAAGTTTTCTTACCGGATGTAAAATCTGATCTGTTCATTTTGATTGACAATTCTTTGGGGTTGAAGTGTCCGTCAAATATAAACTCTTGAGTGTCTACCACTGCGATCTTCATTATTGCGAGTCAAACTAGCAACTGAAGCTTATAGTCGGAGAGACAGCATACAAGTTCCAGTGATGATTTAGTAAAGGCCTATTTTTTGCAAGAATGTTGGGGGCATAACCAAGTGTCATCCGCGAGTATTAACCCTGACTCCAGTCACAAGGGGGTGGCAGATCACCCCCAAGATGTCTTGTGAGCAATGAAATTTTTATTATTTAGTTAAGCTTAATTTTTTAATATGTTATAATGACAACTATTTCAAGTAAAAATGCCAATTTGCAGAACAAAATGGCGGTATTAACACTCTGGCAGAACGATTCGAATGTTCCGTACGCGCGCCTTCATTGCGTACCATCAGTCGCAAAATAACTTTGCAATTATAATGGGTACGAAAAAGTGGTCTGAACGTTTTCTATAGGAAATTTAATTCTCTACATAATAGATTTCTTAACATTTTTTCGAATTTTGCTTACTTTCTGGGATATAGTGCAGATAAAAAATAATTTGCAAATATTTTTTACATTCAGGCGCGAATATCAACATATTAAAAAAATTAAGCTTAACTAAATAATAAAAAGTTAATTGCTCACACGACATCTGCCACCCCCTTATGACTGGCCAATCGTTCTGCAAATAATATATCGATAATTGCTGGCCATCAGAGGTGCACTGGAAAATATTTCAGCCTTAACTAAATAATAAAAAGATGCATTTTTTAGCAGTAAGTGGCGTTCTGCCACCCCCTTATGACTGAAGTCAGGGTTAATCCTTGCGGATGACACTTGGTTATGGTCCCCCAACATCCTTGCAAAAAATATTCCTTAATTAAATCATCACTGGAACATGTACGCTGGTTCTTAGACTATTACTGAGGTAAGCGATCTTACATCAAGTTTCTGACTACTTCGCTTAGAGGTAGATATTTCATAAGACTGTCGTGAATAATAATTAAGCAATACGCTCGAGTGATTTCAGGAAAACCGACATCACTTTCTATGTCTAGTTTGACGTCAACAGTGCTGGTCTTAAGGGTTTCATTTCTTCTAGAACAGTCGATAACAAATAGAGTTACGTTATCTTTGTAATCTTTGTAATCTAGTAATCTAGTAACGTAATCTAGTAGCGTAATAGAAATGCTTGCTTAAATATACAAAATCAAGATGCGTGTTTTGCTTGGTCAATAGTAGCTGGTCTATATCCGACAAACAAAACCAACTGTATGATTCTGATGTTTTGAATTTAACTGGAATCCAGTTTCCAATGACTATTCCTGAAATTACTAGATTTGAAAAACTTATCAATGTTTTAATTAATGTTTTTTGTTTAGAGATGGATTCAAAATATAATTTTTCTGTTGTACCCAGTCGTCTAACCAAACAGACAGTAGACAAACACGTTAAACTCTTATTAATTCAAGATAAATATTTCCCAAAACTAAATTATGATACTGTAGTGCCCAGCGGGCGCCTCAAGCCAGGAATTTCAATGTCACTATATTCTACAATAAGTCTGTGGAGCTCCCGCATTCCAGATATAAGAATTAAAACTTTCCTCAACCCACGGAGAGGCCCGCCTAGGGAACACGTATCGAAATCGCTAAAAGTCTATCAAGGTTATAACCTACCGCACAGGACGGTAGGCAGATATCCTGTGACATAGCCCAAAACTTTCCGTTTCTACGGGAGCCCAAAGGACGCGCGCTGCAAATATCAGTAAAAACCAGATTTGCCTGGAAAATAGCCTCGCTACCAGGTCCGGCAGGCTGGAATTCCTGGGGGTCACGTGGGAGAGAAACGAAGAGCCAGCAGTCAGTCAGTCGTCGACCAACCAGTTGCCAAAGGAACCCCTGCTGGATTCCCGAGAAAAGTAAAAGTCCTGCTACCAGGTCTTGCTGCCGTAGAAACACCCTCTGACTATTGACCGACCTAAAAGTAAGCGATCTTGAATATTTGTAAGCTTTTGAAACCGGAGTGCTCGTTATTCGAATTTACTCGATTTTATTTAATTCAAAATATTTTAGTTGAAATTTAGAAATATTTTAAGCCAATTGATTTAAATATTTTAAAACCAAGTGAAAAACGTCAAATCTTTGTAAACGTTAGTGATTTGCTAAGCTAAATTTTTGGGGGAACAAACTGAAACATCAACTCTTTTAATTGATTAACTTTGTATCGTGGTTCGTTCTGTGAACTATTAATTGCAGTAACTTGTCAATTGCGATAATATTTTAGCTCTTAAAATTTTAATATTAGATAAAATTTTCCAAGTCTTTATAACGTTTAATTTTGCCCAGTGGCTAGATTAGTCAAACGGACGAGTGTAATTCTAGTCATTTGAAAGTTAACTACTAATCAATATTATAAATAATCCCTTTTAATTATATTCCCTAGAAGTGCTTTATTTTCAATAAATAGGTTAACACTACCCAGTGTTTCCGTTATACATCCTTAGGCCCACCCTAAAAGTAAGTAACTTGTGACTCACCCCGTACAATACCGCTCGCCAACTACCACCCTACAAGAGGTGAGTATCACAAATGGTGTCAGGTGTGGGGTGCAACGGATAGGGGTAGTTTGGAAATTTTTTAGGAAAATTTCGGGAAAGAAAGAAAAAACTATCAGAATAAATTTTTGTAGAATAAATTTTGGTAGAACAAACTTGTGGGGTCCAATAAGAGTTAACGGAGGGATAGTTAAAAAAGGACACTGTCGGAAAAATCTGTCAGAAAATATTTTTTGAGAAAAATTTTAGTGCTCATGAATAATTAACACACAGTAGTGAGGGTTTGCTAAGGACTAACGGATAAGGGTGAGTTGACAAATTTGACAGAAAAAAATAATTTTTCGGAAAACATCAAGAAATAAGTTTATAGGAAATTTGGGTGCTAGGAAAGGCAAGACAAGTGTAAAAGTTTTTTAGGTGAAGCAAAATTCCATCTATAAACTAAGAACGATTATGAAATAAATTTTGTTGTGTCAAGATTAAAAATTTAAAAGAAAATGCCAAACGAACAAGAAAACGTGCTAGCTGCGGCTGGGGCAGGAGCAAACGGCAATTAGGGTGAAATTAGAAGGGAGGTGGCGTCGAAATTAATAATGGGGATAGAAACCGTACCAATTTATGATGGAAAAGATAAAATAGAGGAATTTTTAAGCATTATTGAAGAAACAGCGCTATTAACAGGTTGGTCGGAGGGACATAAAGTAGCTATAGTTAGGTTAAAGTTGAGGGGAAGTGCGAAACAACTAATAGAAGCAGAGCCAGATTTACAAAAGATAGCAGACTGGGTTAATTTTAAAAGTACTTTGCAAAAACCATTTGAGCGGCAATAGAAATGTTCATAGAAGCTAGGCAAAGGTATGGTGAAAACTGTAGGAAATTTCTAATGGGTCTAAAAATCTTAGGAAATAAGACAGTGACTTTTGTGAATGATCAGGCAAAGAATCGTGTTTTAAAAGAAAAATTGGAAATGGATATAACAACGCAATTCGTGCTGTGACTTTTAATGCCGATAAAAGAACGAGTATTATCACTACAGCCCATAAATATGGCAGAGGCACTAGATTACGCGGCCTCCGTAATATAATAGAAAATGTCGCGGAGTAGGTAAAAGTAGGATGAGGACGGCATCTAACGGAACGCATTCTACCTGCTTTAGTTGCCATCAAAGCGGGCATATGGCGCAACATTGCCCGAATAAGAAAGAGATGCCGCCGCAAGCGCTCTCAAGTGTTTCAATTGCCAAAAGATTGGACACTTCGCTCGCGATTGTCCTGAGAAAAATCGAAATTGGCAAGGAAACCCACCGCTTAATAGCACGCGAATTTGCTACAACTGTAGAAGAGCTGAACATTTTGCCAGGGAATGTACGGAGAGTTACCGCACACGAAGACGCGAAAATCAAAGAAATTTAAACGAGCAAACGGTACCCCGAAGTACGACTGTAGCTCAAGGTGCTCAGCATTAGGGAGGAAACAGGTACGCCACTGTTTCAAAAAAGGAATTTTTCCGCGGAACGTGGTACTAATAACTGTGTGTGGAAAACCGTGTCGAATTTTTTATAATAAAAAATAATATACAATTAATTGATATGCAGGGAAATAGTACATCTAGTTTAGGATATGTTAATTTAAATATTGAATTGCCTAATGGTAAAAACTTAGTGCATAAAGCAACTGTGTTGAGAACCGATGAATATATTTTGCTCGGATTGGACTTTTCGCATAAATATGGAGTAAAAGTAGATTGGGGAGAAGGAATTATCTTTATACTAGAGGAACAGATTTCGTTAATTGAAGAAAATCATTATAGTAATAGAGCCAGTGTTGTGAAAAGAAAATTTTTTAAGTGGAATTATAATAAATAATGATAATGAAAGTGAACTAAGTGATATGTTATACAGCGAAATACAGGAATTGAAAAAAATATATGTGAATTAGCAAGTGCAATTAAAGAAAGACACGCAAATGAAGTGCTAAGTACCGGTGTAGTTACAAATGAACCAGAAAATGGTATACTGAGTGATATTTTATTTGAGGAAGTTAAGAAGTTGAGGAATGAAGTTAAAGAGTTGGATATGGAATTAGTTAGCCCGTCAGAGGCCGCCCCTTATTCTTGTTCTTTGCTCGAGATCAAGAATGCTAGTGTTCAGACTACGGGCAATTGTTCTGGACACTACACAAAAATTGACAACATCCAGGTAAGCTGCAGATTCCCAGAAAGTAGAAAAGTTAAGTAGAAAGAAGAATGAGAAGAAGTAAGTAAGTAAAAATGAAGATATTAAGAGAAATGAGGGAAAACAGGTAAAATCGGAAGGTAAGAAAGTTCGACAGGTGCAAGTACCAACCCTAGAGAGCGATAATCATTTTGAGAATAGTCTGATAAACCCCACTATTTTTAATTTATGTATATAATTGTCACAATGAGCATAAATAAGGCGGAAGAAGAGATACCAATCCGCTTAATGAAAATTACGGATCAACATTATTTAATGGTAGAGAGAAAGCACGTACTAGCTATAGCCTACGAGGCAGAAGAAAATGAACGTCCAAAAGATGGAAAATAAATAAGAAAGGTAAACATCCAGGATTCAGAAGACATCTTAAAATGGTTAAATTTGAATCAAGTGAAAAATACCGACGAAGAAAAATTGAAAAATTTAATAACGAAATTTATAGATATTTTTAGAGCACCTAGTGAAAAACTAACATGTAAGACTAAGGTAAATCATCGAATAATTACAGAAAATGTACCACCAATCTCCAAAAGGCCGTATAGAGTTCCACACCACAGGAAGGAAATTTTAAGGAAATACAGGAACTACTAGACAATGGAATAATAGTGGAAAGTCAGTCACCGTGGAGGTTTCCCGCGTTTTAGTGGAAAAACGTTTGCACCCAGGGGAAGAACCACAACTTAGATTATGTATTGACTACAGAGAACTAAATGCAATTACAAAAACAGATTTCTTTCCACTTCCACGCTTACAGGATACCATTGATTTGCTACATGGAGGTAGTTTATTTTCTACAATGGATTTAGCAAGTGGATATTTCCAAGTCAAGTTAGAAGAGCAAGATAGGGAGAAAAGCGCATTTTCAACGCCAGATAACAATTACGAGTTCAATCGTATGAGTGTGGGTCTTAAGAATGCGCCAGCAACTTGGCAGAGATTAATGCATAATCAGTTTGCAACCCTTACGTATGCTTATGCTTAATATATCTAGATGATATTATTGTTTTTAGTGCCTAAGACATGTGTTCGAAAAAATTAGGGAAGGTAATTTGATGTTTAAACCCACCAAGTGCCATTTTATGAAAGAAGAAATCGAGTATTTAGGACATATATTCAATTCTAAGGGTTATAGAGCGCACCCAGAAAAAAATAAGGTGGTAAAAAATTACCCTATACCAAAAACATTAAGAGAAATCCGAGCATTTATTGGCCTAGCATCGTATTACCGAACAATGGTAAAAGAATTTTCAAGAATAGCACAACCGTTAACAGAGCTAACCAAGAAAGACGTACCATTTAAGTGGACAGAAAAACAGCAAGAGGCATTCGAAACTTTAAAGAATGCGTTAATTACAAGTCCCATTCTAAAATTTCCGGATTTTAATAAACCTTTTATAGTGGTGACGGACGCTAGTGGAACTGCTTTAGGAGCCATCTTGTGACAGAAATATGATAAATTGGAACACCCTATATGCTATGCTAGTCGAAGCCTGAATGCCGGGGAGCGCAGATATTCTACGATAGAGAGGGAATCTGTGGCATGGGCGGTCAAGAGGTGGAGAGAATATTTGACAAGTACTCATTTCTTAATAATGACAGATCACCGACCTTTAAAGTATTTATTGACCATCAAAGATCCAAGTTCAAGATTGGCAAAGTGGGCAATGTTTTTAATGGAATATTCATTCCGCATCGAATATAGGCCTGGAAAAATAAATATGAACGTCGATGGTCTGACACGGCTACGAGAAGAAAATATTAAGGTATTGCTCGTAAATCAAGTCGAGAGTGACGTCGAAATTACGCCTAGTACAGCCACCATCTGGACCAGAGACGAACTCTTAAAACTGCAAGAAAAGGATGAGGATACCGCCTATATTACTCAAAATCTAAATCGTTACCAGCCGGAGTGCTATTTGAATGACGATGGCCTACTTTTTGTAAGCAGGACGCAGAACAAAAGAAAGCTCTGGAATTAATAAAAAGGGATTTTTATTGGAGAAAAATGTCGACAGATGTAAAAAGATACGGTTTGAACTGTCATTTGTGTAATGTCAGGAAGAGTAACTAACGCCAGCAAAATTACAGAAAATACCTGTACCAGCTATGTCTTCGGACGAGTCTCAGTCGATCTCGTCGGGCCATTGAACAAGATAAGAAATGGTAATAAATATATATTAAACTGTATAGACAATTTGACGAGATTTCCAATATGCATACCATTACCAGATATAACCGCTGAAACTGTTGCCAAGGCTTTTGTGATAAATGTCATCACACAATTTGGTGTTCCACGAGAAATACTCACCGACCAGGGAACTCAATTTCTGTCCAAGCTATTTAAAGAAATTTGCCAATTATTAAATATTACAAAATTACAAACCACACCATATCATCCACAAGGAAA
The DNA here is from genome assembly GCA_963920635.1 of Pseudeuparius sepicola. Lineage (NCBI taxonomy): Eukaryota > Metazoa > Arthropoda > Insecta > Coleoptera > Anthribidae > Pseudeuparius > Pseudeuparius sepicola. Next base: position 74,676,781 of record OY987299.1, on the reverse strand, counting down.
TGCTATTATAGAAAGATTTCACAAAACCTTAAAAACACACATTTCTCATTATGTTAACAAATAGCTGGAACGAATGAATACCATTTTCGCTTAAGGCTTATCGAAATAGTGTACACAGTGCGACCAAAGAGTCTCCATTTTTCTTAATGTACGGATGTGACATGGAATTACCACAGCACTTTGCCTTAAGAGACAGAGGAGCCAGATACGATGTCGACGAAAATTATGCAGCAGAAGTGCTAACGCGAATGCAAGTAGCACATCAATTTGAAAAGGAAAATATAGCAAGTAGTTATGGTTTGCTGATACTAAAATATAACAAGTACATGTTGGTTCATTGTTTTCAATCCTGTGTTAGAATTAGGGTATTGTTTTAGTCTCTTTTATAGTGGGTTTTTGCTTTTGTTAGTTCAATAATTTTCGGTGTGATCCATTCCATTTTTATGCTTTGGAATTTATTTCGTTTTAATTGTTTGAGTGTTTCTTGAATTGCAAGTCACGACGTACTAAATTAAAATTTACATATTTGTTTAACTATTTTGTTTCCATAGGCAGTATCTTGCATCTGGCTAACTGAGGATGCTCGTTTTTGCATGGTTCTCCCTCTGCCCAAACTTACCCCAGAAACTGTTTAGTATTAATTTGGCCGACGATCTGAGGCCTGGATTACTTACAATTTTCGAAAATTCGCTATCTAGAAACGCTTCTATGTAGGTGTCCTCCTCTTCCTGTGTCGTACAGTTAAAGGGCTAGCCGGACGCCTCCTTTTTGGTCTTGATGAATATATTCATCATTTCTGCAAACATTCCGCCAGTTTTGTTTCCCTCATCGTATAGCGAGATGTATTTCCAAATTTCGAAAAATTCGATAAATTTTATAGCCCTTTTCTAGCTCTTTTAGCACCTCGCCAATCATCCACGTGCCGCTTAGCGCACTGTCTTCGTCATTGTACTTACAATCATCCTGATCTTCTACTTCAACGCACGAACCACACAGCGTGAACGTCAACTTTGAGTTCATTTTTATGGGCAGCACTGGGTGATAAAGGTCTTGGGGCGGCAGGATTTTGCATTAGTAGAACCATCTGTGCTCAGAGAAAGATCAATGTGTGTTAGTTCACTGCCGCGACCAACTACTTACAAGATCAAAGAAAGGAGGAGGTATGATGAGTCTATCTAATAAAAAGCTAGATTACGTATATTATAATTATCCCAATGAAATTGTCGAAAGACTAAAATTACTTCTGGCATCTAAAATCGCAGGTCATACTGGTCACCACACCGAAATGATGTCTATTGTCGGGGAACTTCGCGAGGCAAAAATTATTCAATAAGTGTAATGTTAAATCTAAGTCTTCTTAGTATGTATTGAACATTCAAGTGATAATGACAATCGATAAATTTGGAGCGCACATATTTAAAAAAGGATATCAATCTTTGGATGAATCATCAACATCTTCTAATAAACTTTACAATGTAGTAGATATAAAGAACGTTAAATTATACTATAATTTAGTTTTACAATTTATCGGTGATTTTTACAAAAACACTAAAAACTACGCTTTGTTGCAAGATCAAAGGGAGAGCTATATTTTTCCTCTTAAGGAATGTAATATTATAAGTGCTGAATTTCCCAGCAGCATAATTTTGTTAATAAATGATCAGAAAATTTCAAATCCTGTCGGAATACAATTACATCTAAAAGATAAAATTTCATTCCAATCAACGGGTACAAAACCTTTGAAGAGCTTTTATGGTGAATTATTGATAAAGTGTTCAATAGATATAGAATAATGTCCGACCTTAAAAAACAAGTTGTTGAAGAACTTCATAAACCAGCACGAGTACATTATCAGAGAAGGCGTGTAATTGTTAAAGGTCTTAATGACCTTTGGCAAGCTGATTTGGTTGAAATGCTTCCTTATTCTAAATTTAATAAAGGTTATAGATATATTTTAGTTGTAATCAATGTATTCTCTAAATATGTATGGGTACAACCAGTAAAATCTAAAAGTGGTAAAGATGTTGCTACTGCTATGAAAAATGTACTAATTCAGGCTAAAACATCACTTAAAAATCTTCAAACTGATAAGGGAAAAGTATTTTATAATAAAGAATTTGGTAAACTTTGACGGAATTTCAAATAAATCATTACAGTTCATTTTCGAATATGAAAGCTAGTGTTGTAGAACGGGATAATCGTACTCTGAAGAATTCAATGTGGAAACAATTTAGTATACAAGGGAACTATAAATGGATACCCATATTTCACGAAATCGTCGATAAATATAACAATACAAAACATAGAACAACATCATTTAAACCTAAGAGCGTTAATAAATACAATGAAAAATCTATATTGCAAGAGGTATATACTTATCCAAAAACCTTTAATATCAGAACATTATTTTCACCTGGTGACTATGTGCGCAACAGTAAACATAGGGAAGCTTTTAAAAAGGGATATACACCAAACTGGTCAAATGAAATATTTAAAGTGACAAAGGTAAATCTCACCAATCCAACTACATATTTGTTAGAAGATGAAAACGGTGTTGAAATAAAAGGAAGGTTTTATGGAAAAGAACTTCAAAAAGTGAAATATCCTGATGTATATTTAATTGAAAAAATTGTAAGAAAAAAAGGAAATAAACTCTATGTTAAATAGTTGGGGATGGATAGTACTAATAACACATGGATTGACAAGAATCAACTTGCATAATATAATTATAATTATTATGAAAAATAAAAATAATTTTCTTTTAGACTAAATCTTTTATTGCATCATATATTTTATTTTATTTTACAGGTAAAAAATAATAATCCACTATCTAAGTACATAATTTGATAATATAAATTTTTTCGAAAAATTCTATAGTTGTATTCAAAAATAATTGCATTGGATATAGAAGTTTCTTCATCTAAATCTGCAAAGCGTTTTTCTAAGGCTTGATATTCCTCATCCAACTGGGGTTGAGCTTGATATAGATCATAAAGTTAAGCTGCTTCTCTACTTTTGTATTTTTTTATGAATTGTGAGTAATTGTCTTCGAACTTAACCAAACATTTTCTCTTTCTTCCTGATGAATGATCACTGTTTGCGCATTCAGACATTTTACACTTTATTACCTACTTAGTCTTAAAACTAGAAAAATTTGTAGATTTCATAAAAATACAATGAATGAGCGTATCTGTTACACTAGTCACTATCACCATCACTATCACTGTCATAAAATATATCTATAAGCGTGTTAATGTCCAAAACGCTGGCTACGTCTTCAATTGATATATATCTTCCTATTTCCTTTAAATTACTATCCAAATCCAATTTTTTGAGCCCCAAAGCACAACTTTTTATATTCTTATCCTCCAAAAATTGTTCACACAATTCCAGAGCACTTCCATACCTTTCTGCACGCTCGATACACTCTTCTTCTGGTACAAATTTACCACCTCCATATATCGCCTCATGTTCAGCATCAAATTTTAAGTTGGAAAAAAATTGTCTTAATCTATACTCTTATACATCGTATACAAAACTGAGGAAGCTCTGTATTATTTTATTTAAAAATTTTATTTTGTTGGTGGGGATAAATGATGGGGTGGGGGGTATATGAACTCCTAATTGCATTAGGTATTTTTATTAAATAAAAAATCCTGGGTAGTAATAATTAATCAGATTCATATCGAATGTACCCAGGTAATGGGGCAGTTGAGGCAGACATCACTATCTCTCTCTTTCTCTTATATGTAAATAAAAAGGGAATGTTATTACAAAAATGTAGAGGAATGCAAGTTTTAGTTGTTATCGCATTTAATTAAAATTAATGGGGTGTCTAAAATTAATCTACCTGGTATCTAAATTAGGTTCTAAATTCAGATAACAAAATAAATTATGCAAAGTACACTACAGGTACATGGTCACCCCGATTTTAAATACTTTTAAGTAATTTTACCATTTTTGCATGAATGAAAGGCCAATTCAATGAAGGTATCAATTGAACTTACCTCTACTTGCCTTTATTTCAATGATGTTAACTTCTGTTCTTATTCTTGTTAATCCTTGAAAAAATCCAAACACGTTGGCTTTGTTTGCTTCAGCATCATTTTACGTACTATGTAGGGACCTCTTATTAGTTTCCCTCAATTGTTGTGACTTTTGCGATGAGGTATTCGGCCTGGCGACCGCGACGAGGTAGATCCCTTTTCGCAGGAAAACCGCAAAACATAGCGGTAAACCAAACACACGAAATTAGTGAGAACCGACGGGATATCACAATTCCACTGGATCCACTAACACGTTTAGAGCAATTGCTCGAAAATGCCACCATTCTCTTCCACACATAAATTTACACGACGGACTAAAGATTGGCGAATACGTTCGTTCAAACCCGCATTGTTACGGATTTGCACAGCCGCCTCTTCAATGGAGGCGGCCCTTCCGCGAACTGTATAGGCAACGTCGCACCGCGAGCAAAACGACAGTCGCCACATCGAGAGGGAGTGCAGAGCGCGACCGCGCACGAGAGTCGGCCAGTCGGCCATTAGGTACCAAGAAACCGACAACGCGAAAAGATACGCGGAGAAGGTACTACAATTCCCCTCGGACGCAGGGCGAGTTGAGGTCTAAATTCCGTCGGTGGGCGCCGTGGAAAACCGTAGTACCATATCGTCCGGGCGCTGCCGTGCCGCCGAACTTTTTTTCGAAACCGGGAGTTTTGTGATAATATGGCAAGTGCGAATGTGAGTGCGTATCTTACCGAGGTGTTACCATTGAACTTACCAGAGGAGGATTGTTTTTAAACCACCTTTCATTTGCTATCAGCGATTATTATCCTAAAGGGATAATAAAAGGTAGGCACATTTAGATAAATCAGTAGATACCTTGAAAAGATAAAAAAATATTGAGTGTTTTCCTTGCCTGGCGCAGCGATCTGGCAGCGTCGGAAGGAAGACCTGAAACGAATTTGCCTCTCCCTCGCGCCTTGGATAAGAGTGTCTACCCGATAATAAAACTGAGCGGCTCGTTAGGGGAAATATTAAAATTATTTAATTATTTCTAAAATATTTCCGAATAATTTTTTTTTCGATTTTACGCATTTAGACACCTTTCTGAGTATGTGGTTAAAATTATTGTATTTAGGTCTGATAGAAATTTTTTAATTGAGGAAATGGCAACGTCGGATTAGACAGGTGATGAAACTATTAAGGCCCTTTTGGTTTTTGTCACACCCTGACGTCAGAGATATTTATTTTTTCTTGGTCCTCCCTGTACCTATACGAATTTTGAGACATTTGGTATTTTACTTATTCTTAGTTCTGTCAAGTCATCGAGATTATAGATTACGTAATTTTAAGGTAATATTTTCTAATGCGTCGATAGCCTAGTTGGGCGGAGCGTCGGCGTCGTAAATCTACAGTCGTAGGTTCGAACCGCAGCCAACGAAAAATACCGGCCGTGGCCCGCAACAGCTCGAACGAGGTCACGTGGCATTAGAAGTTCTAGTATTGCATACGTTTAGAATTGCTTCACTTGTAAAATAGTGTAGGAAAAATGCAATATATTGGAATTATTGTAAATATTTTATTTGGGTAAATTTAGGCACTCAAGGTTATAAAATATTAACAACAAAATACCTAACCTAACCTAAATGAGAACTCCTAGAGTCACGTGGGTTCGCGCCGCGCCACGGCCGGTATCTTTCGTTGGCTGCGGTTCGAAACCTGCAACTGATGTTGGCGTTTTTAATTTTCAGAACTTAAAACTTGGCGCCATTCCGGAAAAAAGGCAACGTCGCTTCCCAGGAAAGAATCGAGGATTCGGCAACGCCGCGACGACCAAGAGATCAAAAGTAGAGATAAAAATTTGACGTCAGAGACTACGTGACGGAATTAACACCTGATAAGAACTGCGATAAGCCTAAGGCGCGTGCCGGAAACACACACGTAATTAACACCCAAGAGCGAAAAGACAGAGGTGCTTGCCGTAGACACACCTGTAATTAACACCTAACGGAGCGGTAAGGCAGAGACACGTGTCGTTGCCAAAACTGTAATTAACACCGGAGGGCGCGTGCCGCTGATAACACCTGACCTCAAACTGATAACACATGACCCCTAACTGATAACCCCTGACCCCAACTGATAAGAATTTTTCCACGGCACACAAATTTTCCCATGCCGCATTACCTCCTACTGATATATTCGAAAATTTTAGAACCACCTGTCTTCGAAATTATAACTTAGATCCGTCCTGGTACTATACTTTACCTGGTTTCAGTAGGAACTGCATGCTTGATATACGAAATGAAAATGAGAAACCTTCCAAGATAGTGACAACTTAATGTTTGTTAAGAGGGGAATTGGGGGTGGGATAAGCCACCACTTTTCTCAGGCGAACAACAAATGTAATATGGAAAACTATGATGTTAATATTCTGCCAAAATATTCTTTATGCGGATGTTAACAACCTTTATGGCTCGGCAATGTGTGAACCCCTTTCTTAGGGATAATTTGAATGGGTCTCCGGTACCATGTCACCAAGGTTGCTGACGATGCTGAAGACGGATATACTTTAGAAATTGATTTTCCATGCCCAGATAACCTTCATAACATCCACAAAGATCTTCATTTCGCACCTGAAAAACGTAAACCTCCAGGTTCCAAAATAAAAAAGCTTATGACTACTTTCTGATGATAAGAACAATTATGTAATTCATGTAATTTTTAATTGGGTTTTTCGCCACCAAACTGATTGAAAGACAACTTTTTCAAGTTGCCTCGAAAATTCATAAATTCTTAACACTAAATAAACGAAACTTTAAACGTGTAACTCAAAAAATAACTTCAACAAATTTGTTTTCTGAGCTTTCGGAGGATAAATCTTCCTCCTTTCTCAAAGATCATGTCACGTCAAAGTCAAGTGACAGATTAATAAATTTCAGGTTAATATGTCATGACAACAGAAACAATAGCCTAGCCACCTGCCTGATATTGTACCCTGTGTTTTATCTAATTATCTATAGACTAACTTTTCTTTGAATAAGTGGCAATAATATTTTACTGAATTCCACTGAACATTCAGCAACACAGTTGCCCGTATTTCCTAGAATAAATGCAGATTCTTTAATTTTTAGTCTATTTCCTACTTCTTCTTTTAGAATATTGGTTTGGAACTATCCCACAATATCCTATGATTGTTATTAAAGGAATGTTCACATATTTTTGAATTCGAAATTTGATTTTGCCTCATATAATTTTTATGTTCTAAATGGCCTACAAGTCTCCCCAACATAGAACTTTCCACATTCACAAGGAATTTTATAAATGCAATTTTTGAACTTTGTAACTCATTAAATGGTTTTGTTTTAACTAGCATCGATCTTAATGTATTTTTGGTTTTAAATACTGTTCTCACATTAAAACGATTGCCTATACGTTTTAGCTTATCTGACAGTCCAGGAATATAAGGAATTATTAAATTTACTGGACGGTCCACCAGATTTATTTCTCTAATTCTATTACCATTGTTATTTTGTTGGCAATCCTGAAAAACTTGCTCAACAAATTCAATAGGATAACTATTCTTCTCAAGAACATGTTTGATATGTTTAATTTCCTCCTCAAATTTTGTGTTATTAGAACAAATCGTTCTAACCCTGTCATACAAACTTTTAATTACCCCTTTTTTAACACTAATATGATGATTGGAGTTGAAATGGAGATATCTATTAGTATGTGTTGGTTTTCTATAGACACTAGTTTCTATATTATCTGATTTCAGTATAGAAACATCTAAGAAAGGTAATTCATTATTATTTTCAATTTCTAAGGTAAACTTAATAGAAGGTTCTTGAGAGTTTATAAAATTTAATAATGAATTTAACTCATCTACTCCATGTTCCCATATAACAAATATGTCATCTACATATCTCCACCAAACATTAGGTTGGTGAACATATCTAGTCAATTCATTTTGTTCAAAATCTTCCATGAATAAATTGCTTATGAATGGTGATAAAGGAGACCCCATAGCCATTCCAAATTCCTGCTGGTAAAATTCATTTCCTAGTTGAAAATAAGTGGTTTTAACACATAGTGTTGTTAATTCTAATATTGCATCTATATTCAAATTTGTCCTTTCTACTAAAGTCTGATCACTTTCTAACTTTCTGCGTAAAATATTCAATGATTTGTCAACAGGGACATTTGTAAAAAGACTAACCACATCAAAGCTAGCTAATATATAATTATCCGGAAATTGATGTTCCCTAATTTTTTCTAGAAAATGATTACTGTTTCTGATAAATGAATTTCAGTTTCCTACTAACGGATTAACAATTCTAAGTAAATATTTTGCTAACGAATGACATGACGAATTTATTGAACTTACAATGAGGCGAAGAGGAATGTTAGCTTTGTGTATTTTTGGTAATCCGTATAAGTGTGGAGGTTTTGAATGATGCGGAGTTAAGAGTGTCCTTTGTCTCTGTGTCATTTGTTCGCGGTATTTATACAGTGTTTTGTATATTTTAGTTTCTATTGAAGTTGTAGGGTCTTTGTTTATCTTCTTGTAAGTTCCTTCATTTAATAAATCATTTAATTTATTATCATACACAGTTTTTTCTAAAATAACAGTTGCATTTCCTTTATCTGCTGGTAATATTTTAATTATCCTATCTGATTTAAGTGATCTAATTGCTACTTTTTCTTCCTTTGAAATATTTGACTTTGGTTTAAAATCTTTTTCTAAGATTATTTTTGACCTGACTCTAAATTCTTGACCTAATTCCTCAGGTAATGCTTGAGCTGTTTCCTCTACCCATGCTACTATGTCAAGCTTAGAAATTTTGATAAATTAATTACTGTTCTGTTGAATTCCTCACTATGCTTTTCCTCAACTAATCTTCGGAATTTGTTAATCTGTCTAAGTTTGACTCTATCAAAATGCCTATTATAGCTTATGCTGATACAATTTGATATATAATTAAAATCATAAAAAGATACACTTTCCCTAACATTTTACTGTATTTCATTTATATCCCCCCATAATTTGTTTATGTTACTTCTTTGGTTCTGTATTCTTTCTCTTATCAGCATCATACTACATCTGAACAATATTTTGCTACATTTCCTACTAGTAAAAGGTTCTTTTAGGCGTAATCCTTTTGGTATAATATCGGCTTGTCTACATTTACATAAATATGTCAATCCATTTTTCGCGTTAGATAATTTGCGCCACAAATAAATTTTAGAAAATAATTAATAATAAACAAGGCTTAATTTAAAAAAAAATTCATAGAATTTTGAAATTTAAGCAGTCTACCTGGTTCGCTTTCTATATATTTTCAAAAGCTATGAGCGCGGCGTGGAGACACGGACGCGAGTTTAGGAGATCAGTATAATTTCGCTTGTTTGCTTAGTGATTAAAATTAAAAATATATAGTTTTTCGCTATCTCTACGAGCAGTGTTGTCGTCAGTGGATTTGCTGACTGTGATGCGTTCTTTTCACTAGCCAGAGTAAGAATTTTTTCCACACCAACTCGGAGTGCTGCGAGCTCCGCAAGGAACAGGCCTAATTGCCGGGGGCCGGTGGATTTGCCAGTCATGCGCGGGCTCGGTAGTCAACGCCGGCGGCGCCGCTGACGCCAGGTCCTAATTGGCAAAAAAATTTTGATCGCGCGAGCGAGCGATGCGATGATCGCGTCGTCCATATTGCGCGATCATCGCGCTTGGGTCCTAATTGCAGTGTTTTTTCGCGAACGATTCGTGTTGTGAATTTACTTTTTTGATTGTGTCTATCAGTGGCAAAATGACACGCGACAAACGCATTCGTCAAATGTTGTGTGAGAACGTTTACATTAAATATTTTACTTTGATTAAAAAGCGAAACTTAAAGCTTCCCATTCCTTATCTACGGCCACCCGGCTTTTATACAGTGGGGACCACTTATTCCACACAGTGTTCTATTAATATATGGTTGGACATATTAATAATAAAATTATTTTAAATAGCACAAACGTACGCTCGCGCGACCAAAATCAAACTGGTTTGAAAAACAAACAAACGCGATCACGCGATGCGACGTGCTAGCGCGCGATCATCTCGGATTTGGCCACATGCGTTTCGCTATATATGTTTGTTTTTCCATCGCGTCGCTCGCTCGCTCGCGCGATCAAAAATTTTTGCCAATTAGGACCCGGCCTGACGCGGACGTCGGCTTGGGAGGACGTCGTTCGGCCAGATCTGCTGATCTCGGCGCCGGACCTGACGGAAACGATGGGGAGCCGCGGGAGCGGCGTAGATCCGTGACCTTCTGTTCTGACAAGATCACGGATTTCGAGGCAGCGCAATTAAGGAAAAGAATAAATTTCACAAAAAATTGAAGAATTACAATAACATATCTGATTTTCATACATTTAAATTATTAAGAAATAGGTCTAAATCAATGATTAAATCTGATTATAAAATTTACATAAACCATATTGAAAGTGAGCTTTCAAACAATGTTAAAAAGTTTTGTAAATTTGTCTCGGTGAATAGAAACAACTCCAATGTACCAAAATTAATGAAGTATAATGGTTCCGAAGCTTCTTCCTTACAGGACATTTCCGATTTATTCACCAATTACTTTGAAAGTGTTTTCCTGCAGCAAAATAACCCAACGGGAGATTTCTCTGCCTGTAAATCTGTTAATAACAAATCTCTCTGCAGTTTTAGCATAGATCGAGAAGAAGTTTTACTAGGTTATGTATGGTTCGATGTTTATTAGCTCAAAAACCTCTGCGTTGAAAAATCATCGAAAAACACTATTTTTGCAAGCAACACCCCTTGATTTCCATCTCCAGTCAACATCGTTCTTAACATTATATCGTTGAATCTGATGAACATCGGTGTACCCAGATCGTTGGTGAAGTTGTTTAAATGATTCAATAATTATTTCCATTCCAAATGATCCAGTAAAATCACATTTCGACGCACTGTTAATTGGATATTTATTTGTGGTTCGAAACATCACATAATGCTCAATCCACTACTAATAATATAAATATGTCGGATAAGGCCGGTAACGCAGGCGTTAGCGGATTAGATGGCTTACGCATGTTGAAATACCGGCACGGCAATGTCTTTCACTTGACAAAGGTTTAATAAAAATCAGGAAACACGACACAAGAAAAGATACAGAACAATGAACGATCCGCCGCCTGCCGATATCGCGTATCCAACAAACAAATTTCTCTAAGTAGGTATACGCATCTAACGACTAACTGGCTTTGTTCCGTTCGCTTCGGACCAGAGGCCCTCAGCGCGTCCCTTTACAAGTACAAACATATGCTAACTCTCCGGCAGTATCGTATTCTTTTAAAAACTCAAACAGTAAATCAAACTTAAATATCTTCCTTATCCCTAAACCAGAGACATGGTCGCGTTATTCCAAACGGTGCCGACATATATGTAGACATTGATGGGAAGCCTGATGATGAAAGCAGAGAATCTTCACTAATATTGTTGACTTCTACATAATGATCGCTACCACCATCGGATTCATAGCCACTGTCAACCATGTTATCGCTTTTAGCACTACACAACGTTTGACTCGTCTATTCACGAATCGTGAACTATACAACTGGTGCATACAATAACATTACCTAACATCTTTCTTTCAACAAAACTAAAGATTTAAACGATGAGGAGGTTTAACAACACGACTTGAAGTTCTTGTCAGAGTAGTTCTTGAATTTGGATTGTCTAGAACATCCAAAGCAGTAATGTTTTAATTTTCAACAACTGTTTCTTCTTGACAATTACATGAATTGTTATTATTTTCAATTTCAATAAAATATTTTTTTTCTTTGATATTTGTATCAATTTCAGGAGTATTAAATGTATTAGATGTCTTTACAGCGTTTTTATTTGTTGAATTTCTAATTTGATTATTAACTAGTTTTAAGAATTTCCGATTTCGAATAATTATAGAGCCGTTATTTAACTTAACTTTATATGTTCTATTTCTTATCTTTTCAAGTACTTTTCCCGGTGACCAAGAACTTTGTGGTTTTCTTTGTACATAAACTTTCGCATTGATTTTAATTTCAGGTAACTCTACCTTGACTTTATTGTATTTTGTTTGTTGTAATTTCTGTTTTTTACTGATTGTATCTTTATTATAATTTAAAACCATTTTTGGTTTGAATTTGTTTGATATACAAGGTAAAGTTGTTCTAAATTTTCTGGACATTAAAATTTCTGCAGGTGAAGTATTTTCATGTATAGGTGTGTTTCTATAATTAAGTAGTGCCATTTTAAGATCTTTTTTTCTTCAATAATTTTCTTAAACGTTTTTTTAACTGTTTGAATATGTCTTTCTGCCATTCCATTACTTTGAGCAAAAGTTGGAGATGAACATATATGTTGAAATTCCCATTCTTTAGCAAATTGTTTAAATAATTGTGAAGAGAATTGTGGACCTCCATCTGATATTAAAATTAACGGAATCCCAAATAGAGAAAATCTGTCTTTAAAAATTTCAATTATTTTACTACTCCCTACCAAATATCCGCAATTGATTACATCTACAAATTTTGAAAAATAATCCACTAAAAGAATATATTTTTCACCTTGTATTTCAAAAACATCGCAGCCTACTTTACTCCAAGGAATTGAAGGAATTTCGTGAGGTATTAAAAATTCATTTTTTTTTGTGAATTTGCATATTTCAAACACAAATGACATGACTGAATTTTTTGTTTTATGTGATTTACCATGTTTGGCCAAAATACCAATTCTTGTGCAAGTTTTAAACATTTATGTATGCCCAAATGAGCATAATGAATTTCTAACATACTTGGTATTAACTTCTTTGGTATATCTATACAGTTAGCTTTAAAAATTAAACTGTCTATCACTGTTAACTCACTTTTATATTTGATATAAATTTAATATTATTATTTATTTTTTTTACTATCATTAGGCCATCCTTCCAAAATAACCTTCTTTAATTCTTGTAACTCCTTATCTTTATTAGTTTCATCTTTTAATTATGATATTTTTCAGGAGTAGCATTTATTTCATTTTATTAAGCATACTTGTGCCTCAACTTCATTGTCTAATTCTTCATTATTAACTTTTAAAGGCGAGTATGCTCTTGATAGAGCATCAGCAATTAAAAGTTCTTTTCCCGGCTTGTAAATTAAATTAATATCGTATTTCTGAAGTTGAAGCATCATTCTTTAAAGACGAGCAGGACACTTATTTAATGGTTTTTTAAAAATTGAAATCAATGGTTGGTGATCTGTTCTTTTCCCAAAGATGTATTGATGAAATTTTTCCAGACCAAAACAAATTGCTGCTAATTCTTTTTCAATTTGAGCATACCTTATTTGTGCCGATGTCATTGCTTTCGAAGAATAAACACAAGGTAAATTATTTTGTAATAAAACAGCACCAAACTCAGATTTTGAAGCATCTACAGAAATTATTGTAAAATTGGATGATTAATCAGGGAGTTTTTTAAATTTTCAAAAGCTTTGTCTTGTGATTTACCCCAGAAAAAATAATTGTCTTTTTTTAGTAATTCCCTTAATGCAGATGTATTTTCAGAATTTTTTTTTAATAAATTTACTAACGTATGTTTACATGCCAAGTAATCTTTGAATGTCAGCTTTATCTTTAGGTTTTGGTATATCTAGAATTGCTTGAATTTTAGATTTGTCCAAATTTACATTTTCATTTGTCCAAATTTACATTTTCCTAAATTAAATTTAACATTATATTCTGTAGCCTTATTTAATACCTCCTTAAGTCTTCTTCTTCTTTTGTATTTCCCCATACTAAAATATCATCTATATAAATTTCACAACCATTAGAAGAAAATAAAATTTTCAATCGGTCTTGAAATACTTCTGGAGCTCATTTTATACCAAAAGGCATTCTTAAAAATTTAAATCTTCCAAATGGTGTTCCAAATGTACATAAATTTGATGATTGTTCATCTAATGGGATTTGATAAAATCTATTTACAGCGTCAAGTGTACTAAAATACTGAGCCCCTGTAAGTTTGCTTGTAATTTCGTCAATAGTTGGTATTTTGCAATATTCACGTTTGATGTATTTATTTAAATCTTTTGGGTCTAAGCATATTCGTAATTTACCATTAGGCTTTCTCACCAATACCAGTGCATTTACCCAATCAGACGAACCATCTATGTTTTTGATTATATTTTCATTTTCTAAATCATCCAAACTTTCTTTTAAAGAATTTAATAATTGGTAATGCAACTCTTCTGATTGGGTGTATAACTGGAATTGCCTTTTCATCTAATATTATTTTATAAGGTTTAGTTTTTATACACCCAGTACCAGAAAATAATTGATTATAATTTTTTATTAAATTATTGTACTCACCATCATCCTTATCTTTTGTAATTTCATCTAATTTAATTATAAGTTTCATGTTTATTGAAGATTTTAGACCCCAAGATACATTCAGTATTTGAATTTACAAAAAAAAAATAATATCATATACTTGATCATTCTTCATGCAAGGTAATGTAACTATACCTACAATATCAATATTATCATTATCATTATCGTATAAGATTTTAATTTTAAGTTTGTTTTGGTTATTTTGCTTAGTGGCAGTTTTAACTTTTTATATGTAACTATAGGAATTAAATTGGCCATTGCTCCCGTATCAATTTTAAAATAAATTAATTGAATATTAATTTTTATATCTGTATACCATTGTTCTTTATCAATAGAATCAATTTCTAAACTACCAATAAACAAAACAGAATCTGAAATTACATTAAATTCTCCATTATTAGCTTCCTCTTCATTAGATTTCACTTCTTGTATTTTCTTGCATTTCATACCCTGTTTCTTTTTTATACAGACACTTGAAAAATGGTTTCTTCTCTTGCAAAAGTGATATTCTTGATCATATGCAGGACATCTATTTAATGGATGGGTATAGCCGCAATTTCTACAATCTTCTATTAATTTCATCTTTCCATTTTCTTGTTTGTAATTTTTGACATTTGATTTTTTAACACTGTCAATGTCTATGTTATTTGAATATTTGAAGTATTTTCCATGGCCAAACTTCTTTCTCTTGTAGCTTCCATAATATAACAAATTTCAATTGTTTTTTCTAAATCTTTAGGATCCTTTGAAGTAATTTTTCACGGACTTTTCCTTCTAATACACCACATATTATTACAGTTTTGGTCAGTTCTTCTAAAAGATCTCCCAATTTGCATTTGATACTTTGTCTCTTCACAGTAGTTATAAATTGCTCCATCGATTGTCCAGGCTGCTGGTGTAAAGTAAA
The DNA here is from genome assembly GCA_963920635.1 of Pseudeuparius sepicola. NCBI lineage: Eukaryota > Metazoa > Arthropoda > Insecta > Coleoptera > Anthribidae > Pseudeuparius > Pseudeuparius sepicola. Next base: position 74,661,450 of record OY987299.1, on the reverse strand, counting down.
AAATTGATACCTTTCATAATTCACATTGTCTCTAGGAAGGAAATGTTCTTCAAATTTTTGTAATAATGGTTTTAATTTATTCTTGTCTTCCTCAGCAATTAAGAAGGTTGAAAAAATATTGAAACCTTCTTCACCAATATAATGAAGAAGTTGAGCACATTGCGTAGATTCGTCTTTTTTGTTTATTTCACTTGCTACTAAATAGTTTTCAAACCTAGCTCTCCACAATCTCAAATTAAAAGCTACATTTCCAGACTACGCATTTGTGGTATATCTCTTTGATCTCCCATTATTTTGTAGGTAATATATTTCTCCAAATTAAACCAACTGCGCCATGTTAAGTGTATTTCTTGTAATAAAATAAAAGATTAAAGTGATGTTGAACTTGACTTTTATTTTATGACAACTGTTTATCCTGTCTCCTAACAACCTACAACTATACAACTGGTGCATAGAATAACATTACCTAACACCACCCATTGTTAGAGAGCGCTGATTGCGATAATAATATCTTTCATCGACCAGATTAGAATGTTTAGATAGGTATCATAGGTGACTATTGGACTGAACCATTTTGTACCAGGACGCTTTAACGGACAGTCTTACAGTAATTTTCTACAAAATGATTTGCCTTTACTTCTTGAAGATGTGCCTCTTCAATTACGGCAACAACATTGGGTCATGCATGATGGTGCTCCATTCCACTTTAGCGTATTGGCTCGGAGCTGCATGGAGCTTGGATCGTGGAGGATCACAATTCTGACCACGTAGATTTCTATTTGGGGGACACCTAAAATCATTAATTTATGTTACACAAATCGAGACAGTAGAACAAGTAACGAATATAATTTTTGACGGGTGTGAACCCAGACGTAACACTCATAGAATTTTTGAAACCGTTCGCGAAGAACAGAAGCCTGCATAGAAGCGGGAGTTGGTGATTTCTAACATTTATTGTGAATATTCTGTTAAATTGATACTACTTTTCATTTGATAGGCTTTAAGAAATGGCTAATAAATATAAATATTGTGCAACGATCAAAGTTAACTTGATTTTATTTTAACAATTTTTCGACATGCAATAAAGTGGTTTTTATTCTTTTCCTCGAAAACGAAGTAAGATAGGAAAAAATATAAAGAGACAACACAGTTGTATTTTTAGCTGCTTAATGAGAACAAAATATAGAAGTTTTTAAAAAGTCCGTGGCGTACATTTTTTGTCAATATTATTAGTGAGACTGCCTCCGGGACGCCACTGGAACTCATAGTTATCATCTAGTTGGATAGTTAACTAGTTGGATAGAAAATTACGTTTCAAAAGGAAAATTTCATATCATCATAGGTCCAAACACGCTTAATTTTTCAATATAGGGTAGAGCGGGGCCCACGGAAACTTACAGGCCACCGCGCAGCGAGCCGTTGCCGCTGTGACGTCACCGTAGACGTCCATGTGCCGGCCGCAGCGCGTCTGTGCGGGATCAGCCCAATCCCTTTACTAGTATGTATTAGGTAACTTATGTGTATATATTTTAGATACAGGACAGAGAGCTACTAGAGTTTTGGATCTATTTAAAAAATGCCAGATCGATGCTGTGTGCCGGGATACAAATCAAACTATACCGGAGAAGTATACAGGGTTTCCCAACGAAAACTTGACCCCCAAATTAGAAAACCGAAATATATTTCAAAATTCGCCGAGACCCGTCGATTTGTGTTCTTGGAGGGGAGCTTTTTTTACAGTCAAGCCAACTCGGTATGTTCATCCCCCTAATCCCTAGCAACACCAACTTTAAAATTTCAAATGGAACTACCTCACTTGTGGCGCATCATTTTAAAGCCGCGGTGGCGTCGCTCGTACCGGCGCTGACTTTTTAGACTGCATGTTTTTCTGCCTTCGATCGACCTTGGTTCGAGGCAGGCGCGTGCATATGTCTTTAAAGAAAAACACCGCTATGGCCAAGAGCGCTGGACAAATGTGGGTTCACGGTATTGCTCCTAAATAGCTTTATCCGTGTGATTTACTAATTGTCCTACACTCACTGGGATTACTACGGTTTTCTAGGGTTTTCCGTAGTACTTGAGCGAATGCTATCCTAGTTCTATCGGGAAAAAAGTCGGCCCTAGCCACAAATGGCAACGAAGACAAAATAATAGTAATTTCCCCCCTCCCCCGCACAAGCATGTGGTTGCTTCTGGGGTACTCCTAGTTTGGAGTATTGTAAGGGTGAGAATTATTATTATTATTATTTATTTTAATTGCGAATACAGTGATGCGTCATTTTTAGAAATCTGCTGAGATTTGACAGAATTATTTTCTAAAAACGGAAAGTTAACAATCCACGGTACGCGTAGTAATTTCTTACACAAATGCTCAACACTAATAAATTTTTTATCTACTACACACGACCATATTACCTACCTAGTTTTTATTGACGTATCGATAAGTTTACAAAAAAGTCACAAATGAAAAAGCTGGAGCCAAACAAAAGAAGTTCATACGAATTCAAACCTTATATATTTTTAAAATAACAAAAAGTCACTGTCACAAAAAAGTCCTCGTATTTTTGCTTGTAACTACGAAATCGTTAGTATCAGCCTGCTATTGAAAGTGTAAACGTGTTTTTGAAATGGTTACTCTATCGCGGAAAGGTTAGAAATTGTTGCAATTCGTGCTGTAGCATTAGCGCAATCATGATTTTGATAAGAAATTGCAACAATTTCGACCCTTTCCGCCCTAGAATAAACCATTTCGAAAATACTTTTCCACTTTCAATAGCAGGCTAAAACTAACGATTTCGTGGTTACAGGCAAAAAACATGAACTTTTTTGTGACAGTGACTTTTTGTTACATTTTTTAAAAAGATATAAGGTTTGAATTCGTAAATGAACTTTTTTTTGTTTTGCTTTATCTTTTTCATTTGTGACTTTTTTGTAAACTGATCGACACGTCAATAAAAACTAGGTAATTTGGTAGTGTGTAGTAGATAAAAAACTTATTAGTGGCGGGCAATTGTGTAGAAATTATTACTATGCGTATAGTGGATTGTCAACTTTCCGTTTTTAGACAATCATTCTGTCGAATCTCAACAGATTTCTAAAAACGACGCATTACTATTCGCAATAAAAAGGGCTTTAAAATGATGCGCTACAAGGGGGGTAGTTCCATTTGAAGTTGGGGTTGCTAGAGATTAGGGGGATGAACATATGGGGTTGGCTTGGCTGTATATATATTTATATTTTGTTAAATATATATCAAAAGCACATAAAAGCCTTTTGTTTATTATTATTTTTAGATATAACTATAACTAAAATAATTCTAAATCGGAAAAATCTCAAGCCCGTACACGTTAAATTCGGACGACTGCCGACGCAGAGTGAAACGAGCGCGGTGGCCCGTAAGTTTCCGTGGGCCCCGGAAAAAGTACCATACCTACATTATCCTCATCTAACAGTTGTTGTTCTCGACACTTTAGACAGGCCTGTGTTAAGATTTTCATTTCCGAAATACAATATGAGTCTATTTTCTGTTGTTCTGTCAATCTTGTGCTACCCATACCATTTTACAAATAAAATTAGTCTCCCTAAAAGGTCTGTACAAAATCTTACCACATATTCTTAAGGTAAAAATAAACCGACTTAAAGCAAATTATCTTAGACCAAAATTACCCTGGTTCCGAGATTACAACGTGGTAAATTTAATTTTTTTTTCATTTTAATTATCATCTAGTTAGTGTTAACTTAGAACCTCAAAATTAACACTTCCAAATTTTAACAATCGACAAAAGTATCCATGAGATATTAATAAAAACTGATTTTTTTAACTTCAACACCCTCTATCTTGAGAACCAGACTTTTTATTACACAAGTTTTATGGAAATGTTTATATGAACTTTTCTCCTTAAACTTGGTTCAGGAATGCGCCGTTGGAACTACGGTCTGTATTATAACTTAGTATTACTTGAGACTAACTTATCATTTCTTTACAATTACTCATTTATGCATTTCCACTTTTTTTGCTTTGCCCACCAAGTCTACAGCCAGGAACAAAACCTACATAAGCCATGATTTCTTAGCGATACTTATTACTAATTTAATGATATGTATGCAATCTACTGAATCAATTAAATTAACGGAAAACGAAAGAAAATGGTGAACCAAATCTTTCGTGTTGCTCAGTATACAAATTAGCGGTATTTTTCAGAAGCAAAGAATACTTAAGCGCCTCCTCCTCTCTTTGGTACCAACTTTGGGAAATGAATTTTCTACAATAAGACGGAGTTTCACGGCCCTGACTTAATTTTGGGGGAATTTATGAAATAAAACTTTTTCATAAAGTGTTTTAAAATAATATGAGTGACTCGGAATATTCTTAAACAGAACAATTTTCCAAAGTCGATATTCATTTGATACATACAAAATACTAAAAAACGAGAAATGTCCGCCCCGGCACTTTTCGGACAGTATCGAATAATTTTCAAAAATCGATATTCGTTCGATACCGAACAAATACTAAAAATCAATAACTAAATATTTCAAATACACTTTAATACCAAGATTTGTCTATCTTGGATACGACCGGAAAATAACTATAAGATTTTTTATTTTTTTCTTCTTTTAAACGCGGCCTAAAAAACTTATGGCAACATCGCTGTAAACGCGAAAATGTGTTTAAATATGTTTAAAAGTCCGAACTGTCAGAAATATGGAAACGGATTTATTTTGTGGGTTTTGCGACTTCCCACAAATTATTAAATTAGTTCTGTGCCTGTTATTTAGGCCGTTAAACACTTTAAAATAGTATTAAGTTTTTATTTTTGACAAATTATTAATATGACAAATTATATAATTAACAATGGCAGGACCTGGTGGACTACAATTTACAATTTAGCATGCTGACTAGATCCGACCTCCACATCATCCCCCCCTAAACGAAGTGGTCCCAGGGCAAATCTGACTTTCTTCCCAGGATAAGTCTTGATATTTACAGGAACTTGAGGTGTTGTCGAGGTTTCAAGCTGTTGCGATCGTGCTAGAGGTGGCCTCGATGTGCATGGGGATGAGGAATCTTGATTATTGTTCTCAAAAACGTCGGAACGAAAACATGAGTGCACGTGTATATGTCCTTATAGCAAAACGTCTTTTGTTTGCAGTGAGTGATGCAGGAACAGGCTTGATGCTTCGCATATGTTGACGAAAGGGGTTCAAGAAGAAGTGAGGATCTTCAGGTGGGTCTTCATGCGTGAAAAATTCACCAGGTATCCTGAGGGTTGTTCCAAAGAGATATTCGGTGGAGAGGCCTTAAGGTCTTCTTTGTGGCAAGTCCTTAGTCCCAGTAATACTGTAGGCAAAACTTGGGTCCACTTGTTGGTTTGATGACACGTTATAGCGGCCTTTAAGACTAAGCCGTTGGCCTGCGGGTGGTAGGCAGTTGTACGGATGCGCTTACCACCGACCAGTTGAGAAAGGGCTGTGAAAAGGGCGCTCTCGAATTTGGATCCCTGGTCTGTCGTGAGAGTCTTGGGGCTACCAAACCGAGCTATCCATATGGCAACTGTTTCTGCAGTAATATCTTTGATGGGTACTGCTTCAGGCCATCTTGAAAAGCGGATCAATTATGGTTAGGCAGTATCTATATCCTTCAGATTCAGGCAGTGGTTCGATCAAATCTATATGTATGTGATCGAATCTCTGTTCGGGATGTAGGAATGAAGCTGGTTGAACATGGACATGTCGGCCTATCTTAGATCGTTGACAAGGTAGACAGTTCTTGGACCATTGAGCTATGTCTTTGTTCATTGATCGCCAGACATAGCGTTGAGAGATGATTTTGTTAGTAACTCGCCCAATAGGATGTGCCAAATTGTGAAAGGCATCAAAGACCTGGCGACGCAATGGTTGCAGAACAAAAGGTCTGATGTCGTGTGCTGAGACATCGCAATTGATTCCCTGGTGGTTTGGTCCGTAAGTCAGTTTGTGAAGCTTCAGTGAAGTGTTGTTGGCTTGCAAATAGTTCTTAAGTTCTTCGTCTGGTGCCTGGATACGAGCAAGTTCATCGAAGTCAATGATGGTTGGTAGTCTCAGAGCGTCCACCCGAGACAAGGCATCAGCTACGTCAGTTTCGGAACCAGCCAGGTACTTCAAAGTTGTAGTAAACTGGCTGATGTAACCGAGTTGTCTAGCTTGTCTAGGAGATGCTTTATCTGCACGTTGCTGAAATGCAAAGATGAGGGGTTTGTGATCCGTCCTAATGTGAAATTCTCTAGCTTCTAACCAACCATCAGGCCTGAAGAACTTCACAGCTTCGTAGACAGCAGTGAGTTCTCGGTCATACGTGCTATAATTTCGTTGTGCAGGTGAAAGCTTCGATAAGAAGAATCCCAGTGGTTCCCAATTGTCTGTGTTGCTTTTCTGTTCAAGTACTGCTCCTATCGCAGTATCTGATGCATCGGTGGTGAGGCGAAGTTCTGCTAACACGATTGGATGAGCGAGTAGAGTGGCATTGGCTACCTGGTTTTTAACCCAGACGAATGCTGCTTCTGTATCAGGTGTCCATTGAACCGAGCGTTTGTCATTTTTCCTAGAATCCTTGAGTAGTTCATTGAAAGGTGCTTGAGCTGACGCCGCATTTTTAATGTGGCGTCTGTAAAAATTCACAGCACCAAGGAATCGTCTGAGCTCGATTATAGTTTGAGGTTTCGGGAAATCGAGTAGGGCTTTGATACGACCTGGTAAGGGTGATGAACCTTGAGCGGAAATGCGATAACCCAGAAAATCTACGCTCTCTGCTCCAAGAATGCATTTGTTTGCATTGAGACTGAGTCCTTATTGTTTCAGACGTTCAAGCACTGCCGCATTACGTAGGCCGAAGGGCATATTCACAAATTCAAATAATCCAAAAGGAGTGATCACTGGAGTTTTGGGGATGTCTTCTTCGGCAACTGGAATATGATGAAATGCACGTCGAAGGTCTAGTGTGGAAAAGATTGTTTTACTAGGCAGAATTGTTTAGTTGTCTTGAGGCAATGCAATTGGATATCTGTCAAGCACTGTTTGAGCGTTTAGTTTCCGATAGTCGCCGCAAGGACGCCAATCTCCATTTTTCTTCTTTGCCAAATGAAGTGGACTGGCCCAGGGACTCTTCGAGGGTCTAACGTGGCCTAATTCAATCATGAGTTTAAACTCTTCTTTAGCTATTTTCAAGCGTTCTGGTCGTAAAGGTCTAACACGCTCAGAACAAGGGGGTCCTGTTGTAGTGATACGATGTTTGATAGAATGCTTGTGAGCTGAGTAATTGAATGGGTTTCCAAGCACTTCAGGAAACTTCCTGAAAATATCTGAGTATCTGGAACTGTTGTTGGTTAGTCTGCGCCTAATATAGGATATCGTACGTTGGCGATGCAGAATACCCATCGGATTGGTCGGCGGAGGCCTAAGTTGAATGTCAGAGCTCGTTCACCATAAGTTTGGATTTTGGTACCATTGGCAGCATACAGAAAGAGAGGGGCTGGTCTCACCTTGTCTTGACGGATGGCTGGAGTGACTGAGATATCTGCGCCAGTATCAACAAGGAATCTGACACCTGTCGCTCGATCTTGAACAAAAAGTCGGCGACTCGGTCGACGGAATGTGTCGCCACCGCCAGTAACCGCCGAATTTACTGACAGTGTTTGGAGTTTTCCTGCTCGGTTTGCCACGAGCAAGGTTTCGTACACTTGGCAGCTTTACCTGCAAATCTTCGGCGATAATAGCAAATTCCAGTGTTTTCATTACCATTTCCCTGGTTTGTTTGTGCTGTCTGTGGTGTCTGACTACGGTGACGGTTGTACCTGCTACTGGAAAGACTGCGAGTACGACGAAAAAGTTGGTCAATTTTTAAGGAAAGGTCGTCGACACGTTTGGTCAGGCCATCAACTTGTGCTTCGAGGTCTGGTTTGGGCACGTTGAGTGGTACTGTCTTCAAAATTGGCTTAAGGCGTCCACCTGTAGTATGGCGTTGTATATTTACTATTTTGTCAGCCAACTGCGCCAAGGCATCGTTACTTAAACCATCTGCAACAGCTAGGGCCACCTGGACATTCTCTGGCAAGCGATCGAGCCACAAAGTCCTAGTGAAAGCTGCATCTAATCGATTTCCACCCAGTCAGTGCATCTCTGCAAGGAGTCTTCGGTCACCCAGTTCGAGGCCTGAGACCAGTGTCTTGAATTGGCGCTCTTGAGTCTCGGAAAAATGATTCAATAGGGCTTCTTTGATGCGCCCATACTTGTCGGTAGTTCGATAACTGAAAGTGTGTCTTGGTCCAATCGACTGATAACGGCTGTATATTTGGCGAAGTCAGATGTTATTCGTTTGCTGTGAAACTGCCTCTATAGCCGTGAACCACAGCTGAACCTTCTTGTTCCAAAAAGGAGGCAAAATCAGGTCTGTCGAGACGGTCTACATGGAAGCCTTGTGCATGGGATACCGGATGCTGTAGCCCCGTTGAGGGATGCGTTGCATCACCTACCACCGCATCAGGTTGATTATGATTATTCCCGACGCCAGCGTGGGTATTTTCATTTGGGTTCACCATCTGTTTTTTTCTTTTTGTTACAGCGATCTGGTCGTTCGGTGCTTCAACTCTCACCCGACCCGAACAGATCAATTCGGGGTCACCAGTTGTTGGTTTTGCGACTTCCCACAAATTATTAAATTAGTTCTGTGCCTGTTATTTAGGCCGTTAAACACTTTAAAATAGTATTAAGTTTTTATTTTTATTTTTGACAAATTATTAATATGAAAAATTATATAATTAACAATGGCAGGACCTGTTGGACTACAATTTACAATTTGGCATGCTGACTAGATCCGACCTCCACAATTTAGGTTATTGTTGCGCCATCTCGGGCTGAAAATCTGAACTAAAATAGTTCACACATGGCCGTCATTTTTAATGAGGTCGTGCAAATGTCGCCATAAAGAGAAAGAAAAATTATTAAAATTTAAATAAAACTTGAAATATATGAAATTAATTAACCTTGAAATAATTTCTCAAAACAAAGCAAATTCTAAATCTTCTAAACATAAGCAGTGATTATAGTATTGAGAAAATATCCGACCGCTGTGCATTCAAACGAAAAAGCTGTAAGCTCCATTTGTACTGATTAGATTGCTAGTAATCACCGCTACAATGCTACTCTAATACAAAGTTCTTAACTCGTTACGGATAGTAGCCTGAAATTTAGTTTGTCCCGTCATAGTTTCGCTATTGGTCGATGGATGCCCCCAAGGGCGCTGCTTACAAACCTATGCCGGTTAAGAGCGCACAACTCGACGGTCGCTCTTGAAATCTCAGTCATATAGCTATGCGTGGAACAGTATTGGGGGCGAGGTTCCATACGTTATTTTTAGGCACCTCTGCCCAGTGCCCAGCCAGGCCGAACGTCATAAAAAGTATCTTGTGAAATAACCGGACCAGCGGCGCTACGATAATTTTTATCACAGACGAAAGATTATTACAGTGCCAACCAACCGGCGTGTCGTATGAGGATTCTAGGCATTTTGCGTTGTCGTGTAATAAAGAGCAAAAAAGGTGAACTATTTTTGAGTGTCCCAAGAAAAAAAAACTCAAATTAAATATCAGGGAAAATTTACCTATGTGTAAGAACTACAATAACTTATTCATGAATTAAAGTAAAACACAGAGTTTCCCATTACATTTCCATAGTTATTTGTAATTTTTTCCTAGTTAATTTCGTTACTTTTCCGAACCCAAAAAAAGCTAATTTAACATTAAAGAACGCTTGGGATATTATTAGGTAATATATTAAATAAATATCTAGAATAGCAGCCAAATATATGATTATAGATAACTAGAGTAGAGTAAAACATAAAATAAAATGAACTTATTGCAATATGTCTAATACAGGATTATACATTTAAAAAAATAATTAGGAATTGTTTAACTATTACGTTATGTGTAAGTACACAGAGCGTGTTGTGAAGACACTATACTTTGGCTGATTGGACGAGTCTTAAAAAATTTTAGATAACCGATAAAACCTTGCTCCTATACAATACTTACAGGGGGTGGTTGAGGGAGGGCCAAAAGCGGCCAAAGTAGTGATTGATTGATTGATATGTTCTTTTCTACGTTTTGAAATGTTTACGAGGGGACGAGTCTAAAAAAGTGAAAATTTCGGTCTTACAGGGGGATTCATCAATCATGTGCACCTCGGTTTTCCGTAGATGGTTGTAGATTTTGTTAAGGAGAATGTAGTTATTTCATTTCTAGCTTAACACTGGTGAAATAAATTTATGACATCGAGCGTCGCTACGCCCTCAACTTTTTTTGAACATAATATCATTTTGATTCTGCCATTTGAAAGCCTGTTTTATTTATTCTCTATACTCTGCAGTTAAGAAGTTATACAGGGTGTCCAAGAAAGATGGCATCATACTATGGGATTTTTTTTATTATAGGTACAATTTTTGAAAATCTGATTACAGGGCATGTTAGTTATGATTCGAATAACTATTTTAGCTCCACTAAGGGTATGTCGCTGTATCGCTTATATTAAGTTAAATTTGTCATTTTGGAAAGAAATAGTTTTTCTACTGGAAATATCGAGAAAGATTATTAAGAATACAGGGTGAGCTACACATAGCAGGTATGCGATATTGTTATCTGTGTGTTTGGACATTCCAGTTCGAAAAAATATTTCTTCGCCTAAAAAGAATTTTTTTCTACCAAAATTAGTAGACAGTAGGTAAACTGATAGAGGTATGGAAATAAGAGTACCTTGGAATAATAATAATATATTAGATTGTAATGATAAATAGAATTAACAAAAAAAAAATAATGAGAAAAATACCTTATAATGTCAAATTAGGCTTTACAGTTTATTCATTGTCTCAAAGTTTCAACTCTTTGAATAATGATTCATTATTCAAAGTTTCAACCCTTATACTGTACTGTTAGCTCTAAGGGTGTCGTCTGGCGTTCAATGTGTAAGAATATATTCATAATGCGAAATCGAATAAGTAGAGAAGGGATAGGTATAAATGCGACGTTGCTGATAAAAATCGAAGCGGTTCATTGAGTAAAAAAATAATAAAAAAAAACTTTAAAAAACTGGTTTCTATTTAAGCCAGGTACTAAAACGAATAAAATAAGTTTAGGTTTTCCTTAAGATAATTCAATTCCAAATTGCGACAAGTTTTTGCAAATTGAAAAGCTTGTCGGGCGAAATGTCGATGAAAATAGGTACCAATTAATTTTATTGAACAGTGATTGATTGATAAGCAAGTACCTATTTGCCAAAGTATGCATTTTTTTCTTTACAATTCACTCGACAAACTTTTCAATTTGCAAAAACTTGTCGCAATTTGGAATTGAATTATCTTAACGAAAACCTAAACTTATTTTATTCGTTTTAGTACATGGCTTAAATAAAAGCTTGTTTTTAAAAAGGGTTTTTTATTTTCAATTTTATTTTGTGCTTTTTAGTTCCTATTTGATTCCCATGTCAGAAGGGTAGTAGAGAAATTTAGTCCGCCATCTTGGGGCGGCCGCCCTATTGAATTTCGTTTGAAGTCATTCACCTTATTGTTTTCTAAAATTTCATTCAATTCTTTGTAAAAAACTATGCAAGGTTAATTTTTGAAACATCAACTTATCTTAAAAGATTCCCAGATACCTAGAGCACAGAATAAATAGCGCTAAGGCTATATATTATCTGCCTATAATTGTTTTTTATGACGTCTTGGCTGGAACAAAAATGTCACTTCCAGTTAAACCCGAAGTGATATTCATAGTGTGTGCGGTTCAGATTTTATTGTTGTTTGACTTCACTCATTGAAAAAAATGCAACAAATCCGCCATCTTGATTTTGTAAAATCGGTTATTTGATGATAATTTTTTTGTTTAAAATTCAATTATTATCCCTGTCTTACCGGCCTTCAATTCCTTGGAAAAAACTAAACTAATTTATTTTCTGAAACATCAATATTTCATTTAAAATTTATACTTTACCTGCGTAAGGTATTATCTGGGATTATTGCAATTTGATTTATTAAAATGAAACATCCTGTAGGTATGTTATTTTATCTACCTCAAAAACATAGAAAACTACAGATTACTCGTGAAAACGAGCCAGACATAGCTTTTTTATTTTTGATCTAGAAAAAAATGGTAAAAACAAAAGTCCCAGAAAATCATACAAGCGTTTTGCTGAGCGTAGTGCCATGTATAAAAGTTTGACTCTAAGCCGTGAAAAATATCTTATTACAATATAAACAAAATCTAAGTTGAATTGGAAAAAATGGAAAATACATACCCAACTTAAAATGTAATTTAAAATAATAAAATTTTACTAAAAAGCAATGCTGGGCGATATTGAATTTTTGATATCGTATATCGATATTTAAAATATGTCGATATTTTCTACATATCTATATTAGGCAATTCGGTCATACGCGTAAAATGGTAAAAATCTGAAATTATCGACCATCCGGGAACTTAAGTCGATAGTCGTTCGATACGCGTAAAATAAGTACCTAGTTAAAATCGTGAAATATCGACCGTCCCGGTCTCTTTCCCGACCGTTTCGAACAATTTTCAAAAGCCGATATTCCTGCGATATGCGTAAATGTACTAGAGACTGAGGAATATCGACCATTCCGGCACTTGTCGAAACAAACAAAAACCAGAAATTTCCACCATCCTGGCACATTTTTTGGGAGATATCGATCAAGATTCCAAAATTGATACCTATTCATTTGATATATCTATAAAATGCAAAAAAATATTTGGATGATACCTATAGCTAACAATTTTGCGTAATACAAGTAGTGGAGTCAACGTAGACGAAGAATGGTGTTAATTAGGAATTAATTAGGGAAGTCATGGATTTGAATAAAACCTTTTGAAACACCTTCAAACATACTTTTATTTAAAAGTCCGCAGGTTGAAAAAGTGCGCTTTTAAAAAAAAATAACAAAACCCAAAAAATCGATTTTTCCCCGAAATTTCTCAAAAATCGTCTACAATTAACTTTAGAATCATTATTTTTCAATGAAAATGTATACTTTTATGTTTTTTGAGATGCCGATTATGAATATGAAGTAAAAAAAATTAAAAACAAAATGACGCCTAGTAAAAATGAAGTTGAATGCAAGAATAATCGAATTTTCTTTATAATCATCATAATCTCATATCAATACGACAGGTAAGGTACGTAAGCCTCAGTCAGCACATCCCCCATTTCGGGGCTGACTGAGGCTGCAAATGTGCTGTTGGCTCCTGCCTGGACTTCATTTGTTGCTTCCCCAATCATGCCTATCTTTTGATTTGGTTAATGTTACACCGTACTGATGATTGCCAAATAGCATGAAACACGTGTATGCGGTTACTAGTTTTTCTTTTTGTCAACTTTGAGTGTTTGCCCATTATCACCTTTTCTTGTAATTATTACATTTACACTCGCTAATCTTACATCCTTATTGTCATTGTATCTTGGGTTATGAAGATTTCCACGCAGGTCGCTTTGGCAGCCTCCGTGGCGACGTTGGTACAGGCCCCGAAATGGGGGATGTGCTGACTGAGGCTGCAAATGTGCTGTTGGCTCCTGCCTGGACTTCATTTGTTGCTTCCCAAATCATGCCTATCTTTTGATTTGGTTAATGTTACACCGTACTGATGATTGCCAAATAGCATGAAACATGTGTATGCGGTTACTAGTTTTTCTTTTTGTTAACTTTGAGTGTTTGCCCATTATCACCTTTTCTTGTAATTATTACATTTACACTCGCTAATCTTACATCCTTATTGTCATTGTATCTTGGGTTATGAATATTTCCACGCAGGTCGCTTTGGTAGCCTCCGTGGCGACGTTGGTACAGGCCCCGAAATGGGGGATGTGGTGACTGAGATTATCACCTTTTCTTATATATATATATTCCGCTATATATATATATATATATATATATATATATATATATATATATATATATATATATAAATATATACATATATATATATATATATATATATATATAAGAAAAGGTGATAATGTTCAAACACTCAAAGTTAACAAAAAGAAAAACTTAACTAACTATATATATGTATATATATATAAGAGGAGGGGTAGTCGTGGCTTGACTAGTTACTTTTCTTAGAAAACAAACCAAATTTTACTAACAACAATCATAATTCAAATATACCTAGATAAAGGTATAATAATAGTAACTAGTGACATTTATATACCTTTAAAAATAAACTATTTTTAAGTGTCATATTAAACTACATTTTTGTCAAGGCTAAATTTAAGGATTTTGTACTTTTGCCCTGTCCAATGCAAAATTCAAACATTAACATCTTTACATTATATTAGGAACTCACTTAATTGTAAGTAGTTTTGATATCTATATCACAAAAACTATTTTAATGTAATTTTAGAGTGACTGAAGAAGCAGTTAAACAACTGCGAAAGCTTATTGGCTTATTTCCCACTAAATTTGGTTCCATTCGTCCCCACGCCAATACAAGCTGTGCTCCAAGGCAACAGAATGACATATTTGCCGACTACCTGCCGACTAACATGCCCCACAAACACACCCACATACACACATACACACATACAAACGCCCATACACATGTTCTCAGTGGATTGAAAATTAGGACTATAGTAGTATATAAACATGTATGAAGTATTTACGACAAAGAAAGCGGAAATTATTATATTTATTTATATTTATTAGAGAATTCGTATTATTGTATGAAGGCTGAGAACAATGAAGAGTTTTTTTTTTTTCAAAAGCTGATTATCACGAGCGGAAATTATCTAGAAAAAATCTTTTGACTAGGAAATCGGAAGTTTAAAACGTGTACTTTCACTTAGGATTGGTCTCCCAGTAAGAAACCTCCTTCAGCTTGATTCTTGGATTTAAAAATAAGAAAAATCGAGTTCTGCTATTCGGGAAATTAATTATAACGCGGTTTACTGCAAAAATAAACGAGAAAAAAGAGAAATACATTAAAATTACTTATGCTATCAAAAAGCACACGTTTTAAGCTTCAAAAAAGTCGCCTATTGAGTTTCAATATCTAATTTTATGCGGATATTATGAGCGTTTGAAATAAATATTGAATATACGATAGCAAGAAATTATGAAAAATCTCTATCTTCAAAGTGAAAAAAAAAACAAACGAGGTTTTATATCGCAATCTTATATATTGCTCTTTCAAAAGTACATACATTTAGTATAAAATTTCTGTAATATTGCTCAAAAATATTACAAATTGACCATGTAACGTCAATTATTGTAAAAATGCATGAAATTTTGATCACACCAACTTTACAATAATATGACAGGCGTATCCCTTCATGGAAATTAATGCTACAAGATTTTTTTAATTGCTTTACGGTGTCACTTTCCAATAAACTTTGTTGCATATGAATTAGTTGTGTGTGTAAAAAGTTAATACTGTTTAACTGTCTCGCGCTCCACGCGCTGCTCTCAATTTCGGCTGCCTCTTAAATACGAGGAAGCATGAAAACGTATGATCTTAAAAAAATTCTCATTCATTACTTAATTATTTGACAAAAAATAAGCAAATACATTTTTTTGAGAAATTGCCTGCTCTTTCGAATGGTCTTACTTAAATTCTATAAAAACGCTTATTAAATAAGTTATTAACAAAAATCTAATTGTTAAATAAAAAAAATCGCACATTATTTTGCGCTGCGGACTCTTCGGATTTTGTTTTAAGACATGAAAACGAGCACATTCCAACAAAATCTAAAACTCCCGGAATTTGTTCGAAGTAATTTTCCTGGTTGACTCCACTAAAGATACTGAGAAAAATCGATCATTTCGGCACTTGATAGACCATAATATTGAAACATTTTGCAAAATCGATATTCGTTCGACACCGATAACATTCTAAAAATCCAGATGACCGTTCAGGTACATTTTCGGAGGATATCGATCAAAATTACAAAATCGATATTACTTCGATACGGATAAAATAAAAAATTTAAAATATCGACCATCTCAACACTTTTTCGGACGATATCCAGGCAAGATTAGGTACGTATTATAATTATTTGAACTATGATTATTTATATTATTGTTATAATAATTATTTAAAGTCGATAATCCCTAAAAGTTCATTCAGTTTTCTGTTGACATAAAGGCTATGATTGTGAAGTTGACCAACAGATGGCGCCACGGGCTTAGTTCCTGACAGCATGAGTTTTTTTTATATTTTGTAGGTTAATAATTATGAACTAAGAAACTTGATCGACAAAAGTTGAAATAATTTTTTTGTGGAATTCAGATGTAGCTTTAAAGATGTTTTTAACAAAATTTTAATGTGTTTGACAACTCTCGTTAGTGTAACAAAAGGTAATTTTGTAGATTTTTAAAAATTATTAGGTGTTCCTTCTTAATGATTCGGTTTTTCTAGTGTTTGCGTGTCTGAGGATGTGAACATTGTGGTTCACAAAACCGGTCACACTTTTTAAAATAAAAAATAATAATAATTTTGGGACGTAATAAGGCTCCTTTGAAACAAACCCTATAAATCCCTTCGAATGTTATCAACAATAACGTAACACACAGACATTTTATGATAGTGTTTTCAACACCCTGTATATCAAAGTCTTCTTGCAATTGGATTTTTCGATTTTTTCTTAATCATTTTAAACCATCAAAACCGCCCATACTAGCAAAAAAAGGATTATGACACACCCTATAGAGAATTATTAAAATTACAGTACCTAATTGCTATTGAAAAGAATTTGAAAATTGTCATGGTTTTCTTGCTACGGCCGATATCAGCTACTTTTGCAAGTGTTTACACTGCTGTATCGTTGTATGTGAAGAATGTGGCAGAACGTTCCATATATCAAAACTGTTTTCCACAACATTTATTGCATATTCCGATCTTAAAATGTAGGGTAAGTACCTACCTATTACCACAGAATACATTCTGTGCTATTACCTATAATAATAGTTTTGAAAGAAACTTGAAAAATACGTTTTGTCTGGCTGCAACTAAATATCACTATCACTATGCGATGACACTTGAGGGCGTTCCTGACAAAGTAAGGGTTATTTTATTATTCAAATACCAACCAATCAAATTAATCGCATTGCCACTATTGTCAGGCTTTTCTGATAGGTGCTGAATGCACCTTTCGAACACGACTCAATCCAATACAAATACCTACAAAATTAATAAAATATACCTACCCCTAGGCTTCAGTTAAAAAAGCCATTTTTAAATATTAAATAATTATACAACTTTAGAAAGTATCGGCAGGGCTACAATTTATTTTATTATCAAAAATAATTAATGTATACGCTACTGATCAGTATTTTGAGGGAGAGAGAGAGCACCATTCTCATAAGGCGGAGTCAGCAATTTCAAATCTACCTGAATTAAGTGCAAGTGCAAATTACTTCCGAATTTTCAGCATAATGTGACTAGTACGATTTTAAAACTTTTTTGTGAGCTACTCTTTTAAAAAATCCTGTTAAAGCTGAGTAAATAATAAATAACCGGCTTTTTAGCCATGCTGTGGATGCGCGCCATCTATGGGAACCTTCAGAATTAAAATCGAAATCCGGCCTGTTTTGGGTTGTTTTATTATTAATTTTGCGGGGTAGTCGCAATATATTTTCTTATTTGCCTTGTATTTCTCATATCCCAGTACATTCAAAATACTTTCTTGTGAGCTACATTTTCAATTTATGTTTAAGCAAAGTCAGGAACAACAAATTTGTTAAGCAGTGCCCGGTAAATATTTGGAGAATTCACCGAGGTTGCTCAGCCTTAACCACAAAAATCATTATATCTGTGCGGAGATCACAATGCGATCCTAACGATTCTTTACAGAACCGCAAAGACAGATTAATTAATTCTGAACTCTCAGCCTCAGCCGAATGTCTTTTGCTGTCACCATATAACGGGGGGCAGCTGTACTCCACGTTGGAGCACCAAGCTATGGAAAGTAGTTTTATACAGTTTTCGTAGACCTTAACTCGAGTTAATTCCCAATCCTCGTAATAGGGGGCAAATGCTAGCGACACCTCGCGTCGAGAATTATTTGTCAGTCGAATATTGCCAATTGGTAAGGGATCTTATACTATACAATACTATAATCACTGACCTAAGAGCATTCGAGTGATGAAATCAACCAGCAAAGTTCTTTTGGACTACGGTCCCAAGGACTGTTTGTTTAGTTTTGAGAATTTTAATGAATCATCCTGAACGGTCACCTGCTTTAAAAAAAAACAGGTCATTGGTTCTCTACTGACAAAATAATGTTACTTTTTAGGTATGGAAACCGCTGGAATAGCAGAAACGACTTACAATTCTATTATGAGATCTGATATGGACATAAGAAAAGATCTGTATGCTAACACGGTTCTCTCTGGTGGAAGCACTATGTTTCCAGGTAAAGTATCAAGTTTAGTAGCTATAATAATATTTGAAAATATTTATAAAAACAAGTGCAGATTTTTTAAATTTTAAATTATTTTATTCATTATTTTATTACATTAAATAATTACTGTTTTTGTTACAAAAGTCCCCAGAAACGTCAAGTTTGTTTAATAAAAGGTCTCGTTTATAACTCGTTTCTCAAATTAAATTAATCTTTTCAATCACTAATTGTTATCTTCTGACGTAACTACAATATAGATATTCAATTTTTAATATCGCGAGTTATGTTCTAGAAGTTGCTACCTCATCATGGAAATTACGCCGTAGAAACTACAAACTCAGCACAGTCTAGATGGACTCTCGAACACCTTGAAATCTTGCGAATTCTGCTTTCCTTAAATTATATAAACTATCGCGCTCCACATTTTTCGACTTTTGACTATCAGACTCTGTACTAGTTGCCAATAAAAAACTTTGCATTTTTTAAAAAGGTCTTGTTCCGATCCCGTAAGTTAAGTGGCGCAGTCGTGCGGATTGTTTGAGTTGCGTGGCGCCATCGGTCTCGCGCTTCTGGAGTATCGAACTCCCAACAAACAAGAACTTCAAGATCCGATTGAAGCTGCAGAGCCAGGAAGAGACCAAGGTAAGGGCCAATCCGTGTTTCCTTTCCCTTGTCCTTTCTGTGGCAAACAAGTCAGTCTTAGGTCCCTAGAAATCCAGTGTATATGTTTTTCTAGTTGAATCTATTCATAAGATTGCGTCTTGCGAAATATTAGAGCATATAATACTTCAAAAGATATAATTAAGTTAGGTTAAGAAGTTCAATTTCATTTTAAGTTTCAATTTTAAATTTCAAAATTGATTCACTCGAAGATATTTCAAACTCGTTCCGTTCTCTAGATTTAAGTGATAGTGATAGTGATAGTATTGGTACAATTGAAGAAGAAATCATGAATAATCAACCTCAACCTGCACAAATCAATTATAGTCTGCTTAGATTGTATGTCGATACAATTCCAAATTTTAATGGAGACCCACACACTCTCGAAATTTTTATAGAACATTGTGATTTTCTTATTTCCACATATTCCAATGCAAACCCCGCTGATCCCATAAATACCTTCCTAATACGTGCTGTTATTGGAAAATTAACAGGACACGCTTTAGTTATTGCTGGTAGTAGACCTGACGTAAGAAATTGGGCAAATTTAAAAGAATTATTAAGACTAAGTTTCGGTGACCAAAGAAACCTTGATTGCTTAGTGCAAGAAATGCTTGTTTCGCGACCCTTCAAAAATGAATCTTTTCGTAATTTTGGGCAGAGATTACAAAAGTGCCGTAGTTCCATCGCTTCTAAAATAATTTCAATGGAAATGACTAACGAAGAACGTGCTTTTAAAATTAAAAATTATGATGAACTTTCACTAAAAACCTTTATAAGAGGTCTATCTGGACGTATCCAAGATATGGTTCGTTTAAGAAATCCTGACAGTCTAGAACTCGCAATATCGTATGTTATTGAAGAAGAAAACTTTATTTTATTTCAAAAGTCTCAAACAAGTAATTTCCAAAATTCAACATTACCAAATAAAAATCCTCAACACTTTCCAAAAATGAATTCTTATAATAATCAACAAGCTATAACACCACGACAACAATCAATGTTTCCGCCAAATAATAACAATTTTTCGCAAAATCAAAATTATTCCCAAAATCAAAATTTTCCCGAAAGAGCTCAATTCCCATCTCAACCTATAAACATCCAACCTCGACAGAATATGCCTTCCCCTAAATTTTTTACCAATAAACAAGTATTTGGAGCCCCTAACACTTCCAGAAATGTTTTTAAACCCACCGGTATAACTCCGCAACATAAACCTGAACCGATGTCTACTACATCACGAATTCCTACTATACAAACTCAATTCAGAAATAATTTTCCAAAAAATTACCAAACTCCACAACTCCACAATATTGAAGAGGCAGATTTTAGCTTCGACGAAAATCTCGAAAACCCGGAAAATCCCGATGAAATTTTTCCCGATTTTTACCATGAAAACTCCGATGAAAATTTCGTACCGAACGAAACTTATGAAAGTTTTGAAAATTTTTCCCAGGCTTCGAATCCACAGAACCCAACGTAATAATTGACTTAAATCATCTACATAAGAGCGATTTAACGTATATAGAAATTCCAGAAATTAATGCCAGATTCCTTATAGATACAGGTAGTTCCCGTAGTATAATTAACCCCGATGTAGCTTATAAGTTTTACAGTAATTGCATTTTTCATGAAGATTTTAGTATTCAGACCTCTCACGATATTACTTTTCACAATGAAATTGCCATAATTCCACTTTTAGACATTTTTAACGTAAATCGATTTTATAAATTTTATATCTATGATTTTCCCCCAAAATATCACGGTCTTATTGGCATGGACTTATTGAAAAGACTACGATCAAATATAGATCTCGACAATAAATTACTAAAGACTCACAAAGTTCAAATACCTCTACTTTCGGAAAACTCCAATTCAAAACAACAGAAAAATTTCCAAAGATGTTATCACTCTTTAATTATACCACCTCGAACTCAAAAAATAGTTAAAGTTCCAGTATGCTATAAAAATGGCCTCGGTATTTTAGATTACAATAATTTTGATAACAATTTAGAATCTCCTCGTGCTGTAGTTGATATTCAAAATTATTTCGCGACAACAACAATTATAAATCCAAATTTAGAACCCTTTGAAGTCATAATTACTGAACCTTTAGACGTTGAAATTTTAAACCCTAATGAGATTAACTTTATCGACAAAATCGAAGATAATTCGGAACTCTCAGAAACTGAAGATAATCTACTAAAACAAAATTTAAAAAATATTAGACTTGATCATTGCAATTATGAAGAAAAGTCCGCTTTACGTAAACTTTGTTATTCATACAGGGACATCTTTTACTGTGAAAAAATACCTCTTAGCTTTACAAATAAAGTCAAACATAAAATTAATCTCACAGACGAAAAACCTATTTTTACTAAATCGTATAGGTTTTCCGAAATCCATCGACAAGAAGTAAAATCCCAAATAGATAAAATGTTACAACAAAAAATTATTGAACCATCCACATCCCCGTGGAGCAGTCCAATCTGGATCGTTCCAAAGAAACTCGACGCTAGTAAAAAAAGGAAATGGCGAGTAGTCATCGACTATCGTAAGTTAAATGACAAAACTATTAGTGACAAATATCCCCTTCCAAACATAACGGACATATTAGACAGACTAGGACGTGCGAATTACTTTACAACACTTGATTTGGCCTCCGGTTATCATCAAATTGAAGTTGACGAAAATGATGTACCCAAAACTGCATTTTCTACTGATTCTGGACATTATCAATTCTTACGAATGCCATTCGGTCTTAAAAATGCACCCAGTACATTTCAGAGATTAATAGATAATATTTTACGTGGTTTAACAAACGAAATTTGTCTCGTATATTTAGATGACATAATAGTTTTCAGTACATCTCTCCATGAACATATAATTAATCTCAAAAAAGTTTTCGACAGACTACGTGACGCGAATTTTAAAGTACAACTTGACAAATGCGACTTTCTACAAAAAACTGTTGCTTACCTCGGACACATTATTACATCAGAAGGAGTGAAACCCAATCCCGAAAAAATTTCCTGTATTCAAAAATTCCCCATTCCTAAAACTCAAAAAGAAATAAAATCATTCCTTGGATTACTTGGATATTACCGCCGCTTTATTAAAGATTTCGCAAAAATAACTAAACCTTTAACTCTCTGTTTAAAGAAGAACGCTCAAGTTACTCATAGTCAAAAATTCATAGAAGCTTTCAACACATGTAAGAAAATTTTGTGTAATGATCCGATATTACAGTATCCTGACTTTTCCAAAGAATTCATTCTAACTACTGATGCTTCCAACATCGCTATCGGCGCAGTATTATCCCAAGGCACCATTGGACAAGACAAACCTATTGCCTATGCCTCACGCACCCTAAATGACAGTGAACAAAATTACAGTACTATTGAGAAAGAGTTATTGAGCATTGTTTGGGCTTGTAAGTACTTTCGTCCCTACCTCTATGGTCGAAAATTTACAATAGTTACCGATCATCGCCCCCTCACGTGGCTTTTTAATTTAAAAGAACCCAATTCGAAATTGGTTCGTTGGCGTCTCAAATTAGAAGAGTATGATTACAAAATTGTTTATAAAAAGGGAAAGTTAAACTCCAATGCCGACGCACTCTCTCGTATAAATTTGAATATTCATGAAACCCAATCTGTTATCAATAATCCAGGAGATATAAATCAAGAAACTTTCGAATTTTTAAGGAACTATGTAGAAAACCCAGAAAATTTTGAACTACCCAGTACAAGCCAAGAAATTTCTAACAGTAATGTAAACAATACCCAAGCAAGTTCATTAACGCCAGACACTCACACAGCTGACCCCGTCCCGCGAACGAAACCTAAGATAATAATTCACTCCGACATACAAATCCGACCTCCTGATAAACCTAGACCGACAATATTAAATAACGCACCTATTGAAATTAGTGATGACGAAACTGCCCATTCCCTCTCAAAAGAAATATGTAATGAAAGTTTACCTATTTTGGACGAAATTATCAATAATAAAACGAATCAAATACATATTTTCAAAAATAACGTCGATAAACTTTCAGTAGAACAAGAAAACTACTTGCACCAAAAAATTATGACAGTCAAAATTCCTTTAATTTCAAATGAGCAATTAATCCTAGATTTTCTAAAACAATATCTAAGACCAAACACTACGTATCACATTTATTTTAATCATTCGCAATTTATAACACAATTTTCAAATATTTACTCAGAGCATTTCAATCGATTAGGTCCCAAACTGATAATATGTACAAAATTAATTAATACCATAAAAGACAAAGAGGAACAGTTATTACTAATAAAAAATCACCATTTAGGAAAAACGAATCATCGCGGAATACAAGAAACACTAAATTATTTAAAGAGAAACTATTTTTGGATAAATATGAAGTCCGATATTACTGCATATATAAATGCATGCGAAATTTGTCAGAGAACCAAATACGGTAGAAACCCTCCATATGTACCTCAAGTATTAACTGAAACTCTTTGTAAACCATTCCAGTTAGTTCATGTCGATGTGTTCTATTATGACACCAGAAACTATTTAACTTTCGTTGACGCTTTCTCGAAATTCGCGCAAGCTACATTAATTCCCGGAAAATCCGCTACAACCATATGTGATGCTCTTGTAAAATATTTTTGTTCTTTTGGTACTCCTCAACAGATCATTTTAGACAATGGACGTGAATTCAATAATGAAACGGTTAAGGAATTATTAAAATTACATAAAATAGATATTCATTTCACTACACCAGGCCACCACGAGTCAAACAGTATAGTAGAACGTTTCCATTCCACAATAATAGAACACCTGCGAATTTTAAAAGAATCTTTCCCTAACGAAACCGACTTAATAAATTACGCCGTTTTAGGTTATAATTGCTCAATACACAGTTCGACGACATTCACGCCTTTTGAATTAGTATACGGTCATACGGACTTAAGAAACCCCGAAATTTTTACTCCTAAACACTTCTTCTCAAACTATGTCGAAAATCACGCGGAAAAATTAAAACACGTATATGGTGACGTCCAAACGAGGTTAATAAAAGAAAAAGAAAAGATTGTTAATACGAAAAATGCAAAGGGCAATACAAATCCTACTTTTAAAATTAATCAAATTGTATTTAAGAAAAATCCCCTTAACAGAAATAAAAAGAGCAACAAATTTATAGGTCCATACGTAATTATCGAAATTTTAGAACATAATAAATTCAAAATAAAAAACAAAAATAATAATAAAGAAGAAATAATTCATATGAAGGAGCTAAAACAACCTCCTTTGTTACAGGAAAATGAAGCTGAGAATCCTTCTACTTCTGCTGCAAATAATAGTGACATTTCAGAATAAAATAGAAATATCCAAAATCAACTCTCCCGGAATTCTCCCCTTTGAATTAGGCCAAGCTCGCGTTATAAAAAGTAAACATGTTTTCTTATATGATATAAATTTACTAGACATAAAAACTCAAATTGATGGGATAACAAACATTTTTCAAAACATTAATTCCTCACTCGACTTTGGAAGTTGGAATTTTCTACTTAGAAATTCTCGTAATATTTCAGAACACTTATATCCTTTAATTATCGAACTTAACGAAAAATATGAAAATTTAAATTTTAATCACAAACGGAAACGACGAGGTCTTGTAAATTTAGCAGGCACTGTACAAAAATGGCTTTTTGGCACCCTGGATGCTAATGACGGTCAACGCTATGATAATGCTTTAAAATTACTAAAATCTAATCAACAAAAAATTGTCTCAGAAGTTAATTTACAAATGTCTCTTTCTAAACAGTTAATTCAAAAGCAATCTAAAATTATAGAAGACATTAATTCCAATCAAAGGAAAATCGCAAAGTTAGTTAATGAAATCCAAAACAATATCTCCAATATTACCAATGAATTTTACCGATATACGACCTACATGTCGATAGTTGAACAAATTTTTATAAATACTAATATCATTATTACTTTACTAGATAATTTAGAGAATGCTGTCACCTTTTCAAAATTACATGTAGCACACCCCGACATTTTGACAAGGCGAAATCTTGTGGATATTTTGAACGAACTTTCTAATCAATATAAAAAACAAGAAATTCTTAATATAAAATTAGAATCTTGGTATTCAATAATTAAGACTAATTGCCATTTTTCGGAAAATAATATAATATTTGCCATGGAATTCCCTATAATACATCCTAGTACCTTTCAATATTTTCATTTATTTCCAATCCCTACGGATAAAAACCTAATTATTGTACCCCCAAAACCTTACTTGGCCCTAGAAGAAAAGGCTCATCAATACATGGAAGAACCATGCCCGCAACTTGACGAAATATACATCTGTAACCTAGAAAATATTCAAGAAAATAATGACTGCATAACCACCTTAATAAATGGTCATCCAAATCAATGCAACCAAATTCCGATCGTACCACCAAAATTGATCGTCAATAAAATTAATAATAAATATTTCATAATAATCAGCGAAGAAGAAATTCAAGCCACTTCTACATGTCCAGAAAAGAAGTTTCATACTCTACAAGGCAACAACTTACTTCAGATACCCTACAACTGTACATTTCAATACAAATCTTATGAAATTGGTAACAAAGAAACAAAAACCATTGGAAATCCTTTATTAATACCTAAAATTCAAAATCCATCAATAATCAAGATCGAAACAAGAAGAAGCCCCCTGAAAATCGAAAATGTAAACCTTCAAGATATTCACCAATTGGAAAAACAAATTCAAGCGTCAAACCCGATCAGCATAGTCGACATCGATACTTCAACTCCGATAGATTGGATATTATGGATCACCGTAGGAAGCATCGTCATCATCCTGATCACCTATACTATTTGGAAAATGAAAAATAAATTCAAAATTTTGAAGAAAGAAGAGAAGACAACGTCGCCTTCCATCCTGTTTACTCCGGAAGTCTCCACTTAAGGCGGGAGGAGTTATGTTCTAGAAGTTGCTACCTCATCATGGAAATTACGCCGTAGAAACTACAAACTCAGCACAGTCTAGATGGACTCTCGAACACCTTGAAATCTTGCGAATTCTGCTTTCCTTAAATTATATAAACTATCGCGCTCCACATTTTTCGACTTTTGACTATCAGACTCTGTACTAGTTGCCAATAAAAAACTTTGCATTTTTTAAAAAGGTCTTGTTCCGATCCCGTAAGTTAAGTCGCGTTAAACATGGTTTGTTGAGGTATTAATGCATACTGGGTGAGTAAGATTTTTGTATCAGGACTTTAACATTGGATAGAAAATTAGGTACAAAAACGCTTAATTTTTAGGGTAGAGGCTTCGGTAAAAGTACATACATTACCCTCATCTAACAGTTGTCGTTCTCGACACTTTAGACAGGCCTATGTTAAGATTTTCATTTCCGAAATACAATATGAGTCTATTTTCTGTTGTTCTGTCGATCTTGTGCTACCCATACCATTTTACATACAGTGTGTCTGGTTTTTCGTGTTAACACCCCTGAAAATCTAAGTAGGCTGGGGGAATTGAACGGGGCAATTTTTTTTATAAATATGTCCCTGCAGGGTCATCATTTGCGAGGAGTAGGGTGAGTTAGAGAGTTGAGAATTGATCCCCCCACCCCTTTTTGATCCCTCCACTCCTTTTTCATACATTACCCCCCACTCCCACGCCCCTGGTAGGCCCCGCCCACTTTTCCCCCGCGCATGCGCGACGAGCGCATGACCTCTCCCCCACACCCCGCAGCCATCAAAGCGTGTAATTGCAGCGTAATGAGTAATTACAATACCGCGGGTCCATATTTCCGCGAAATTCGCACATAAATGTCAATTTATTGGTTAAGTACCGTATGTAGGTGAAGAAATATTTAAAATAGATACAATCACTCTCATTTCCCGCGCTTTTTTGTCTAATTAGCAATATTTACCCCCTTTTCAATGAAAAAAACATTACATATGCTGTCAATGTCAATTTATTGGTTAAGTACCGTTTATACCTACATAACTATTTAAAATAGGTACAAATACTCCCATTCCCCGCGCTTTTTTGTCTTATTACTCTATTTATTCCCATACAATGAAAAAAAAACATTACATGGACTGTCAATGTCAATTTATTGTTTACGTACCGTTTATACCTACATAACTGTTTAAAATAGGTACAAATACTCTCATTTCACGCGCTTTTTTGTCTAATTAGCAATATTTATCCCCTTTGCGATGAAAAAACATTACATATACTGCACTGCATAGCGTATTAGGCTCTATTTACTTATAATTAACTTCTATCTACCTCAGATCTAATAAACAAATAAGCTCTTACTGTCATTTCATACATTTTTTACTAATTAACGCTATTTACCCCTCTAAAATGAAAAAAAAAATACAGTGTACCGCACTGTATGGCGTATTACGTCCCATATTCATGTAATAAACAAAAAAAATAAATTCTATTTTGTCCCACATCTACAAAAATCTGAAAATTCCCAGGCTCCCCCACGTAATTAAGCATGTGACGTCACAGCCAACGCCTTAAAAATTCCCAAAACAAAGAAAAAATAATAGGTGTACTTACTTTAAAGTGAATATATACTCCTAAGAAGAAATAATGTAAGGATATATATGGAAAACTCAAACAATGAAAGCAATTAAAAAACACTTTCAAAAGCATGAGTCCAAACACATATTCCAAACGTATGATCGCCGTCGTCCAGATGCACTTCCCCAAAACAGCCACGGCTCCTCGAAAAACAGTCTCTGTGTAGAACACGCGCGATCTATAGACGCGGGCACCCGTCACAGAGTTACTTTGTACCGTTATGTCGTATCAATTGGCTTCAAAGCAATCGCGACATTATTTAATTATGCCAAAATATGCACGAAACAAATAACGCGACGCTGAGAACCATAGCGGACCACCCCACAAAATATGGGCCGAACATGTACAAGCGGCTCGGCAAAAGGCAACGTTGCCGAACGATTCCACCCACATAAGTGTATATCAAGACTACCATGAAAATATCCGTAGATCTCGGCTGATTTCAGCGGATCCAGCAACACCGCTTCTAGCCCGTCTAAACGTCCGCCAGAAGATCTGATGGTATTGGTCGAGAGGACAATATTGATTTTTTTTCTCCTTTTCTCACAACCGGGAGCTGTACCTATACCTATCTCACTTTCCAAAAGAATGCACCACTCGCCCTGGGCAACCCTTGATGGTACCTGCCATAGGCAACGAGCCAGCGCGGACCGTAATCTGCCAGAACGGTAGCCCAGGAGGAGAAAATATTTTAACAGTATATAATTAAAATTAACTGGGGATACATTGCAGTGTTTTGATATTATTTCAGAGTATACGTATAGCCGAATTAAAGAATAACATTAACACTTCCATACGCCCTATTCCTATACACCCTACCATTATAAAAAAAAGATACTTTACTGAATGTACACTCTTGCGGAAGGAGACCACACATAGTTAAAAAAAACATTAAAAATTCACGTAGACAGTAAAAATTAACATATTATATGAAAGCAATACCCTGCCACCATATTTTCGTATAATTATGATTCAATTATCCCCCTTTGAGATAAAAATCAATACCCGCTTTTGCACGCTTTATTCTAACTTGTTAATAATTATTTAATAATACACAAATGTATTGTATTCCATCCATATTCTTACATAATTTCTCTTGTTTTTTTCTAAGCTATTTCCAAAAATAAAATAATAAACATAATAATATTATATATTCATCCCTTTGCTCTGTAAAGAGATTATATTGCACACCCTGTATAGCATTGTGATTGCTCTCCCACATTTCTCATATAGTTAGAATCCTTTTATTAATTATTTGACTTATTCTGCCTACCTCCCTCATACATTTCGTCTAGTTTTTAAATCAATTAAGCAGAAATGAAAGCTTGTAAAAAAAATATCTAATAACGCTTTTCCAATACATTATATCTAATACTTAAAATAGATAGGTACAACGAGATGTCATATAAAATATTAGATTTACTTCAACGAAGAAATGGTCGTTATTTCTAGGGTGTATTTCACACAGCGTGTTCCCAATCAAACAACTTTTCATGAAGCAACCACATGACTATACAGGGAGCGCCAAAGAACCGTGAAAACACAATAATTTAAGACTGGGTATATAGGTGTTAGATACAGGGTATATTTAAATGCGTTTTATTTCGTTTTGGGTTATGTAACAGCTAAAAAATAATACACACCAAAGATATTATAATTCTCTATTGATCAATTATGAAAAATACAAGTAATATATCTACTTATGTCTATAAGATATCATACCCGATTACTGCAAGAAGTCTGGATTTTGTCAGATGACAATAATTCTTCACAAAATCCCTAGGAATTTTCTATTTGCTCTCGTTATTACTTTTTGTGTTATGCAAATGGGATCGTTTCTGACCTGAACTTATGAGCCGATTGCATTTTTGCTGCATTGATGCAAACTTAGGATGTCAAAAATTACCAATAGAAAGTCCCGGTAACAACAAAGGCAATTAGATTTTCAGTATAGACTATGTTTAATTGTCTAATATCAGATTTAGAAAATAAACATATTATGAAAAAACGAAGTTTTGCTTAGGTACGGAGGAATGGATGTCAAGAATTTAAAATGATGAAGCAGTGTATACATATAATATAACAGAAATGTTAACTAACTAGTAAGTGTCTATGTTATATATTTGAATACAATTTAATATTTTGGTAAATGGTACTAAGACTAGTAATGTCTAACACTGAATTAGATAGATACCAAACTCATTCAAAAACCTCGGTTTAATAGGTATGTATAGTAAATAGAACTAGGATAGCAAATTGTTCAAATTATTATTATAGAAAAACATAGAATACCATAATAATTCTAGGTAAATTTAACCACAAGTGTTTAATTATAAAAAATATGGGAAATCAACATTTTTTTTATATCAATTAATCCATTAGGTACTAGCGTTCCATATATGGAACACAAAACATCATCTGCTCTAAAGCGCTCTCTAATATATTCGAAATAAAAAATCCCTTTGGACACCATTTTTAGGTTGTATAGTCACCGCCCGTACAAATATTTCATGCAGTGCCTATTGATAGTTTGAACACAATCTCTGCTGTATTATATTATTTTATCATTGAGTTTGTGAACGTGTAAAAATGTTGAGGAGTAAAGGGAAAGTGCATATTTTTTACATTTCAGATCGTTAGTACTGTAAATAACCAGTGTTTTGTTGAGTTCTTGTCTCATTTATTTGATTGCTTGTATTGGGAAACAATAAATATATTTTCTTATTGGTTAGATTCGATTGTGTTTCATATAGGGAACACTAGACTTTTGGGTCACCTTTTCAATGCTCTATTGGATATATTGTATTATGCAAATTTAGTGAAAAGCTATGAATTTTGGTTTGATATGAGCTCCAATCATGGTGTGCAATCAATAGGTATATTATCGGATCTCCAGAAAAATATGGAATTGTCATACGAGAATTCTGCAGATGAAGATTCTGGTGGCTTGTTGGAAAATCTGTCAGGTAGACAACTCGAGACGAAGGCCGACACAAGTAAGACACAAGCGGAAAATTTATGTTGCTGATTATGATAATCATGCACCTACCGTTATCAATATTTTTCTGAGCGGGTAAATGGGTAAAATAGAAGGACTTTTGTTCAAAGATGATGCTTTGTTCCCGCAACCTGACACATCTCATTACAGAAGTATGTCTCCAGTTGACTTATTTGAATGTTTTATTGCGGAAGATATTGTCGATTTTTGTAAAAGAGAGTAATAATTCCGCTATATTCGAGAATTGTTAGAACCCTAATATAACTCATCACAAGAGTAGATCAGTATTTAGGTAGGTTAGGTTAGGTTATTCGACTATGATTAGATGCTTTTTGGCTATACTCGTATCGTAGTGTCAAGGTACGATTAAAAAACTATTGGAAAAAATAACTACTTGGATTCTGGAGAAGATCTTAGAAATAGTGCCATGTATAAAGCTGAGACGTGACAGATTCATCGAAATAATGAAATGTATGCATTGTGAATAAACACCATACGATGCGTATAGGACATAACCACACGCAAGCAATACCAAAATGCGATGCAGGTCTATGCATTGATTGTTTTATTGTCTTTCCTACAAACTAATATTTATTTTTTATTTTGTGTTCATGTCTACTCAATAGTAAAACATTTATCTTAAAAAAATAACTTTATATTTTGCTTATATTTTCCACACCTTAGAGGACTAGCGTTCCAACTTTTGATGTAGTGGTGTTTTAGTGTTATTTTAAGTAGTAATAAATATATTTTTCTTGAAATCGGCATTAAAATGTCCCAAAATCGTCATTAAAAGCACAGAAATCGTACAATAATGTAGCCCATTATTGTACGATTTTTTCAATAAGTAGGCCTTGGCGAGATGTAAACATCAAACGTCAGACGCGGAGAAATCGCCCGTCAAAAGTGACCAAATATTCAAAACCCGGCCGATAAAGGCTCATTTAACTTTTCGTACACATTGCGAAATTGTTTCCTATAGAAGCGCAATCCTTCAGTATACATATTTTAGTAAATTTGTAAAGTTATTTTTTTAAGATAAATGTTTTACTATTGAGTAGACATGAACACAAAATAAAAAATAAATATTAGTTTGTAGGAAAGACAATAAAACAATCAATGCATAGACCTGCATCGCATTTTGGTATTGCTTGCGTGTGGTTATGTCCTATACGCATCGTATGGTGTTTATTCACAATGCATACATTTCATTATTTCGATGAATCTGTCACGTCTCAGCTTTATACATGGCACTATTTCTAAGATCTTCTCCAGAATCCAAGTAGTTATTTTTTCCAATAGTTTTTTAATCGTACCTTGACACTACTATACGAGTATAGCCAAAAAGCATCTAATCATAGTCGAATAACCTAACCTAACCTACCTAAATACTGATCTACTCTTGTGATGAGTTATATTAGGGTTCTAACAATTCTCGAATATAGCGGAATTATTACTCTCTTTTACAAAAATCGACAATATCTTCCGCAATAAAACATTCAAATAAGTCAACTGGAGACATACTTCTGTAATGAGATGTGTCAGGTTGCGGGAACAAAGCATCATCTTTGAACAAAAGTCCTTCTATTTTACCCATTTACCCGCTCAGAAAAATATTGATAACGGTAGGTGCATGATTATCATAATCAGCAACATAAATTTTCCGCTTGTGTCTTACTTGTGTCGGCCTTCGTCTCGAGTTGTCTACCTGACAGATTTTCCAACAAGCCACCAGAATCTTCATCTGCAGGATTCTCGTATGACAATTCCATATTTTTCTGGAGATCCGATAATATACCTATTGATTGCACACCATGATTGGAGCTCATATCAAACCAAAATTCATAGCTTTTCACTAAATTTGCATAATACAATATATCCAATAGAGCATTGAAAAGGTGACCCAAAAGTCTAGTGTTCCCTATATGAAACACAATCGAATCTAACCAATAAGAAAATATATTTATTGTTTCCCAATACAAGCAATCAAATAAATGAGACAAGAACTCAACAAAACACTGGTTATTTACAGTACTAACGATCTGAAATGTAAAAAATATGCACTTTCCCTTTACTCCTCAACATTTTTACACGTTCACAAACTCAATGATAAAATAATATAATACAGCAGAGATTGTGTTCAAACTATCAATAGGCACTGCATGAAATATTTGTACGGGCGGTGACTATACAACCTAAAAATGGTGTCCAAAGGGATTTTTTATTTCGAATATATTAGAGAGCGCTTTAGAGCAGATGATGTTTTGTGTTCCATATATGGAACGCTAGTACCTAATGGATTAATTGATATAAAAAAATGTTGATTTCCCATATTTTTTATAATTAAACACTTGTGGTTAAATTTACCTAGAATTATTATGGTATTCTATGTTTTTCTATAATAATAATTTGAACAATTTGCTATCCTAGTTCTATTTACTATACATACCTATTATACCGGGGTTTTTGAATGAGTTTGGTATCTATCTAATTCAGTGTTAGACATTACTAGTCTTAGTACCATTTACCAAAATATTAAATTGTATTCAAATATATAACATAGACACTTACTAGTTAGTTAACATTTCTGTTATATTATATGTATACACTGCTTCATCATTTTAAATTCTTGACATCCATTCCTCCGTACCTAAGCAAAACTTCGTTTTTTCATAATATGTTTATTTTCTAAATCTGATATTAGACAATTAAACATAGTCTATACTGAAAATCTAATTGCCTTTGTTGTTACCGGGACTTTCTATTGGTAAT
Source organism: Pseudeuparius sepicola (assembly GCA_963920635.1). Classification (NCBI taxonomy): domain Eukaryota; kingdom Metazoa; phylum Arthropoda; class Insecta; order Coleoptera; family Anthribidae; genus Pseudeuparius; species Pseudeuparius sepicola. Next base: position 74,627,960 of record OY987299.1, on the reverse strand, counting down.
TTTTGACATCCTAAGTTTGCATTAATGCAGCAAAAATGCAATCGGCTCATAAGTTCAGGTCAGAAACGATCCCATTTGCATAACACAAAAAGTAATAACGAGAGCAAATAGAAAATTCCTAGGGATTTTGTGAAGAATTATTGACATCTGACAAAATCCAGACTTCTTGCAGTAATCGGGTATGATATCTTATAGACATAAGTAGATATATTACTTGTATTTTTCATAATTGATCAATAGAGAATTATAATATCTTTGGTGTGTATTATTTTTTAGCTGTTACATAACCCAAAACGAAATAAAACGCATTTAAATATACCAAAATTTTTTTTAACACTTCCCTGCATCTCTGCTCGTCTGGTGCAGCCTGTATCTAACACCTATATACCCAGTCTTAAATTATTGTGTTTTCACGGTTCTTTGGCGCTCCCTGTATAGTCATGTGGTTTTTTCATAAAAAGTTGTTTGATTGGGAACACGCTGTGTGAAATACACCCTAGAAATAACGACCATTTCTTCGTTGAAGTAAATCTAATATTTTATATGACATCTCGTTGTACCTATCTATTTTAAGTATTAGATATAATGTATTGGAAAAGCGTTATTAGATATTTTTTTACAAGCTTTCATTTCTGCTTAATTGGTTTAAAAACTAGACGAAATGTATGAGGGAGGTAGGCAGAACAAGTCAAATAATTAATAAAAGGATTCTAACTATATGAGAAATGTGGGAGAGCAATCATAATGCTATACAGGGTGTGCAATATAATCTCTTTACAGAGCAAAGAGATGAATATATAATATTATTATGTTTATTATTTTATTTTTGGAAATAGCTTAGAAAAAAATAAGAGAAATTATGTAAGAATATGGATGGAATACAATACATTTGTGTATTATTAAATAATTATTAACAAGTTAGAATAAAGCGTGCAAAAGCGGGTATTGATTTTTATCTCAAAGGGGGATAATTGAATCATAATTATACGAAAATATGGTGGCAGGGTATTGCTTTCATATAATATGTTAATTTTTACTGTCTACGTGAATTTTTAATGTTTTTTTTAACTATGTGTGGTCTCCTTCCGCAAGAGTGTACATTCAGTAAAGTATCTTTTTTTTATAATGGTAGGGCGTATGGAAGTGTTAATGTTATTCTTTAATTCGGCTATACGTATACTCTGAAATAATATCAAAACACTGCAATGTATCCCCAGTTAATTTTAATTATATGCTGTTAAAATATTTTCTCCTCCTGGGCTACCGTTCTGGCAGATTACGGTCCGCGCTGGCTCGTTGCCTATGGCAGGTACCATCAAGGGTTGCCCAGGGCGAGTGGTGCATTCTTTTGGAAAGTGAGATAGGTATAGGTACAGCTCCCGGTTGTGAGAAAAGGAGAAAAAAAAATCAATATTGTCCTCTCGACCAATACCATCAGATCTTCTGGCGGACGTCTAGACGGGCTAGAAGCGGTGTTGCCGGATCCGCTGAAATCAGCCGAGATCTACGGATATTTTCATGGTAGTCTTGATATACACTTATGTGGGTGGAATCGTTCGGCAACGTTGCCTTTTGCCGAGCCGCTTGTACATGTTCGGCCCATATTTTGTGGGGTGGTCCGCTATGGTTCTCAGCGTCGCGTTATTTGTTTCGTGCATATTTTGGCATAATTAAATAATGTCGCGATTGCTTTGAAGCCAATTGATACGACATAACGGTACAAAGTAGCTCTGTGACGGGTGCCCGCGTCTATAGATCGCTCGTGTTCTACAGAGACTGTTTCTCGTGGAGCGGTGGCTGTTTTGGGGAAGTGCATCTGGACGACGGCGATCATACGTTTGGAATATATGTTTGAACTCATGCTTTTGAAAGTGTTTTTTAATTGCTTTCATTGTTTGAGTTTTCCATATATATCCTTACATTATTTCTTCTTAGGAGTATGTATTCACCTTAAAGTAAGTACACCTATTATTTTTTCTTTGTTTTGGGAATTTTTAAGGCGTTGGCTGTGACGTCACATGCTTAATTACGTGGGGGAGCCTGGGAATTTTCAGATTTTTGTAGATGTGGGACAAAATAGAATTTTTTTTTGTTTATTACATGAATATGGGACGTAATACGCCATACAGTGCGGTACACTGTATTTTTTTTCATTTTAAAGGGGTAAATAGCGTTAATTAGTAAAAAATGTATGAAATGACAGTAAGAGCTTATTTTTTTATTAGATCTGAGGTAAATAGAAGTTAATTATGCGTAAATAGAGCCTAATACGCTATGCAGTGCAGTATATGTAATGTTTTTTCATCGCAAAGGGGATAAATATTGCTAATTAGACAAAAAAGCGGGGGAAATGAGAGTATTTGTACCTATTTTAAATAGTTATGTAGGTATAAACGGTACGTAAACAATAAATTGACATTGACAGTCCATGTAATGTTTTTTTTTTCATTGTATGGGGATAAATAGAGTAATTAGACAAAAAAGCGCGGGGAATGAGAGTATTTGTACCTATTTTAAATAGTTATGTAGGTATAAACGGTACTTAACCAATAAATTGACATTGACAGCATATGTAATGTTTTTTTCATTGAAAAGGGGGTAAATATTGCTAATTAGACAAAAAAGCGCGGGAAATGAGAGTGATTGTATCTATTTTAAATATTTCTTCACGTACATACGGTACTTAACCAATAAATTGACATTTATGTGCGAATTTCGCGGAAATATGGACCCGCGGTATTGTAATTACTCATTATGCTGCAATTACACGGTATGATGGCTGCGGGGTGTGGGGGAGAGGTCATGCGCTCGTCGCGCATGCGCGGGGGAAAAGTGGGCGGGGCCTACCAGGAGCGCGGGAGTGGGGGGTAATGTACGAAAAAGGAGTGGGGGGATCAAAAAGGGGTGGGGGGATCAATTCTCAACTCTCTAACTCACCCTACTGCGAGGTATTGGTTTGGCATTGCCGCGATATCCTGGCCTACTGCGATTTTTTAAAGGGGTGCGTTTTTTAAAAAACCCTATTAGGCATATTTTTATTTAAAATCTAACACCACAGCGTTAATCAGGACACCCTAAAACCCCCACATAGCAAATTTGAAGAAAAAATATGTAGGGTGTTCCATTCTGCAGGGTGCCAAAGTTGAGCAAAATAGGAATTTTAAAGACATCTGGCGAGTCAAGTGTGCCATGGAATCCCCTCAACACAGTTGAATGGTCAATAGGACCACTCAAGGTGTTGGTGTGGAAAGGTCCAATACGAAATATACAGAGTGTTCTTATCTGTGCCATCTCAAATTACTGAATTTTTGGAACTTTATACGGGTCAAAAATCGAGTATATCAAAACTGCTACACACACTATAAACGAACTAAATCTAAAAAATACAGAAGTCTGCCAGTCAGTAAGTCCATATCAGTTAAGGTGGCTGGTGTGCTACAACAGGAAACGCACAGAAAATGTATCATCTTAGACAGTGACTTTGTTGAGTAAGGTCCAATAATTTAAATTGTTTTTATTTGTTAGTTGGCATTTTGTAAAGAAATAAAGAAATACATTACTTTTGTGTTTATCAATATTTTTTCAATGATTCCAGAGCACTCATGACCAGTATAAAGTTTCATAAAAATTCAGCATTTTGAGATGGCCCAGAGAAAAATACCCTGTATATTTTTGCATTGAATCTTTGCACGCCAACACTTTGAGTGGTCCTGTTTAGGGTGTCCTGATTAACGCTGTGGTGTCAGATTTTAAATAAAAATATGCCTAATAGGGTTTTTCGAAAAACGCACCAATACCTCGCAAATGATGACCTTTCAGGGACATATTTATAAAAAAAATTGCCCCGTTAAATTCCCCCAGCCTACTTAGATTTTCAGGGGTGTTAACACGAAAAACCAGACACACTGTATAAAATTGGTCTCCCTTATTTGACTTAATTGAATCAGGGATATACACTATGTCTCTAAAAGGTCTATACAAAATGTTACCACATATTCTTAAGGTAAAAATAAACCGACTTAAAGCAACTTATCTTAGACCGAAATTACCCCGGTTCCGAGATACAAGGTGGTAAATTTAATTTGTTTTTCATTTACGATCTCTTTTTTAACGTATTACTTTAAAAATTGGTACCCGTGGGTTTCTTTAGATGCAAAACCCGAATTTGGACACTTTTTCACTGTGACCGTTAGAGGGCGCTTCATACTGCACTTCTAATGGTTTAAAATGGCCATAACTTTTTCTCAGTGTAATTCTTTACTTTTTTTAAAGAAGTAATTTTCTGAACATTTTTAAGCAAAAAAGATACTCTTGTTAAAATCCGCTAAAGTAAGCCGTTTTCGAGATATTTCGGTTTTTAGTGTTCGATGCCGCACTGAAATATTCAAATTTTTTTAATAAAAAAAATTTTTCTTACCTTTAAGGATGAAATTTGGTCAGTGAATTAGTAGTGCCAAATGCATTTTTTTAGAATTTAACCTGTATGGCGGAAAAGGAGCAATTTCGCACTATAAGTTGTTTTAAATCGGTTTATTTTACCCTCAGGTCAATTTGGTACAATTATGTACAGGGTGTCCCGTTTTCGACACTTTTGCAGGCTCTCTTATTTTAGGGATAAAGACTTGCGGTTTTCGCGACAATGTGCTACTTTTTCATGAAATGAAAGATGCCTCAAACAAAATCTTCATTGCCACCTTCGTTTTTAAGATACAGGGCGAAATTGAAACTTCACTTCACATATAGGGAAAGTAGAAACGCGATTTTATATAACTTTCTTTGCAGAATCCAGTGGCGTAGTCGGATTTTTGCTAGCTCTATCCATTTTGGAGATATAAAGCAAACTTAGTTTTTTAAATAGAATAGAATTTGTATAGATATTTGAATTCGAATTGTTTTCAGCTTTTCAGAAAGATATAATAGTATACAGGGTGTCTACTGACGGAGGGCCACTTGGAAATATCTCGACAAATATGCATTTTTCGGAGAACTTTATTTGAAAAAAAAATTACCTTTTGGATGGCCCAACTTTGTGTAAAAACAAATTCGAGATCCATGGCCTACTTTCCAAGAAATTTTTGAAAAACCCGAAAATTGCGGATACTTTTTTGCCATGTAACTTTTTTATTTCAAGAGCTATCGAAAAAGTTTCTGAATAGAATTTGTAGGCAAAATTGATTACTTTAAGCCTGCTTTATCATAATTTGGCAAAATGCCGCGGTTTAGGGGGTGCTCTCTTAGTGCTTAAAAAAAGTTACTCAACTATAGCAGGCCATGGCGTCAAAAAACTACCTATTTCATGCACTTTCGATCGATATATCACAAGCGCTACATATCTCTTGCGTTAGCGTGATTTACAATTTTTTTAGAAAAAATAAATAAAATGTATGTCTTGGAAAAATGCTTTCAAAGTTCGGTTAAATAAACTATAGCTATCGATTTAATTAATTTCACAACACATTACATTGCAAATCTTTTGTCGAAATGAAATTTGATGCGAGGAATCTCTGATAGAAGTTGAAAGAATTGATTCAAGAAATAGATACTACAAACGAAGACAAATTCAATTTATTTGCAATGTAGGAAAGCAACTTTAATTCAACGCTAGCGTTAAGACAGTATCAACATAGATATCCAAACGCCCCTAGTCAAAATAGAACCATATTTAAAAAGTTATCAAGTAACTTAAAAAATCATGGCGCGTTTTCACACACATCTCCGATTTGATGATTTTTTAAGTTACTTGATAACTTTTTAAATATGGTTATATTTGACTAGGGGCGTTTGGATATCTATGTTGATATTGTGTGAACGCTAGCGTTGAATTAAAGTTGCTTTCCACGTACATTACAAATAAATTGAATGTGTCTTCGTTTGAAAATGCCATGCTAATTTTATACAAGTACCTATTTCTTGAATCAATTCTTTCAACTTATATCAAACAATAATGTTTGAAAGATCCAATTGATTGACCGACAGAAGCTGGTTGCTATTGTTTTTCAAGGCATACTAGAAAATTTCAAAAATGTGGGAGATGCAGATTTCTCGCAACAAATTTCATTTCGACAAAAGATTTGCAATGTAATGTGTTGTGAAATTAATTTAATCGAAGCTGAAGTTTATTTAACCGAACTTTGAAAGCATTTTTCCAAGACATCTAAATTTTAATTTTTTTTTCTAAAAAAATTGTAAATCAGGCTAACGCAAGGGATATGTAGCGCTTGTGATATATCGATCGAAAGTGCATGAAATAGGTAGTTTTTTGACGCCATGGCCTGCTATAATTGAGTAACTTTTTTTAAGCGCTAAGAGAGCACCCCCTAAACCGCGGCATTTTGCCAAATTATGATAAAGCAGGCTTAAAGTAATCAATTTTGCCTACAGATTCTATTCAGAAACTTTTTCGATAACTCTTGAAATAAAAAAGTTACATGCCAAAGAAGTTTCGGCAATTTTCGGCTTTTTCAAAAATTTCTCGGAAAGTAGGCCATGGATCTCGAATTTGTTTTTACACAAAGCTGGCCCATCAAAAAGGTAATTTTTTTTTTTCAAATAAAGTTCTCCGAAAAATGCATATTTGTCGAGATATTTCCAAGTGGCCCTCCGTCAGTAGACACCCTGTATACTTATTTTAAACAAAACGCGAATTAATTACATATTTCTCGAATTGTATGCGTGACTTTATAGTAGGCTACATATAAACAATATTATATTTTGATAATGGTGACCTGTCATCTCAGCGTCGCATCCTTCATTTTGGAGCGACAAACAGCTTTTCGAATTTGTGAAGGGAATCTTTAAACTGAACGCTACCTGAATATTTTGCACAAAGTTATACCAGAATTGCTAGACAACATTCCCTTGACCCCTTTTTTGGAGAAGCATTTCTACGAAAAATGGATAGGAACTAAGGGACCTATAAGGTGGCCGCCAAGGTCACCCGATCTTTCCATTCTTGATATGTTTTTGTGGGGTTATTTACAAAATATAGTTTATAGCACTCGACATCGCAACGTAGAAGAACTACGTGAGGCTACCGCGCTCGCATTAGAAAGTCTTCAGAAAAGGTTAATAATAGTTTTAAATGCACTACGGCGAATAACAAAAATTTGCGAATTTTGTATTAGAGAAAACGGTAATATAATAATAATAATAATAATTCTCACTCTCACAATACTCCAAACTAGGAAATATTTTGTAATTATTAAAAAAACCGGCGAGCATGTTTTATAGAAAAAGTTGAATTATTTTTGTAGTTTCTGTATTTATATAGAATTTATAGTTTAACAAGTTTCCCTATATTGGTAAAAAAAATACAAAATTAAACTTAATAATATCTACAAAACTAAAATAAACAGTTCTTCTTTTCTGACGGTCAGCGGCTTTCTGAAAAGATCAGTGCATATTAGTACAAGGCAAAACAAATACTAATAGGGGCGGGCAAAGCAGGATTGATCTACGGAAACGGGAACGGCAAGAGTCGGTAAGCTTCTAAATGCTAGGCGGGCAAAATGGTAACTATCTAACTATAGACTATATGTACAAGCTCGGCGGCCGTACTTGGGAAGTCCCGATAATTGCAGTCGATACTCCCAAATAACGGCCGGGCAGCGGACGGAAATATATATACAAAGAGGCGGTGTAAGATAGTCCCGACGTCAGCTGCCGATACTATCTTACTGCCGCCGTGCGGACAGCGGACTGCCGGTTCTTTCGTTACGGGTCACATCTTAAGCGGTTCGGCGGAATCAGGCTTCGAGTAATTGCAGGCAAGAAGCAAGGTTCAGCTTTATCGGGAAAGCTTACTCCCAGTATAGGTCTGGCCTACCTAAATGGTTATAGGCGTTCGACAAACAACGATCAGAGCGGCCGAGGATTTATTGCCGGGGGACTAAGGCCTGCCGGTTAGATACAGACCCCTGGCGCCATCTGTCGGCGGTTCGGGTGGACTAGTCGGGCCAGGCGGGCGGCGGGACCGAGAATAATGACGATGGGCGCTACTGTTAGAGGCGGACGGAAGACTAGGGAGAAAAGCTGGCTAACCTTGGTATAAACGGAGATTAATGAGTGTACTAATTAGAGAAGTGCGGTGACTTTGTTACATTCCCTGACTCATCAGTGTCTTTTCTTCTACCCCGGTCACCTGGTTTCAGAAGTGTCGGTGACTGCACCCACAAGTGCGACAGCGGGGGTCGGCGGCCGGGTTGCGGCGGTGGTTCCTGCGGTGGCAGGAGCAGTCCCTTGTCATCGTGCCTATTTGCCCACAAACGGAGCAGAATAACACCTTTCGGCCGCAACAGTTATTGCGGTAGTGTCCCGGACGGCCGCACCGCCAACAGACCTCCCCTGGGGGCATATTCGGAATTCGTCGACACATTAGCCGCTTCAGAACAATTCGGGTACTGCGATGAGAGGCTCGTAAAGTGCAGATGTATTAGACTAATACGTCTCCACTTTAGAGGCTCGTGAAGTGCAGACGTATTAGACTAATACGTCTGCACTTTACGAGCCTCTGATCGCAGTACCCGAATTGTTCCGAAGCGGCTAATGTGTCGAGGCAGGACCTTGTCGACCCGGATTATTTTTTTCAACGTGCCGTACCCGGGTCGGCAATATTATATAGGTAACATAGGCCCCACGAGTAGTTTAATGTAAAGTAAGATTTATGTGTATTTTGGGAGAAATATTGCAGCAGTATAGTATTTCTAAAGTCACTTGAAACAGCAAAAAAACTCTAATTGGCGTCACAAAAAGAATATAAGACATAAGCGTCACGTAATTTACAAAATATACATATTCTACAAGCAACGTAATATTTCACTTTTTTTTAAGGTTGTCGTCAAACACAACGTAAAGGTTAATACACCATACAATACTGTCAAAAGGTCTCTAAAAAGCCATATCGATTATAACTATTTACGCAAATGCCTATATCCTAAGATCTGTGAAATTATGGCACGCCTATCCACCGCATTTCGCTGCACAAGTGGCCAGCCGTCGAACAGTAATTAAATAACGCGCTGGCACAGAGTTCTTTTTAAAAACTTTATTTTTAAAATACAGTCATCGTTGTATTATTGCACTATGCAATCGATGTTCCTGTTATCGCCAAATGTAAGTCTTAGAGCATCTCTAATTTTGTTCCAAGTTTTGAGTTCGATACGCAATCCTATTAGCATTAAAGCGCGACCGGATAATTTTCCTATCACCGCTTTTATGAGAAACATGTTGATTGGATCGTTTTGATTCTGATTGGTGTACGTTTCGATTAGGCTATTGCAGCTATCTATAAAAATTTCTACAGTATGAGAATCTCCAGAAAATGTAGGAATATTTTCGATATATAGCCTAAGGAGTTGATAATTGATATTTGGAGCTGTCATCGTTGTATTATTTGAAAATATTGCTTCTGAGCTAGTTTCTACTTCTGAGCTAGTTTTTACTTCTGAGCTAGTTTCTACTACACTAATTTTTTCGAATAACTGACACAAATCGTCAAAATGTGGATCGTTACTCATTAAATTTTAAACCTACTTAAATTTAGCGGTTCCTAAAATAATTTGCCTTGCCGATAGGCTGATGATTAAGTCTCGCCTTAGGGGATGTCTTGACAAGAAACGGAGACACAAAAGGAGATGGCTCTTACCCTTGCTGGTCGCAGGCCAACCCTCTAGTTTCGCTTCTTCGGCCGCTACTGTCGCCCTCTTGCTCTGATCCTCTGCTTTGCAGCGTCGCTATTTGGTGACCTCGATGGCCTGGGGGTGGTTCTTCGCGAGTAAACGGTTTAACCGACGCGAATACGCAAGAAGACGATCGATATGCTTCAGCGTTTCGCGACTCGCTATCCTACCGACTGCGCCAATTAAATAACGCGCTGGCACAGAGTTCTTTTTAAAAACTTTATTTTTAAAATACAGGAGCAAAGACGGAGGCTTAATGCTCACAGATAGACGTGTGTCGTATTTTATACAATAAAAAGTGCTTAGGTCTACAAATGTTTATTCAAGGAAACAGTCAGGTGTTTTTGTCCATATAACTCCTCCCTCAATTAGACGGCGATTGCAGGGTCGAAAAGAGCCGAAGGAGCCGATTGAAGTTGATCGATCTTCTTTCTTCGTGGTTCGATGAATCTTCTGTTAAATTTATACAGAAGGAGGGACAGGGCTGCAGCGAGTACAAGTCTTGTCAGTAGCCAATGAATCCAGGTTTGTGAGCTACTTTGAACATCTTCAAGTGAAACGGGGTTTAAAGAATTTATAGTCTTCTTGATGTCCTTTAGATCCTTTAGTGATATATTGGTCAGTTTAATTTTTGGAAAATTTTGGATTCTTGGTTTGTATTCTGTATATACGTATAATGTAGATAAAAATAATGGATGCTCTTGGGTTATCATTTCTTTGTTGGTGTATTTCACATTGTCGATTTCGATTGAACAGTTTCGTGGGACTTTGATTAGTTTGATCCCCGAAAGTATTGCAAATTCTGAATGTTGACAAGTTATCTTTGATTTCACTTGTTTTGTCGTCATAATAATGAGGTATTCTTCGTTGATTTTTTCAATAACATGGAACTCCGGTTAAATTCCGATGGAATGACAGGTTGTTTCTTTTCCTCGAATAACACTGGCAATGCAGTCCGTTTGTACTTGGGTGGATAAGCGATTTGTGAAGACAGATGAATTGGTTGCTGATTTGTTCGCATGGTGGTTCCATATACTGGTATTCATTTTGGTGAAGAGCCATATAAGGTTTAGGGGGAATGATAACAGTATGATTTTTGGTGGGGACTGGAATCAAGTGGAAATATTCGAAAACGTTTGGATTCATAATAGGTATTTCTATGGCGAAAATTAATTAATCTTTGGCAAAGAAACAATTTGTTCTTATTATAGTATACCAATCGAAAGTATTTCAATTTATAATTTCGTCTTTGGTATAGATTTGTGTCAACTGATTTAAAATATCATTTAGATAGTTTATAGTTAAGATATCCGGATGAACAGTGTGTATTCTAGCAAAAGTTATGGTAATGAAGAAAGGTAATGATTATATGTGAATTTACGAACATTTGGTCTATTAAGCTCAAATAAACTGTCTATTTGTAAAATATGTCTGTTTCGCTTTGAAGAACTTCACTATATTTTTCGAAATATTCCATAATTTTCTGTTGATTTTTAACAATGGAATTTATTGTTTTCTCGTAGTCATCTGTTAATTTTTTGAAGAGCGTAATCTGAGTGTTGACCTCAGTCACGATTTTGTGCTGATTCTTTTCCAGCGTTACAATGGCCTTATCGTAGTGTTCACCGTCCTTGGCATCTAGAGTACCGGCGAACCACTTGTTTATTGTCCCGACAAAGTTAAATAAGCCTCGTTTGTTTATTTTATGTTGATTCAAAAAATGAAGATTTGAGAATTTTTTATCTATTTCCAAAAACAACAGTTCCAAATTATTATAGTTATTCCGCAAACTAGCCGTAAGAATGAATGCGGTTTCTTGAAAAATAGATGCGTTCAAATTTGTATAAGTTAACTTAAAGTTTTCAATTTCATTTTGTAATTTGTCTAATTTCACATAGTGTAGGAAGGTATGTTTTCCTGAAATAATTTTTGCGTCGCCTAATATAAAGGGTAATATTCCTGGATTATTCGTCACAAATGATAGTACCGTCTTCATCGTCGCGATATTCCTGTAAGAGAGTTTTTGTAGTTAATTTTCTATGTCGCCGAAGTCTGTTTTTATGAACTGTAGTATTTTCTAATTTTGCTTTGATACCTTCGTTAGATTTTAGTTTTGATTTTTTATATTTTTGTTTTGTTTTAGATCTCAAATTTTGTTTTACAAAAACGTCAGCATCTTCTTGATATTCGATTGGGTCTTCGCGGTTTTCGTTTAATTTAGAAATTATTTTTTCCTTCGTACTTTGGTTTAGGTTATGAATGCTGTCGTATATTAGTTTTGTATTTTTCTTGTGATTTTCTATATAGTCGTTTATGATAACTTCCTCTGTCATGTCAAAGGGTTCGAGAGTGTTAGTATGTCCATTAATAATACTAAAAGGGGTCTGTTTTGTTACACTGTGTATAGAATTATTATATGCTAAAATTGCATACATCATTAACTGATCGATCCTACTGGTTTTGTCTTGAATTCTAAGGCATCTAATATTTTCCGAAAGCGTAGAATGAAGTCGTTTGACGGGGCTGTTGCTATTAGGGTTGTAAGGAGTAGTTATGTGTAAATTTATCTTATGCAATTTAATGAAATCTTTAACAATGCTGTTGTTAAATTCAGTGCCACCGTCTGAAATAATAGTGTGGGAATGCCGTGATGTGTTAAATATTGTAAAAGACAACCGATTGTGTTGATGCCACTAGCTCCAACTATTTTGTACGCTTGGGCGTAACGCGAAAATGGATCAATTATAGTTAAGAACTTCTGATTTTCCATTTGATACGTGGCGAAATGTATAATTTCGAAGGGTTTGGAAGGGCTAGGAGTAATATTAAATTTAACTTTTGAGGGTTTCCTGTCATATTTCGCTGTTTGACAAACGTCGCAATTATCTATATATTTTTCGATGTCATTTTTAAATTTTGGCCAAAAGTATTTGCTTTTTAAAGCTGTTTCTGTTTCATTGATACCTCGGTGACAGGTCTTGGTTTCATGGTGGTACCTAATTTTTTGCTGTTGTTCGTAAAATTCTTCGACATCCTCGAGTAGGATCTTAGTTCGAACAAATTTAAGTGAGGGATTTTTGAAAGTTTGACTTACTGTAGTACAAAAGGTGTTAATAATATTAACGTCTTTAAAAAACAGACAATACGTTTTCTTGCTGTCAATATATTCTTTTATAAATAAAATGATTTCTGTTTCTAAATTTTTAAGAGGTAATGAAACTTTTATTTTAGTTTTTTCTTTAAACGGCTTCGATCGAACCACATATTTGTGGGTAAGATTGTTATTTGTTGAAAAAATTACTTGGTTATTATAACAATTAGTACATTTTTCTACTATAGGTATACTTAATATAGGTTCTTCTATCGACGTATGCACCGTCTCGTTTGTGTCGTCTAAGTGTTCGTCAGGAACGTGTTCTTGTTGTGGGTTTGTAGGTGTGTCTAGTTTGTATATTGGGGGTCGGATCTGTATGTCAGAAATTATGTTAATTTTGGGTTTTTCTTTTGGAATATTATAGATGGTGTCGTCAAAATCGGGAAAATGGGACTTCTTTCGATGTTCTTGGTCTGTAGGGATGTTATAAGTATGAAATGGTGGTCCAATATGCGTATCAGAAATTATGGGATTTTCTTTTAGGACTTGGTTTAGAAGTTCGTCGGATAATTCAGGGAGATCATCAGGATTTTGGAGATATTGATTTATATCATCATTTATAGTGCCAGGATTTGCTATTATTGATTCGGTTTCGATTCCATTAATTTCTACGGGGGATAGGGCGTCGGCATTAGTGTTGTTTTTTCCTTTTTTATAAAATATTTCATAGTTGTATTCTTCTAGCTTTAGGCGCCATCTCACTAATCTAGAACTGGGATCTTTCAGAGAAAATAACCACTGGAGTGGTTTATGATCGGTAAAGATTTTAAATTTAGTGCCAAAAAGGTACGGCCTAAAATATTTCGTGGCAAATACGATGGCCAAGAGTTCTTTCTCTATAGTTGAGTAATTGCATTCGGCTGGGTTGAGCGTCCTAGAAGCGTACGCAATTGGTCTGTCTTGACTTACAGGCCCTTGTGACAGAATTGCGCCAACAGCAACATTTGAAACGTCCGTGGTGAGATTAAACGGTTTGGAAAAATCCGGGTATTGTAATACCGGGTCGTTGGTCAAAATGGTTTTGCAAAAATTGAAGGTCTTAATAAAATTTTCATCATGTTCGATCTTCTCTCCTTTTTGAAGACATTTTGTGAATGGTTTCGTGATTTTCGCGAAGTCTCGAATATACTTTCTATATTACCCGAGTAACCCTAGGAAAGATTTTATGTCGTTTGCTGTTTTGGGTAGCGGAAATTTTTGGATAGCTTCTATTTTTCGCGGGTTTGGCTTGATGCCATCAGGAGTAATGACATGCCCTAAGAATTCTACCTCTTTACGCAAAAACTCACATTTGTCGAGCTGTATCTTAAGTTGTGAATTTTGTAATTTTTGAAAAACTAACTTTAAGTTGGCTAAGTGTTCTTCTAAGCTGCTAGAAAATATGATTATGTCGTCCATGTATACTAGGCATTGTAATTCTTTGAGCACCTGGTCTATAACCCGTTGAAAGGTCGCGGGCGCGTTCTTGAGACCAAATGGCATACGCGTATATTCAAAGTGCCCGTTTTCTACACTAAACGCGGTTTTTTCTATACTATTCGGATGCATCTCAATCTGATGGAACCCGGAGGTGAGGTCTAATGTTGAAAAATATTGGCACCTACCTAGCTTTTCTAATATGTCGTTTATGTTGGGAATCGGATACCTATCGTCGACGGTTTTGTCGTTAACTTTCCTGTAGTCGACGACTAAGCGCCACTTTGCCTTACCGGAAGCGTCGGGTTTCTGAGGCACGATCCAAATTGGGGATGACCATGGGCTACTTGAAGGGCGTATAATACCATCCTCAAGCATTTTATTAATCTCTCTCTGTACCTCTTCTTTATGTACGAAAGGGTATCTATAAGTTTTGGCGTGTACCGGGATTTCGTCAGTCGTTTTGATCTGGTGCTTTACCTCGTTTGTGAACGTAAGCTTGTCGTTTTCCTTATGGAAAATGTTGGAAAATTGTTTACATAATTTAATTAATTTTGATTTCTCTTCGAAGTTTAAATGATCAGTTCGAATAAGGGATTCTACATTAATTTCGTTATTTTGTGAATTTAGAGGAAGAACATGTTCCATACTGTATATTTCAAAATTTTCTTTTCGTGAATTGGGGAAAGGAATTACTTCGAAAGGCTCGGTTAATGTTACTGTTTCGCATTTATTTGAGTGGTTTTGTATTTATATGTATGCATATCCTTTATCGGCTGTTGTAAGAGTTTCGGGAATAAAACAGTTGTTAATTTCTGTTTCGCATAAAATAACGTCGCCAGAATAGGTGTTAACTGGTAATTTAACTCGTCTTATCCCGCACGGCTCTATTTCAGTGTTAAGAAGCAGCTGTGTTTGGCTTTTGCGGCAAAATATGGGAAATTCAATATTTTTATTTTACAGAACATTTTCTTCGTATGCGATATGAAATTTGAGTCTTTTTAAGTCGTTTGAACCAATTACTCAAAATCTCGTCAAAATCAATATGAAAAGGGAATAAATGAAAAGTGATTGACTCGGATAAGTTCAGTAAATTTCGTAAGTTGAGGTCCGCCTTAAATCTGCATTTATTTTCTCCGTTGCATGTTTTAATTGAAAAAGGTTCATTGTAAATAGTTTCTGGGAAGAATTTTTCGGCAATTTTTGGATTTCATATAGATTTGCTTGCGCCTGTATCTATTCATAATTTTAAAGGTGGGTTAATTGTTTCAATATAGGGTAAGGCGTCTTCGTCGGATATATTAAGTTCGATCATTGTATATTCATTTGGAAAGGAAGAATTGGAAATTATGTGGTTTGGTCCGGGAGGCCGGTTGTATAAAAATTTTCATTTGCCTTGGAAACATCATTTTCTGTTATTTCGGTAATGTTTGCTGTGGATTCGGGAACGGTGTCGTTTGTTTCTGGTACAAAATTTCGTTCAAAATAAGTGTTTTCGTCTGTATAGTAATCTTGTTCATATTGATTATTATAACAGTCATAGTCAAAATTATAGTCTGGCTGATCAGGTTGATCACAATAAACATTATACAGTTCTTCTGATACAAAATTTTTTGGTCCAGTCGATTGAAAATAATTTGGTATTCTGTTCGGAGCTGGTTGACGTTGGGGGTAAATGTTTGGAATATGGGATGTTATTGACATTGGAGTGGTTTGACGTTGGGGGTAAATGTTCGGAATATGAGATGTTGTTGACATTGGGGTAGGTTTGTAACTTGGGGTTTTCCCTCGTGGTTTAAAAGCATTTGTGCCTCGCGGTTGCGGTGTTTGAGGATAAAAGACATCTTTATTAGTAAAATATTTTTGAGGTTGGTTGTTAATTTGCGGTTTTGTTGGAATAGGTGCGGAAGGAAATCTAGATTGGGGAATTCCGGGAAATTGCCTTGGTGGTAAGAATGGTTGTATAGTCCTTGGTGGAACATATGACTGGTTTTGAATTTGCATAGGGACTGTCGAATGATAGAATTAGTAGAGAAAGACATTGTTTGGGGTTTAGTCATAGTCATTGGTTGTGGGGTAGGTTTATTAAACTGCCCTGAAATATGTCTGTACTGGTTTTGAACGTACTGAAAGTTTTCTTCCTCTATAACGAGTGCTATAGCGTGTTCTAGCGATGTTGGATCTCTAAGGCGTGTTAAATCTTGTAGTCTAGGAGGTAATCCTCTAATTAATGTTTTCAATGCTAATTCTCTGTAATTTTGAAAATGAAGGTCTTTTTCGTTGACATGAATGTTTAAGGAATTTAATTTTGATATCAACAATCTACAGGCATCCTGAATTCTGGAGCCAAACTGATGAGTTTCGTTCCTAAAAGGTCTCATTATAATCAAGTCTTGCACTATGCAATCGATGTTCCTGTTATCGCCAAATGTAAGTCTTAGAGCATCTCTAATTTTGTTCCAAGTTCGATACGCAATCCTATTAGCATTAAAGCGGGACCGGATAATTTTCCTTTCACCGCTTTTATGATAAACATGTTGATTGGATCGTTTTGATTCTGATTGGTGTACGTTTCGATTAGGCTATTGCAGCTATCTATAAAAATTTCTACAGTATGAGAATCTCCAGAAAATGTAGGAATATTTTCGATATATAGCCTAAGGAGTTGATAATTGACATTTGGAGCTGTCATCGTTGTATTATTTGAAAATATTGCTTCTGAGCTAGTTTCTATTTCTGAGCTAGTTTCTACTTCTGAGCTAGTTTTTACTTCTGAGCTAGTTTCTACTACACTAATTTTTTCGAATAACTGACACAAATCGTCAAAATGTGGATCGTTACTCATTAAATTTTAAACCTACTTAAATTTAGCGGTTCCTAAAATAATTTGCCTTGCCGATAGGCTGATGATTAAGTCTCGCCTTAGGGGATGTCTTGACAGGAAACGGAGGCACAAAAGGAGATGGCTCTTACCCTTGCTGGTCGCAGGCCAGCCCTCTAGTTTCTATTCTTCGGCCGCTACTGTCGCCCTCTTGCTCAGATCCTCTGCTTCGCAACGTCGCTATTTGGTGACCTCGATGGCCTGGGGGTGGTTCTTCGCGAGTAAACGGTTTAACCGACGCGAATACGCAAGAATACGATCGATATGCTTCAGCGTTTCGCGACTCGCTATCCTACCGACTGCGCCAATTAAATAACGCGCTGGCACAGAGTTCTTTTTAAAAACATTATTTTTAAAATACAGGAGCAAAGAGAAGGCTTAATGCCCACAGATAGACGTGTGTCGAATTTTATACAATAAAAAGTGCTTAGGTCTATAAATGTTTATTCAAGGAATTTTTGGTAACAGTCAGGTGTTTTTGTCCATATAACTCAGTGTAACCCATGCAAGTATTGGCGATATTATATTAGGCGAGCATGCAGTCACTTGTTTTTACTACAATATCTATCATCTCTGTCACCTTCATCTCTTTTTGCTACTAATACCAGGTGCGGTTTAATATGGTTAAAAAAGTCTTTTGTCTCATATTTTATTGCCGAGGCGCCTGTTCTCGAGCTACCCTGGTAAAATATAAATGAACTCACTTAGAACACAGTGATATACGGGGCGCGTTCTATTTCATAGCATTTACCACGCTCTGCTACTGGTAAAAACACCAGACTAATCACCAGAAATCACCCGTTTAAAATTCAAAGGCGGTCGACGTCGACTTACTCAAGGAGGCAGCCAATAAGAAAGCGAGCATATCGATTTGATTGGTAGGCGTTTCGAAAATTATAACACACCTGAGGTCTGCTAGAGCTGGGTCTGTTCAATAAAACCTTGTTACCTTAGTAAAATATTGTATATAATTTATTATCACAATATTATGAGAGTCACAATTATGATTGTACAACTGTTAAATGATAACAGTATAAAATAAATCAACTTTAGAATAAAGTTAAATTTTTAGTTAAAAATTTGTTTGAAAGCAACAAGAAAAGGTTTAAACTGTCCTTGCAAACAAACTCTGACTGTTCAGCTATAATTATAATTCCTCTGAATAATAAGTTGGAACTGCGTCTTCAGTCGCTTACGCTCAAAAGGAGGCTTGTGGTAGTGCGGGGGCGAGGCTAGGGCTTCCTCCGGTCCTTGTCTGCTCGTGTAGGCGCTGTTGTTGTGGCTAGCAAATCTCAGGGTTTTCCGCCAAAGTAGAGCTGACCAGGAATCCACGCCTATGCCTACGTTGTTCGTCGTCAGAAGGCTGTGGTCGTAGCGTCCTCAGAGATGGTGTTGCAAGCGTGAACAGATCAGAAATAAAATAGCATTAGACAAGGTCTAAGCCTTTTACAAAAATGATAAACCACTAGGTTATGATTAATATTTAAAATTGACTATTAATACCAAAGTTATTTAATATAGACAAATAATGATGAAAACTAAATGTTTAGAACTATACTAAACTATTGGAAACTATGCATAGCTTTTAATTTTTTTTTGATACTTAATATAATTTAACTGACCAGAAGGGAGTTTGCATTTTGGGCACCAAGGCAATAAATGGACTAATCCAACATGCCCAAAAGGTCCTCTTTACAAAAGTTGCAACTACATTCAAACTAGATAAAGCTATATGTACCTCGTTCATGTTCTTCGGCAAAGTTGGTAGTGTTCGTCGGCGGCTATTGTACATATTGTGTCTTATGTATTGGACGTTGTTGTTAAGTTACTCGGAAGGTCCCTTTGTAACTCCTGGCGTATGATCTTCATAGATTTTTCCGCAAGGTCTTCTGTAGCTTTCCTTTTGCAAGTAACACTTACCACTTGTCGTGTTAGGCTTGCCAAATTTGCCTCGTGGTTGTGCTCTCCTGGATGTTTAGTTATTACGATGCCCCGAGGGTATGTACCGGTGCTTTGCACTGCCGATTTGTACATCTCCAAAACTTTTCACTCGTAGACTTTATGTCTTTAGTAAAACTAAATTTAAAATTATCAAACACTAACATTGGTTTTCCTCGATTACTGGAAATTATTTTGGTTTCCATTGCAACTATACACGATACGCGCTATAACAATGTCAATAACCAAACAATAATAAAATGTGTTTCATTTTTGCAGGGCCTTATACAGGTTACATCCATTAGTAAATTTAATTTAATTTTATTACTCCAGGTACTTAAAATACCTGTTTGGTGCCCAATTTGCATGCGCCCGACCAGAATAGCAAAGTGCTTAATATTTAATTAAAAGAAAAAATTGTGAGAATGCTCCAGCCCTAGTTCAATGGAAATTATGGAATTTTAAATCAAATTTAAGGCGAAAAGTTTATTTGAGACAGAAACAGAATCTAAGAAAGCTAATAAAACTGCAGTCAATAGGAATTTACAAAAAACTGAGTTTATGCAAATCGTGGTATAGCAAATGGTGGTCGTTAAAGGAAGACAGTGCTATATTTCTGAATTAAAAATGGCCGGGGCCTTGGACGAAATGAGTCCTTCAAAAAAACAGCACGTCATAAAAAAAAACGCTACAGGTGAGTAGTAAACTCGCTGAATTAAGCAAAAATCAAAAGAAATTACTCACCTGCTGTGTCTTCGTTTCATTCGCTACGCAGCGAAAAAATGCCTCGTGCAAATGCCGTCGCCTGTCGACGCCGTGTGCATGCAAAGAAAAAACAAGGATATTAGTCACAACTAACCAAAATACAAAACCACTCAAAAAATCCACCGATGGCGATAATTGTATAAGATAAAAATCGAAAAGGTTCAAAATTTGAGAGATATTTTGACTGAGTTTTCTCTACGAATTGAATTCAAAGGAGACCGGGAGCCAACTGGCAGTTGGCGAGGACGCCGGGTGGCACAGCAGTCATCAGACCGCATTCGACCAATCAGGTTTTAGCATGAAACGTATCTAATAAACTAGACAGAGTTTATATTCAAATTATGCATCAAAAGAACCGAAAAATCGAGTAATTCATAATACCGATTTTTATTACATACCTGCTGATAAATGAACACATAATTTGCACTTGAATTTTCGCATTTTAAATCTGTGTAGGGTTCGAGGCTAGGTCGATGTATACATTTGGACATTTTTCGAGTGGCGAAGTAAACTGTCTTTATACTTTGAAGTAAATGAGCACTTTGCACAATTATACTTAGATGTAGAGGTAATGTTAGGTGCAGTGGGGCATGGGTTACTGTCGAGCCAGTTGCTGCCTTCTTGCTGTCGAAGTGGCGACTGTTCGACAATGGGGCAACTGTAGAAAACACAGTGTGAACTGGAACAGAGAGGCAAATTAGTAGGTATTACTGATTATCATTTTTAGTAATTAAACAATGGTTATAATATGAAATTGGCGGTAGCAGGAAAAATGTAAATAACTATTTGATAATGCCAAATAAAATAACGTATTTTTCTGCATACAGTTCAATCAAAATTTTTGTATATAATAAACCTCTCAATACTCCAAACTATAGGAGTACCCCAGAAGCAACTGAATGCTTGTGCAGGGGAGCCATTACTATTTTTTTATGTTGCATGACAACATTTTTGAGAAAATTAATATTTTTTTATATACATATACGTGTGTCCCAATTTGATACTGGAGAAAGGCAGGGGCGTATCATTCTAGACGCTCTATTTTGGAAATTATGAAATATTTGAAATAATTTAAGTTTTAAAATTTGATAATTGTCAGAAAATTGAATAGCACTAGTATTAATGAACTGAAACATTACCAGAAAATAAATGAATTAGAAAATTTGAGATTTATGTTCAAAAATTATGGCTTTAAAATAAGAATCAAAAAAATAAAAACGAGTAACGGATTTAGACATGACCAAAACAAAAAAATCCGTTACAAAATCTATGGAGCAGGTGTCGACGTAGGCCAGTATAACCAGTGCCGTGTTAGGAAATAAGGATGGCGCTTTATTTTACGGATTTTGGTTTTGTGCATAGATTTTTGTGTGGTGTTGTTTTGTGTGAAACAAAATTATTGGTTTGCTTTGGTTTGTATTATTTCAAAGTTTATTTTATTTTTTTAGAGCATTTAAATAAAATTTTTATAATATTATTAAGAGCCGCGCGCCTCCTAAGACTCGGTATTGTTTTAAAAAGCAAATGCTGTTCCAAGTGACTTCATTTATACCATGCCAATGGAATTTAAACGGTTATTGGTTGTTTTCCAGTCTAGGTGGCTATGTCGTTGGAATAATGGTGTTTGGTTATATCTGACATTACATGTTATTAAGGGTCTTGCTGTGAGTTAATTCGTATTTTTTTATTTGCCTGTTAAAGTTTCACAGATATATCTACGAATTTACCGGGGCTAATATACATAGATTTCTCTAGATTTCTTTATCACCGTTGATGCAGTGTACAAAACGTTAAATAAACTGCATGTATCTTGTCCAAAACATTTTTAGTAGATTGATTTTAGTAACTAGAAATTATTTGGTGGACAAACTGGGCGAATTCCAAACATTTTAGATAGATCATTGCAGCTGTGGAAATCTAGCAAGTACCTTGAGAGGCTCGAAATTAAAAAATTTTTGAAGTCAACAAAAAAAAATAAAAAATATTTTCCGAATTGCATTAAAACCACTTCTTAACGGCGCTTTCCTAGTCAGCTGGTACGCTCGCAGTTGCCAATTGCACAACATATCGTAAATTTACTTGTTTTTTACTTGTTCACAGAAATTATTTCAAAAATGTAGAAATTCTGAGAATATCATAAAAGGTCGATATTTTTTTGTGGTTTTTAAATTTCCAGGGAAACATTTTTCTGTTATGGCAATAAAAACATCACGGTTTAACTTAATTTATTAACTTCTTGACCCGCTTTTTGATTTTCTAATGTAAATCCTTTACTTCTTTTTTAAAAAATATCATTATAATGTCCAAAAATGTATTGAGAATTAACAGTCTGCACAAAATGCCACCAGTAACTTGACCACACAAATTAAAGGCACAAGTTTATTCTGTTCGTGAGCGTCAGATCTTAGCATCTCCTTGTCCGTAGCTATAAGAAATCTGTTGTGATACAGCCTATAATAAAACTGGCAATTTCTGATGGGATACCTACTTCCGTAAGATTGTAGCATGGTGAGGATGGTATACAAAAATCTGGCGGTACCATCGCAGCGGAGCCCAGCGTCGATCCACGGGAAAAGTACAGAGGCACGTGCACTTCACTCTGTCTTCCACTCGGTACTGACGGACGGCGGGTGGTCGCCCTGCCGCGGAGGACGTTGACCCGATCAAGAGATATCAGCTGTCTACGCGAACAGGCAATGCGCACTGTTTTAACGCCGCGCGTCGCAGCTTACCGGAGGGCCGAGTTACTGGGGACTAGGGTTGATTGGCCCCATGTTTTAGACTTTTTCAAAAAAAAAAATTTCGCATTTTCCTATTTAATAGCGGTCCCCTACTGTGTGGTTAAAATTTTTTACATCATGACTGAATCACCTTGTATAAATGCTGGTAGTGTTGTGTAGTTACGGACTCGGTCACACTTCATACGTTCCAGTCGAGACTGTCTGCTAATACCCCGGCATCGCGGCTTGAAGGTCACAGAAGCAAAAATATACGTTTCATATTTCACTTGCCATTGGGCTCGGACAGGGACTCTTTAAAATAAGGGGACCCAGCATGTCACAGTCTATCACATAGGAAAAGTGAAGCCTAGTTTTCTGTATATCTCCAAGGAGACCACATAAGTGGGCTGGTACAAGGTTATGTTATATGCCAGTGTCCAACTGCCATCAGGTTTTATGTGACATGCCAGTGCCATAGATTCTAAAGGAGGCAAAATATTTCCCATCATAGTTCACAATTTTTAAGTTTTCTAACTTCCAGATAGTCAATTAAAGGTAATGCGGCCGCTTGTAGTAGTCCCAATAATTGCAACCAGATTTTTGTTGTCTCACCTTTAGTAATCCTACAATTCCCATTACGTGGGCATTACGTATAAGTAAGTAGTTCAAAACAAAAATGGTGTTTCCTAAATTTTAAATTATTAAGCAGGTAGCTTCAGTCAGGTCTTTTTTTAAACAGTTTTTATCTACAACTATAAGTTTATTTTACGTTTGTGAGGTACCTTGGAAGAGAAATAAAATTACAAAAATGAGCACCGAGAAAAACTACATGATTAGAACTAAGTACAAGACCTAATCTTATTAGTCCATCCCGAAATCTGTGAAAGTTCTTTGGGTAGATACATTCAACAAGGGAAGAAAGTTCAAGTACACATATTATTACAAATGGATTCAGGAACCTGGTAACAAGGTGCAATAGCGACAAATTCTCAAATAAGCAATATCGGCACTGACTTACCATATTTATATTACTTAAATTCCTGTAAATAATTGCAGGAAACCAAATTCAAATATAAAATAAATTTGATTCATTTGGCACTTGCCATATTCTGTGTTTGTTGACAGAACATTGTCAAGCCTAATTTTTAGAAATCATGGAAACCATTATTAATTTTTACTAACAATCAAAGTACCTTTATATTAATAGATTCTCCAATAAAATGGCATACTTGGCACCATTGAGACCATTAGAATGGAGAAAGAAACGGCCTCACTTTGGAAAGTATAATGCTGGGTCCCCTTACTTTAAAGGGTCCCTGGGCTCGGAGGTCAAAGGTCAACGGTCAGTGGGATAATGATCTGGCGGTAGCGCGAACCAATCACTCGGGCACCTTCAGTACCCCTCGCAGTCGGGCGGTCTCGCGAAGTCGCTGCGTAGCGGGAAATTTGGTCGCGTTTTACCGCGTTTCTGTCTTAGAGAGATTTGCATAGAGAAAGGGGGCTCGTACTCCCATAGCCTATCTACTCATTAAAATTTGTTCATGAATGGCAGGAGTGAGCAAAATTACCATACGCAAAATCTTACATGAAAGAAAATTTGACACAACGATAAAACCGCCAAAACCGTCACCTATAAATAGGAAGAAAATGTAACACAACGATAAAACCGCCAATACAGTCACTTGGAAAGAGGAAGAAAATGTTAGATAACGATACAAAATTTGCTATACTAGGGAATGTGCATTCATTTTATTTCAATAAAGAGATACCTACATTGAGTAAAATTTTAACCGCCTTGAAGAAAGATGACAGTATACCTTGGAATAAACTAACTGAATCTGATATAATTGTATACTGGAGAAGGAAACATTTAAGAAACATTTGAAAATTTCGCATGGAACAAGGGAATATTTACTACATGGATGAGATTTGGATTAACGAAGGCTGTACTGTGAGTAAGATGTGGCAGGGAAAAAACATAACAAGTTATCGTCAAGCGCATTTGGAGGTTTGGTCTACCGGATTAAAAGTGCCAACTAGTGGCTTTAGTTAATTTCAGCAAGGAAAACTTTACAAAATATGGCGTTGAAGACATCCCAGAAAAAATAAATACCTATCGTAGTGCTTCCACTGTCACTTTATCATTGCGAATTGAACCCGATAGAATTAATATAGGCCCAAGTTAAAGATTTTGTAGTGAGAAGAATTACCACATTCAAAATGAAAGATGTACGGGAGCTTTTCAAAGAAGGGAATAAACAGGGGACTGCAGAAAATTGGGGTAAATATGTAGAACACGTAATTAAGGAAGAGGACAAAACATGTGGAAAATTGATGTAGTCATAGATAATTTATTTAAGGGATGACAGTTCTACGAGTATTAGAGATTCTTCTGAAGATGAAGAGCTGTTACATTCTAGGTAGTAGTAAAATATATTATTTTTTGTTGTTTTTGCAGTTCTTATCTCGGTTTTTATACTTATTTTTATAATACATATATAGGGTGTTTCTAAATTATGGTGCCAAAGTAACATGACAGGTACAAAATGACATTTTGGACAAAAAGTTTCCTATAAACATGGGTCCGAAAATGCATTATAAAAAAGTTACAGGGTGATAAAGTACAGTTTCAAAAACATATTTTTCCCAAGAACTTCTACAGAAGTTATGCAATTTAAATGAAACTTGGTGCAGTTCATTAGTGGCTGAAGTGCAACAATTTCGTGTAAAAACCATTTATTCCTATCGCCCAGAGGCGGAGGGGCGGGGTAGCGCAATGGGTTTTATACTCATAACTTTTTTGAGGTTATCTTTTTGGTCTTGCAGGTTCATCATTTTAGTGCATATTTTCATTTTGCTACAAAAGTGTACTCTTGTTCCATTACGATACAATCAACCGTTTGCGTTGAAATGGGCAAAATGTGCCCCAAAACACCTGTTGACTCCAAAGTTTGAAAAATAAAATTTTCAACTGCCGCTTTCAAATTTCACAGAATAATTGTAGCATTTAAAGTGACAAAAAATTCCCTATGAACAATGTACCAAAAATTGTTCGCTTTCAAAATGGAACGGATTGAGCTCGACAAAATTTTTACACCCTATTTCAAGAAAAGCAGTGATGTTCCACTCAATGCCAATTAGGCATTTTTTATTAGTTTTGAACATACAATTCATCTGTAACATTTAAATGAGGTAGGTGATAATTTTATTTTTCTAACTTTGGAGTCAACAGGTGTTTTGGGGCACATTTTACCTCAACAAGTTATGAGTACAAAACCCATTGAGCTACCCCGCCCCTCCGCCTCTGGGCGATGGGAATAAATGGTTTTTACACGAAATTGTTGCACGTCAGCGACTAATGGACTGCAGCAAGTTTCATATAAATTGCATAACTTCTGTAGAAGTTTTTGCGAAAAATATGTTTTTGAAACTGTACCTTTATCACCCTGTAACTTTTTTTATTATGCATTTTCTTTTTGTTCAAAATGACATTTTCTACCTGTCATATTACGTTGGCACCATAATTTAGAAACACCCTGTATGTAGAGTGTAGATGTGTAGAAGATATATTAGAGTGTAAATGCTCGCTGTGAAATAAACTAGAAAGTTAAAATAAATTTGTTAAATGTAAAAAATCGTTTTTATGGTTACTATCAATGAATTTAAAACCCTATTTCGACACCTATGGTATCGAAAATGTAGCTACCCGGTCCCAATTTCCATCGTGTCTTATTATTTGGAGTCATTTTACAGGGATCCCCTCATAAACTACATTACTTCTGTTCTAAACTACCGATATTTTTTGTATTTCTCATACAAACCTCGTAGAGGATTTGCATCTATAACGAGCCATAACTATCCTTTCATTTCCAAACAGACTATATGTAGCAAGCAGAGTGGTTTGTTTATGCTTATTATTAAACATACTATAGCCATGTATAGAAATACTTTTCTTCTACAGGTATCGCTGACAGAATTCAAAAAGAGATAGCAGTTCTGGCACCAGCTTCAATGAAAATTAAAATCATCGCACCACCTGAAAGAAAGTACTCGGTGTGGATTGGGGGCAGTATCTTGGCTAGCTTGACAACATTCCAGCAGATGTGGATCTCTAAGCAGGACTACGATGAGTGTGGTCCAATAATCGTTCATAGGAAATGCTTTTAAAAAATATTAGATATTTATTTTTATTATTATCCACATGCCTAGAGTCAATTTATTGGTGGGAAGACAATTAAATTAAACTTGTAAAATAGAAGAATAATATGTTAAACTGTTGTAAACTCAGAATATGCAAAATAAATTTCAGCTTATTCACCGAAAACATTGTTTATAGTTTAAGTGCCCAACAACTCCTATAACCTCAAATCTGTATTTTATATAGGCAAATCGGAAGTTGCTGAGGGAGAGTTCTGAAAATTGTGCCAGCTATGAACAAATGCTATCATATATCAACGAGTTCATCTTCCCGGCCCGGGAAGCTGATGGATCTCATAAAAATTTCTTCCTAGAGGAATCCCCCTGTAAATGTATGGCACCCTAAAGGTGAGGTTTGAAATCGTAGTTATTTGTTTAACTTTTTTATTGCTTTACCTATTTTAATAATTTGTAGCACTTTTTGTAGTTGCACACCATGCGAACGGCAGCTTTGGGGTGGCAGCAGGGTTCGTGGGTAAGAAGGTTTGATGCTAGTTGTTGTGAGTTCTTTTTGTAAAGGGAGGTAAATTGGACGCCACCGAGTTCTTTTTTTACTTGCAAAAACAAATTTGGAGAACTGGGAAACCAATAGGACATTACGTAATCCTTTATACCTGGCAACGCTGTAAACAATGAAACCTCAAATACACTAACTAATTATATTTACACTATACCATAGACTTATGAACATGCACTATACAGACGAAAGAAAATGTCAATGACAAATGCAAAACGTTGTTTGAATACCTACCTATTACGTAATCGATAAAACTTGAAAGGTACTTAAGTATAGGCATGTCAAATCGTTCTGAACAAAAATAGGCTATATAAATAACTTCTCTGGTCCTGGGCATGCTTGTTCAGCTATACCATCTAGAAGGTAACTCTCTGTAGCTTATGTCTTGCATTGATAGATCGAAAGAGATGTATAGATCACTCACAGGTGAGAAGAGAAGTAATGAGAAGTTTTAAGAACTCTTGAGAACTTACAGCATCATGTCTCGCTTGGCGGACACTTTTGATCTACCTCGTAGGCGAAAGTGACATAAGGGTACAACCATAGAAATCCTAAAAATTATTTTTACTTGTGCCAAATGGTGACAATAAACATCGAAAAAAACCTTACCACTTCCATGGGTTTTTCTATATAGGTAAGATACAGTACGGTAAGCAAAATGGCAGAAGAACTTCCAGAGTTTTCTTCTGTCTATTGGTAAAATAATACTCAGCAATATCCTTAAAAAAAGACGAAAAACTACGTCGAGAAAATACCAGAAAGAAAATTTTGACTTAGGCGAATAAGAATTAAGACAAAATGGAGGCCTGCTTACCCATGCTGCAAGGTATTCCGGTGAGACTTGATGGAAAATCGCACTGAAGGAGGCTTCGGACAAAGTTGGCGTGATGATGAGATACTGACTTTACTGTAGAACCCCTCATTTCAAAATCGGCTTTTTCAACACATTTTGCCCCGGCCAAAACCTTAACGAAATTTCCAAGGCTCGACAATACCGGACGGCTGCCACTCGCAAAAAGGGACGAACATAGCCGCTTCACCTCTTCGGTATTAGTAGGGTCGCTGGTAGGTAACGCGGCACTTGAGGCGCCCCCTCCACTTTTCTCCTAGGCCCCGCCCCCTTCCTCGCTGGCCAATTGTAGCGGTCTATCCCATGACTCGGCACGTGGCGCCAAATTCAAATTTCTGAAAATAAAAAAACGCCAGGGTTCGAACCTGCGACCATCGATTTACAAAGTCAACGCTCTTCCAACTGAGCCATCGACGCATTTGAAAATATTACTTTAAAATTGTGTAGACTAGAATCTCGGTCACAGAATTAAGAATACAGCGTGTCTCAAAAGCAACTGATATGTCAAAAAATTATATACAGGATGCGTTAAATCATGGGAAAGTCAAAAGGGCCTAATTTCATCGCGTCACAGATTTTTTCTCAGCATATGTACAGGGTGGACGAAAAAAATATACAATGTAAAAAAAAATAAAAGAGCCTTAATCCTCACGTGGCGTTTCAGAATTAAGAATAAGTAAATTACAGCGTGTCTCAAAACTCATGTACGGGATAGGACAAAAACTAAAGCTAAAACGGCGTTAATCTAAAGCCAAAAGGACCTTAATCGTTGCGTGACGTCACAGATTTTTCTTGTACAGGGTGGACATCAAAAACATACAAGGTGGCATAAGAAAGCCAAAAGGACCTTAACAATTTCATCACGTGGCGTCTCAGAATTAAGAATAAGTAAATTACAGATGTCTCAAAATTCACAGTTGTATAGGAAAGAACAAAAACCAAAGCTAAAAGCCCTACTGCAAAAATTCTGTACTATGCTATCTGTCCTATTGATAAGATTATTTTTTATATAGATTTGTCCGTTTTTAGAATTTTTGAAGATATAAAACATAAATAATATTGTGGTTATAAAAATAATGCGTTTTGACGTTTGCCCGGCGGCCTTTGGCGTTTACACAAAGTTTTGACTTTTACGCAGCGTTTGGCATACACAGGGTCTGACAAAAGCCAAAACGGCTTTACGCGTCTCAAACAAAAAATATGCTATTGCTATAAGATTCAAAACAATTTTAAGACTCAATGTACACCACGTGCGTGGTGATTCAACATTTTGACCCATAAAATGGCTTTTTTCGATCTGTAGCGAGCAACACGCATAATTTTAAACTTTTGGTCAATACAAATTTTAATCTAAGTAATTACTCACATTTTGAGACAAAAATTATTTAAAAATATTTTTCACAATGACCGTTATTAGCATTTGCGCAAAAAGCCTAATAACGGCCATTGCGATAAATGCCTAATTTCGAGTAAAATACAGTTAGATATTTGCAAAAATTCTGGATTGTCCTAACAATAATTATTTTTTAAGTTAAAACTATCAAAGACAATCGACGCAATATTAAAACGACTCACGTCTGGTCGCGCAGAATTACACACATATCTAAGGATTTTTTCTCAAAAGGCATTTTTCCGACATACAGGCTTAACCAAAAAGCACACTGAAAGATATGCGCAAAACTTTTCGCGAAATTAGTATGTTCCCAGCAAACACTGATGAATGGGGCTTAAATGGGCAAGCGCATAGTCCCCAGCACTGTTCTAATTGGCACATCTGTGGCAGCCATAAATGGACCACAAGCGCAATGTCCCGCCGGCCAGCAGCAGACCATCCTATAATTTGCCAACAACTTACCTTGTTGGGACACAAAAGAGCCAATGCAGACGCCAACATCTTGCCGCATTTGGCGAACAAGTGCAGGCACATTGATAGTTTGCCAGTTGGGGGCTAGTATTGGCCATTAACAGTTACACTTAAGCCCCACAATGATAAATGCATTGGATTTCCTCTGTGGGCTATTTGGTGGCTAGCCATTAACATTCCATTACTGGAATATTTATGCCCCCAGATTCATATACAGTGTGTTTAAATCGAGGTTTAAATGAAAAAACTGGCATACTGTGTCAAATTTTTATTCACAAAAGTATAGCAGCTACAGTTTGTTCAGCGAATGTTCGGCGGCCCTACGTCACAACTCCCGTCCTTGTCTGACTCATGACTCATCAATATCCATCGTATATGATTCACGAGTAAGACAAGGACGGGAGTTGTGACGTTGGGCCGAACACTCGCTGAACAAACTGTAAGTACTCTTTTGTGAACAAAAATTTTACATACTATACAAATTTTCTTCATATGTATTGGTCTGCGTATGCAGGTATTTCTCCACTTTTGTTCTTTTTTTTTTTTCATATACAGGGTGTTTTCTAAATTCATGGATTATTTGTCTCCGTCATGTTTTAGACCTGATAAGCTACTTCCTAGGATTTTTTCTTCGGTCAAAAGTATGCAATTTCTATAGACAAACCCATACAAACTCAGATATAATCTACTACAATTTCATTTTAATCTTTTAGGGCATGTCTAAACGATTAAAAAAAATTTGATTTCACCCTTGTAGGATTTGGGAAAATAAAAACATCTGGCCATTTTGAAATGTTTTATTTAATTTAAAAAAATAAAAATTGTAAATGAAACTATATTCTTAAATAATAAAAACATTAAAAAATAAAGTTAACATTTAATGCAAGTAAAACTATTAAAAAAGGCATGAAAGCTGGTTGTTTACCATAGTTGTTTATAAATCGAAATCGTTTGGAAGCTGAAATCGAGCCCTAAACTGCATTACCTCAGAAACATAAAATGTAAATTTTACTCAAAAATGTTTTCCAGCAGCTAGTGCTAAGTGCAGTGTACAGGGTGATCCAAACTCGACGCCCCAGGCCTACTGCGGGAATACGAAAATACGAAAGCTAAAAATAAAATTTCGAACAGGGGGTTCTTAAATGGGACATAACTACTAAGGTCCAATTATGGCCGAAAATGTGCTTTTTTGATGTTTGAGAAAATGGCCGCTGTGACGTCATCGATATTTTTCCCAGAATAAACATTTTTTTCTCTATATGTTGAAAGTCCATATCATTCTCAAAAACTTTTGTAGAAAAAGATTTTCTGTATCTGTTATTGTTCAAAATCTACATGGTCAAATATGTAAAAAAAACATAGATACACCATGATCAGTTTTCCGAAATATAGCTAGCCATGGAAACAATTGATAGTCGGAAATTATTAAAGAGTGTGCTATAGAGTGTCTTGTGCACCCTTAAATTTATTCAACTGTAGGTATATTTTTTCAAAAAAAATTGTTACAAACAATAATAGCAAACAAGTTAGTAACAAGCACTGTTCAAAAATTTAAGAAATAATCCAGTTGAATAAATTTAAGTGTGCACGCACAAGGCACCATAACACGCTTTTAAATAATTTCTGACTCTCAATTGTTTCCATGGCTACCTAGATTTCGAAAAACCGATCCCTGTACGTTTTGAAAAATAACAGATACAGGATACAGAAAATCTTTTCCTACCAAAGTTGAGAATGATATGGACTTTCAATATACAGTGTGGTCATTTAAGAGTGCAACATAGGTATGGGATTTTTTTATTAATTGCAGAACCAAAATACAAATATTCTCGAAAGTTGGTGCGTGTTCGATAATCATATTCCCTATTCCACAACGAAAATACAAATATTCCCGAAACTTGGTGTATATAATCATATTAGGCGCACTTAGGCGCACTTAGAATGGTTGCAAGTCAAACAGCATACAGGGTAGGTCAAAAAATATAAAAATTGCACAAGTGTAAATAGTACCCTTATTTCAGGAAATTCAGCAAAATGTTATTAAGAAAATTTGTCTACAATTAAACGTTATGCCTAAACACCAAAACATGGCCTCCTAAGAAAAAATTTTTCTTTTGAAAAATATTAATAATAGTAGGTATTGCCTTACCTTGGCCAGACAGGCCGCAGACGCCCGCAAAGCCGCCTGACCTTCGTCGGCAGTGGGCTGGCCACCTGACCTATCGCAACACGCTTGACCCCGACTAACCGCTGTCCTAACCTCTGGGCCAGTCGTTGATCCGCGCGTCATGGGGCCAAATTAAAAAAAAGTCGCACTAGGAATCGAACCTAAGACCATCGTAATTAAATCCGACGCTCTGGCCAACTGAACCATCGACGCAATTGAAAATATTATTGTAAACTAGAAACTAGAAGAATGCCAGCGAGTTATGCCTTCCGCACCCGACAGGCTGCGACCAGTCGCCCCTAACCTCTGGGCAAATCGTTGCGCGCTGACGTCATTACAAACATCGCGCCAGGTTCGAACCTAGTACCATCGTCAACGCGAGAATTCCACTAAATATCTCAATTTTGGTCCCGAGGTCACTTGGCCGATTTAACGTTCTGTGCCTATAAAAAACGGCTATAAAAAATCTGAGAAATTTCTGTATATTAACCAGGTGTTTGTTGTTGCCTTGAGGCAAAATACATACGTCTGAAAAGTTCAACCTATTTTGTGGTAGAATTTGGAATCTGATGATAAGTAAAAAACCATCAGGTATGCAATAAAATACAACATTAGCATCAAAGCATGTGTATCCGAAACAGCTTGAACCGCCGACGTTCGAGATCTGCTGGCGCAGCTTCCAGTACAATGGGCTCATTTTCAGTCGAAACACGCAAATATCTCCAAAAAACCTGAGAAAATGGCCATCACAAACAAAATCTTAATTTTGTTTTCACCCAGCAACAATATTATCGAAGGGATATGTGCCAGGAATAGGGAATTATATTAAAAGTTCAGCCTACTTTGCCCTGAAAAATCGTATATTTTTAACTACTAATGTATTGAAAATATTCTAAACATATTTCGAAAATAGTTTAATATCAATAAATCACGAATTTTTGATAATGTAAGATGTAAACTATAGACTGAAAAATTGTTGCTTAAACAACATTGAAACTACACTCATAAAAATATGCATCCATGGTTGAAACTACACTCTGTTACCTTAAGGTATAAAATCAGACACATATCTACCAAAAATTTCAACCTACTTTGCCCTGAAAAAATCGAACAACAGTGGTACCTATTCATCGCCCACAAAACCAATACCAACGCCGAGGAAACTACACTTACAAATGTTTAAAAAATGTCCACCGTGATCGCTCGACAAAAAATCGTGCAAAGTGGCTACGGCAAAAGGCTTGACCTTTGTCCTTAGGGACACGTGTAACCCGGTTGAAGTAGAATCTAAAAAAAACTGTAAATCATACCTACAGTGGAATCTGTTAAAGTAAAATCCAGGTGTCACAGAATACCCGTCGGTGGCACCGATAGCGTGTCCGGCCAAAAATGCATTCTGCTAGGCGTGAAAATGTATTATACTATCGACAGGAGTCTACGCAAAATACCTAATTGTTCAGTATCCGTATTCAGCAAATAAAAAAAGTTATAGATACCCCTCACTTGATGAAAAAGTATACAAAACTACACTGATAAAAATTTGGATTTTTAGCTGTTGTAATAGCTCGATGACGATTGCAACTACACTAATATAAATGTTTAAAAAATCATCCCAAGTGATCGCTCGACAAAAACAAAACGTGCAAAGTGGCTACGGCTCGAGGTTTGACCTTTGTCCTTAGGGACACGTGTGACCCAGTTGAAGTAGAATCTAAAAAACCCCTGGAAATCATACTTCCATGCATGCATAGAATCTAAAATCCCCGGTACAGTACGGATGAAAAGTTCAAACCAGGCATGATCAACATGGATACACGTTCAAAGTAAAAAAAAAACTTGTCGGTCAACTTTTCAACCCCGACATTTTCTTGATTTCTAGGAATAAAAAGAAATACTGCGATTGTAATTCCAAAGCTATTTACGCTATGAAATTCGTTTAAAATGCGAATGATAATTTGCCGCATCAAAACCAGGCGTGAAAATTCAACTATTTTCATTTCATTCAACCTAAGAAGTTCAACCAATTTTACCTTGGAAATAGAACATTTTTTAAGGACTAAAATATCGAACATATATTTTAAACACCCTTCGAAATATAGTATAAATCATGATTTTTTTTTGATAATGTGGAAAGCTAAACTGAAAATTGTTGCTAGAGGTTCTATTAAAGTAAAAACCGGGGTGCCAAAAAATCAACTATTATTAGAAAATACGCCGATGTCATAATATAGCCGTCGATGACACCGTTAGCGTGTCCGGTCAAAAATGCGTTCTGCTTAATAAGGTGTAAAAAAAATATCTATGACGGGGCTTAGATGAATAAATAAAGTTTGTTGTATGTAAAAAGTATAGACTAAATTTTCGTATAGCCCGCGTGATCGCTCGAGGTGGCGGTATCCTCTGGACTAGAAAATATCATATCGGCTCAATCTCCAAACATTTTCATTTTGAATTATACGATTTCATTGATGATAGGTATTATGGCGTATTATGGTGTGTGCCACTTATTTGAAGAATGTTAACTTAGAATTTAGTAATTATTGTTCTTGAGTTCTGACTCCAAAAATAATAAGTAGTAATACTCTTTAATCTGTTGTGGTTCTTTTTTATTTTTTTTATATATATATCCCTAGCAACACGTTTTCAAGGAATATCTTATTTTATCAACAATGATAATATTAAACAATAATTATAATACCTGTCGATTCAAACAAGCACCACAAATACTCCCCTCTTTAAGAAGAATTAAATGTCAATCTAATTTAAAACAAAAGTAACTCTTTTTTAATTTTATTTTCGTTAAAATCATTAAAATTTTCTGAAAGAATAAATGCGGGTTTAACACGGTCAATACTAATTACCATTTCTTCGTTTCTTTTTAAAATAACAAATGGTTTTGAAAATTTTTTAATCACCTTGTAATGACCTTCGAAAGCTGGTGAAAGAGATGTTTTTTTACCTTCAACTTTAACAAAAACATAATTTGTATCTTTTAAAGCTGGTGAAACAAAGGGTTTTTCTCGATTATGGCTACTCACTGTTATTGGTTTTAAATTACAAAACATTTCTTGTAAATTAACTAAAATAAGGAAAGTGTCAACGTTTTCTTGTGATTTAATAAAAAATTCTCCAGGTAGTCTCAAAGGTTGTCCATAAACCAATTCAGCAGAGGAACACTGAAGGTCTTCCTTTACTGAGGTTCTGAGACCTAATAATATTAAAGGTAGTTCATCTTTCCAACGATTTATATTTCCTCTGGCAGTAAGAGCGGCTTTTAATGTTCTATGAAATCTCTCTAACATGCCATTGCTTTGCGGATGATAAGTAGATGTGTGTATTTTATGAATACCGAGAAATTTACTAAATTCTGAGAATAAAGCTGATTCAAATTGTGAACCTTGATCGTGCGTTATTGTATGAGGTAAACCAAAACGTGAAAAATAGCGAGTTAAAAGAGTTTTAGCTACAGTCTGTGCTGTAATATTGGATATCGGATAAGCTTCTGTCCAACGAGTGAATCTTTCGATAACAGTAAGTATGTACAACTACTTGAAGGAGTAAGAGGGCCTACTAAATCTAGATGTATATGTTCAAAACGACCTTTAGGAATTTCAAATTTACTTAAAGGAGATTTTGTATATCTGTGAATTTTTGAAGTTTGACAATTTAAACAACATTTGGTCCATTTGTCTATGTCTGTATTCATTTTGGGCCAAAAATAACATTTACCAATCATTTGTTTTGTTGCTTTAACTCCCGGGTGTGAAATATTATGTAAATTATTAAATATAGTAAAACGTAAATCTTTAGGAATGTAGATACGTTGTTTGGAAGAAGAGACTTCGCACCAAAGGTTGATTTTTGCAAATGTAACTTCTTCTTGTTGTAAGAAAGAATTAGAGTTGAGTTTTTTTAGTACAAATTGTAGTTCTTCATCAGAATCTTGTGATTTTTTAATAGTTTCGATGTCTATTTTAATTAAATCAAAAGAAGAAATCTCACTGTCAACGCGTGATAGGGTGTCAGCTACAATGTTAGATTCTCCTTTTATATATTGAATGTTTGAAGTAAATTGATTTATATATTCTAGGTAGCGAAATTGCCTAGGACTTTTTTCTGTCTTTGACGTAAGCACTGTAGTCAAAGGTTTATCATCAGTAAATACTGTAAAATCATATCCTTCTAAAAAAAGACGAAAGTGTTTTATTGCTGAATAGATAGCTAATAATTCACGATCAAACGTAGAATATTTTGTTTGAGAAGGGCTAAGTTTTTTTGAAAAATAAGCAATAGGTTGAGTAATATTATTGATAGTTTGTTCTAGAACTGCACCAATAGAAATGTTAGATGCGTCTGTTGTTAAAGTAAGTTTAGCATTATTACAGGGATGAGCTAAAATTGTAGCATTGATAAGTAAATTTTTTGCGTTTTCAAAACTATTTTTACATTCTTTTGTCCAATCAAAATTTTGTTTATTTTTACAATTTTGTAATTTACTTGAAAGTTTACTTAATGGGCTAAGAACTTTAGCAAAGTTTGGGATGAATCTGTGATAGTAATTGACCATACCTATAAATCGTTGTAATTGTTTAAGAGTTTTTGGTTCGGGAAAATTTTTAATGACTTCAGTACGTTCTTCTGAAGGTAATATACCTTTAGAGGAAATAGCATATCCCAAAAAATTTAATTTAGTCACACCAAATTCACATTTTGGTAATTTGATATTAATACCAAAAGAGTTTAAGCGTTCAAACAAAGTATTCAAATGAATTAAATGTTGTTTTTCATTTTTACTTGCAACCAAAATGTCATCTAAATACACAAAAATAAAATCTAAACCTTTTGTAACTTCATTAATAAATCTTTGAAATGTCTGAGCTGCATTGCGTAAACCAAATGGCATTCTTGTGAATTCAAAAAGACCGAAAGGTGTAGTAATAGCTGTTTTAAAAATATCTTCTTCTGCTACCGGTATTTGATGATATGCTCTAACAAGATCTATTTTTGAAAAAATGTTACAGTCAAAAGTAAACAAATTAAAATCTTGAATATGAGGTAATGGATACCTGTCAGGTATAGTAACAGAATTTAGTTGACGAAAATCACCGCATGGTCGCCAATCAGAAGAATCTTTTTTGGGTACCATATGCAAAGGAGATGCTACTGAAGATGAAGATGGTCTACAAATACCTAGTTGTACCATTTGTTCAAATTCAACTTTTGCTATTTTGTATTTTTTATTGTCTAGTCTACGGGGACGACAAAAAGGAAGATGTCCTTCTGTAATAATTTGATGCTTTATAGAGTGTTTAATAGGAAGTATAAAATTTGGCGAAGAAATAACATTAGGATATTTTTTAAGAAGTTCAGGATATTTGGTTTCGACAGCAAATAACTTGGGTGTTGGAGCATTAGAATGAATTAAAGAACCAGTAGTGTGTAATGTAGTTTCTATATCAATTAATCGTTTATTTTTAAGATCAACTAATAAACCATAATGA
The DNA here is from genome assembly GCA_963920635.1 of Pseudeuparius sepicola. Taxonomy (NCBI): domain Eukaryota; kingdom Metazoa; phylum Arthropoda; class Insecta; order Coleoptera; family Anthribidae; genus Pseudeuparius; species Pseudeuparius sepicola. The sequence continues at coordinate 74,590,313 of OY987299.1, read as the reverse complement.
GCAAGAAAATCAGCACCAATAATTGGACGAGATGTCAGCAATAAAGAAAACAAATGGAAAATCACGTCTCAGGTTAAGATTTACTTTTAGAAGTTTCTTGCCATATGTGGTAATAGAGGAACCATTTACAGCTGTAAGAAAAATATATTTATCTTTCTTGTGATCGTTGAAAACATCACGTGGAATAACAGAAACATCTGCACCAGTATCTATTAAAAATTGTAATTTATTAAATTCATCAACTATAAAAAGACGACGACTGGTATTCTTATTTGCTCTAGACCCTTTATTTGTTGTCGAAACATTTACTCGTTTTTTGAATTTTTGTTAGTTTGTAAAGTTTCGTAAAGTAAACACCAAGGACCTGCACATTTAACAGCTTTCTTTTTGTATTTTTCATGATAATAGCAGATAGAATTTCTTACAGAAGAAGAAGAACGTGATCTACTTCTAGAGCGGTCTCTGCATGTAGTGCATTGATATTGATTATTTGATCTAGTAATTGTATTATTTTGAGAGGTCAAATTTGTTTGAATAGAATTAATTTGAGATTCTATTGAATTTTGTTTTTGAGAAATAGATAAAAGAATATTTTGACAGCTAACTGAAAATTCAGAAAAAGCTTTGATTAGTTCTTTTGTTGAATCAGATGAACTACTATTATTATTATTTTGAAAATTTGATTGAGGATGAACCTTTTGTTGATTAATTTCTGAAATATTATTAAAATTTGATAATGGTTTATAAGTTTCCCAAATTTTATCAGCAAGTTCTAGTAAATCGTTGACATTTTCCTTACCTGATGCTGTCAAAGCTACAAGAATCGTTTTTGGTAAACGTCTTTTCCACAGTTTGACCAACAAATCTTGACTGACCATTTGTGAACCACCAACAGTGTTGAGCATGCTTCGGTAAAAATCTGAAGGTTTTCGATCACCAATTTCGTTTCCAGTAAGGAGGTCATCTAAACGTTTTTCTTCACTTGCAGTTAATCTGCGAATTAAAATTTCTTTAATGGTTTTATACATATTATCTTCTGGAGGATTTGAAACAACATCATAAATATTTGTCACAATATGGAGAGGTAAATTTGCTATAACGAGATGGTATTTAGTTTTATCAGATGTAATTCGAGAAATTATAAATTGAGCTTCAATTTGAGTAAACCAAATTTCTGGTTTCGAAATCCAAAACGATGGAAATCTGATGGAAGAAATATTTTCAATATTTTTGACATTGTCATTTTCAACAGAACAATCACCTGCAATTAAATTTTGATTTGGCATTTTTAAAATGAAAAATTAGATTCTTTTAAAAGAGAAAATATTTTGTGGTGAAGGTTGACTTACAATTAATAAGTACTGGATTAGAATTTTCTTCTGATTTAAAAGGTTTGATTTGAAATTTTCTTCTCAAACTTGTTGGTCTTCTGCGGCTCGGACTGCGTTGCTTCCTCGTATCTGCACCTCTGGAAACGTAGGGGCTGTGTTGCTTTCTCGTTTCGGCCTATCTGGAAACGTAGGGGCTGTGTTGCTTCCTGGTTTCTTCCTCTGGAACCGTTGGGGCTGTGTTGTTTCCTTTGGATCGACGATAATTTCTTCTTCGATGTTTCTTGCTTCAAGATCACGTCGGGGTCACCAATTATGGCGTATTATGGTGTGTGCCACTTATTTGAAGAATGTTAACTTAGAATTTAGTAATTATTGTTCTTGATTTCTGACTCCAAAAATAATAAGTAGTAATACTCTTTAATCTGTTGTGGTTCTTTTTTTATTTTTTTATATATATATATCCCTAGCAACACGTTTTCAAGGAATATCTTATTTTATCAACAATGATAATATTAAACAATAATTAAAATACCTGTCGATTCAAACAAGCACCACAGGTATAGCAAGAAAATTGGACTCGAATCGATATGAGAGACATTAATCTAACTTTCATTAAACTGCACGTACTACTTAGAGGGTTGTAAGCCGTTTTAATAAAAGCAACAGACTTGCTTAAAATTCATGGCTAAACGTTAACATAATGTCATACAAACATGCGGCACGCAAAATGTTTAATAAATAATAGATATATGAGCTCAAACATGTTGATCAAAAAATATATTAATTTGTGTTATCATTTAAAAACAAAACCTGGTCCCAATATTCAGTGAAAATAAGAATTAAAAACTTTGAACCTTATAAACCACCACTAAATAGCGAGTCGGAAATGAGTAAAAATTATATATATCTAAATATATTATTTTGATATAAATTATGGCCGAAACTGAATTTATTGGGGTGAAGATGCAAGGGAATATTTTTTAGCTAGGAAAAAGTAATGCAATTATCATAGGGACCGGTTACAGAACCCGTTGTCAGTTTTGCAAGGATTTTTGATACAAATATAATTGCTAACGTTTAATTTGTTTACCCCATTTACGAAAATGATAACAAAATTGGATCAGCCAAGATGTTTTTTCGAAGTATAGTTTAAACACAGGGTGCCACCACCGGTTTTACGATATAAGTTTCAAAATGCGACGCAAATACATAAAAAGTACCCTAGAGATAAGAAAACAAAATACAACTCACCGAAAGATTCTTGATGATGTATAAAAAGAAATCAGGTTACATCTAATGCCCCAGACAGTCAAATAAATACCCCGAGCTATCAGATCTAACCTAACATCATTTTTCCAACGGCACAGTCATTTTCAAAGGAAAAAACAACCAGTAACCGTTCACCTTCCATAGAGAGATACTGCCGTAATCCAAAATTTCACTGAACTACGCGTATCTATTATACGTAGTAGGTACTGATACACTTCCATCTTTCCAAAGAAAAAACCACAAAACTCAGACTTTTCATATATTATTACAACGCCTCGACAGTCTTTATCTGTGGCCACGACGGAAAACATACTGAAACAAGTGCCTTTGTGCGACCCATAGGACGTGAAAAGTGCCGAGTTGGTTTTATTAAACAATGAAACTTATACGTATATATAAAATAAATGAGAAATATGCTAGAGATGTGAAACCTAATTATGTTGCAAGTTTGAGGGTCCAAAAAATATTAGCTTTAATTTTTTAAGGTGAGAAACACATCTAACAGCCACCACTTTGTGATGTTATCTTGGAAACGAAAAGTTTTAATTTTTTCAAAAAAAGTTGAAGTATATTCACAGCAAGATTCGTACGAAACATTTTGTCATTTCTTATTACAACTCTTTACCGCCTAAAAATACAAAACGCTATTTTAATCCTTTGCCCCCATTCCCTCATCAACAAACGTATTATGATCAACTAAATATTTGTCCGTGCAGCGATTAAAAGCAATTATTTTGTAGAAGTTCCTAAATTTATCGTGGGAAACATCAATTTTAGATGGTTGAGATAACATAGGAAACGCTTTCCGTTAGAACAGAATCTGATGAAAGAAAAATTCCATCTGGGGTCAAGCTAGGGGGTTACTACATAACCAAAATAAAAAATACTGAACGTTATAAAATTTAAAAAATCATATTTCCAACGGATTTTTGTCCTCTGAAAATTGTTCTTGTGTAACTTCAGTTTCACTGGGTCAAGCTAGGTGGTAACTACATAACCGAAATAAAAAATACTGAACGTTATACAATTTAAAAAACATATTTTCAACGGATTTTTGTCCTCTGAAAATTTTTCTTGTGTAAATTCAGTTTCACTAGGTCAGCCAGGTGGTAACTACATAACCGAAATAAAAAATACTGAACGTTATAAAATTAAAAAAACATATTTTCAACGGATTTTTGTGCTCTGTAAATTGTTCTTGTGTAAATTCAGTTTCACTGGGGCAAGCTAGGTGGTAACTACATAACCGAAATAAAAATACTGAACGTTATAAAATTAAAAAATCATATTTTCAACGGATTTTTGTCCTCTGAAAATTGCTAGAAAAATCAATCAATCCCAATTTACAAGTTTAGGGATAAAAAGAATACCTGTTGGCTTTTAATTTTGATAAAAAATTTAATTGAATGGAAACCAGTTATCTTTTAGAAACAATTTCACATTTATTTTTTAGAGAATATTCACTTTCTTAGGAAATAACGATACAGACAGTTTGGAAATACAGAAGGCAAGAAAGTAATGATGCAGCTGTCATTTTGTATCACTATATTCATACTGGTTAGACGGGAAATTTGATTTTGGTCATTTAGAAAAGTTGCTCAGTAGGCAATCGAACATTTTTTTAAACGATTAAACTATCAACAATATTTTAAACTCAAAACCCTTCGAAAATACTGTGATAAATCATGAAATTTTCTGAAAAGTTCCTAGCCTAATTTTACAAATTTGGAAGTGTGACCTAGCAGACGCCTTTTTTTTTTCGAATAGAATCTGACAAAATTTTCGAAAAACAGCGACTGGCCAACCAAAAAAGGTACCTATTAGAAAAAGTTTCTCGGGAGGCCGAGGTTGAGATAACCTAGGAAACGCCTCTCATTCGAATAGAATCTGTCAAAAAATTCCAAGACGGTACAGAATAGGTCTTAGACGAATGTTTTATGCAAATGAAAAGAAGACATAATTTTCGAAAAACAGCGACTGGCCAACCAAAAAGGTACCTATTAGAAAAAAGTTGCTCGGGAGGCCCAGGTTGAGATAACCTAGGAAACGCCTCATTCGAATAGAATCTGACAAAAAAAAATTCCAAGACGGGACAGACGAATGTTTGCAAGTGAAAAGCATATAGAATTTTTTTCCAAAAACGGTGTCTGACCAAAGAAATACAATAGAAAATTTTGCTGGGGAGGCCGAGGTAACCTAGAAAACGTCTTTCCTTCGAATAGAAATTGACAAAAAAAAGTTACAAAATGGGACTTAGACGAATATTTGATGCAAGTGGAAAGTAGACAGAATTTTCTAAAATCGGGGACGGACCAAAAATTATTAAGTTTATCGGTAGGTAGAGATAACCTATGAAACGCCTTTCATTCGAATAGAATAGACAAAAAGTTGTAGTTTAATAATGGTCAGTTGGATTCCTTCTTGAATCATGTTTACATATTACCTACAAGGATTTACAACCTCCAAACATAGAAATCGCTCATTTTAATAAAAATTTCACCAAAAACATTACTTTCACTCATATAATACACTTCTGATTAATAAAAAAAAGGAACTATAGGTAGTAATAATGAGATTTTCAACGGAATTTTTATAGACTGTTTGCCCATTTTGAGAGTCTGTTTGCTAGACTTTGGGGTATTCCTTGATATTTTAGACGGATAAAAATGAATAACATTGGGTTTCCTAACTAAGATACAAAAACGCACTGCTGCCTTTACTTACGTGGATAGTGAGCCTATAATACGTATCGAAAACAGAGAAATATTCAGGTCAAGGTAGCCTAATTTACAAGTTTGGGAATCAAAAACTACCTATTGGCTTTTAATTTTGATGAGAAAATTCGTCTAATTCGTAAGTCAAATAAATGGAACATCATGAAAGATATACGAATAATTGAACAAATGCTATCTTAGTTCTCTAGGCAGAAAGGTACTATAGGTAGTAATATATTTGGGATCAAAAGACAACCTATTAGCTTTTAAATTTGTTAAGAAAATACGTCTAATGAAATTGAACATTTCGTTAACGCGTTGATGAATGTTTGATGCAAGTAAAGTAGACAGAATTTCCCCCAAAAAAAAAACGGTGACTGACCAAACAAGTTATTATAAAAAGTTGCTCGGGAGACCGATGTAACCTGGAAAACGCCTTTCCTTAGAATAGAAATTGACAAAAAAAAGTTACAAAATGGGACTAAAATTATTAAGTTGATCGGGAGGTTGAGATAACTTATGAAACGAAAAATTCCAAGAACATTTTAGACGACTGTTTGCAAGTGAAAAGTATACAGAATTTTTTTTCGAAAAACGGACATCTGACCAGAAAAAATATTAGAAAATTTTGCTCGGTAGACCGAGGTAACCTAAAAAACGCCTTTCGTCCGAATATAATCTGAAATAAATGTTTGATGCAAGTGAAAAGTAGACCGACCGAAAAAACGTTCGAATATAATAAAAAAAATCGAATACGGAACGGGACTATTAGACGAATATTTAATGCAAGTGGAAAAGTAGATAGAATTTTCGAAAACCGGGGACGGACGAAAAAAAAATATTATAAAAAGTTGATCGGCAGGTTGAGATAACCTAGGGAACGCCTTTCATTCGAACAGAATCTGACAAAAAAAATCCAAGACGTGACTTATACGAATGTTTGCAAGTGAAAAGCATAGAGATTTAGTAGTAAGGCAAAGAGAGTTCCAACTCACAACCTTGAAAAAAGCGTGCAAAGTGGCTACGTCACGCCCGAGGTCACGTGACGTCACCGGATGACCCCAGTTGACCCCTAGATCCTGATAGGTTAACCTTTGACCTTTGGGCCACGTGTGACCCTCAGTTGACCCCCCCCGCCGTTGGAGTGGGGGGGGTCAACTCCAACGACGGGACACCCCCCACTCCAACGGCTTGGTGGGGTGAGGTCTATACAATATCCGAGCGCAAGAGCAGTTTCCCGTTATATATACTTACAATTTTATTCAGTCTGATTTACCGAGTTCAAAATGCAGTGGTTCCTGAATCACCTGAACAAGAATTTGATCTTCAAGAAATTCGAAAGCGTTCAAAATATGGAGGTGGGTGAAAATTTTCAAATCACGAGCGTGGACAAAGTGAACACACAATACGGAGAGAAGGTCTACGTAGAGTTCGAAGAATTTAAGACGGTGCTGCCGCAACGATACACGGCCGAGTTTACGCCCCAACGGATCGAAAAAATTAATAGGGATATCGGTAACGGAAGGAGGTATTACATGAAGAGTCTTGGACCCGTCGGCCGATCTACAAATATCGAATTTATTATAGAACCATGAATCCAAGACGAAAGGATAAGCTGTGCTAGGGTTACCATCCATACTCTTTTAAGAGTATGGATGGTAACCCATATTTTTGTACTCTTACTTTTTAAAAATATGTGTCAAATGTACTCTTTTCAAGGCTCTTTCTTTGCGACGCCGACGGAGATTTGCAAAAATGAATGTAGCCATAATTAATTTATTTACTTAGTATAGATAGCTGCTAATAGATAGCGTGAGAGAACTCTTATCAGCATAATATTACAACTACCGTCCACTAGATGATACTAGAAAACTAGGAACTAGGCAACACTCGTCACTGCTAACAAGTAACAATATGACTGCTTTAATTTTATAATAGGTTATTTTTTCCCTTTTGTGGCCTCTGCTCTTTTCGAGCAATCTAGCCATTATGGCCTTCTTTATAATTGGGGATATTTCCTTTAACCTAAAGGCAAACATATACAACACGCAGGGCACTGCCGCGGTGGGAATCGAACCCACGACGTACGGTGTCAAAACGTGGGTGCCACGAAAGACCCACTCGTCACTCGTGCACCGCCGCCCGCATTTTTATAGGTTATAATATAAAGTTATGTTGTGGCACTTGTGACCTCAGAAAAAAAAACCTTGTGACAGTCAGTCAGACAGTAAAACAGTGTTGTGATTGTGAACCGTGTCGTGTCGTAGGTAATGTAATGGATATATTTTCGTTTCTCAGAAATAAAGTAGTGTTTTATTAGATATAAGGTGGGTTTATAAAAAAGAGGCGAGACCTTTTTTTAGAGTTGTAGGTACTCTTTTTCAAATCGCCTTATCTGGTAACCCTAAGCTGTGCTATAGAAGAAAACTGCAACAATATTTGAAGAATTTAGAAGCATTGAAATATGAACTTATGTTATATGAAATTAAAATGAAGATAAAACATATTGACTTACACAATTAATTTTTAATAAACGTTTAAAAATCTTTTGTTGTGTTTTTTTTATAAGAATCTTTGTGTTGAAGGGAAAACATCTGAAGCATCATATAATAAAACTCTCACTCTAAGCAATAATATCACTCTATTCCACTGTTACGTGTATACAGGGTGATTCTTAACTTATACACATAAATTTGGAAAATTGTAGGTTATGTCAAGTAAAGGCTAATAATGAAAAAAAGTCTAATAAAATTGTTATCGATAAGTTCTGCGTTTGTGATCTTATGAACCATAATTTTTAATTTATTTGGGCAAATAAACCCCGAATTGTTCAAGTACACAAAATTATAACTCGGCTGTTGCGTCGCATCGGGTTATTCGCTGCGACCGCGTGACCGCATAGTAAAGATATAGTAAGAGAAAACGCGTGGAATAGTTCACCGACAGACGCCTGCTTTGTTTGGTCGAGCACTCAGCGATTTTGCTGAAACCGCATATAGAACAATAGGCCTCCGTTCCTCCTGGCATGTAGTTGCCCGAATAAAATCCACCCTTCCCTCTTGCACGCGTTCCGCGCATGCGCAGTTCCGCACTTTTGATACGATTCGAAAAATTTTGAAAATTTTTTGTTCAAAAAATGTAATTTTAAAAAGGTCCTGATCCTATAATCCCGATAACATTTTGGGAAATTTTCATTTTTTGACGGTGAAATGTACAAGACAAGACAATAGTTAGTCGGAAGGCGCCCAGATAACATAGGAAATTTTGTTTGAACAAAATCTGTAAAAAAATCCAAGACGTGAAAATGTAGGTAGAATTTTCGAATAAGTTTTGTATACCGGTAAAAATATAAAGGTAAAAATAACGTCAGTTTCACTTGTGTTGTCTGACGTAATAAAACCCGACCGGTGAAATATAAACATATAATGCTAAATGGTTACAACAGCGAAAAATACACAAGTGAAACAGAAAGCGACCAGCGAGAGAATCTGTCGCTCCTCCGGGTTCACCGGCGCCAAGCCCTTGGCCCTCCACTTGAACCCATCTGGAGTCCATCAAGTTCTCGGCGTAGGTGGTCCTCCTCAGACACCCCTGGCGCCTGGCATCGATATTTTGTGCAATATCGACAACACTTGGAAAAAAAATGATGAAAAAATTTCAGTTTCAGTAAAAAAAATACGATGTAGAGGTTGTACAAAAAAAAATTGGAAATAATTATTTATTCCAGTAAAATATACACAAGACCGAAAAAGGTAATTGCGCGGCTGTCCCATTTTATACACCCTAGCTGTTTCAATTCATCTCGTTTGGAAAAAATTCTAGGGGTTATTACTTTTTTAAATACCGGTTGCCTAAATATTTTTTAGTTCCCCACGGAAGGAAATAATGACGATATTTTATACCGGTTGATTCAAAAAATATATAAGGTTAGTAAAAAACCTTGGTAGACAAACGCGGCTCTGCTGACCAGACAAAAAAAAACCTTAGTCGAATATAAGGGGGAAGGTGTTATATCCGACCTCAAGCATCACCTTGATCATAACCTTGTTTTTACCCTTGATTCTGTTTACTGTTGGATATTATGTTCTCATTCTCTATTGTTCAAGATGCTTACTACAACATTTTCCATTGTATATTGTTCTAGAATGATTACTAGAACATATCATATTCCTTTTGAGTATTGTTAAAACTTGCTTACTGCAAGAATTGCAGAATTTGATCTTCCCTTTGTTCATTATATTCTTTTCCCATGAGAACCACAACACCTCAGCATAACAGATCTGTATAAATAGGACCTAGTAAAGTAAGAGTGTCAATTCTAGTCTTGTCTGTAGTCTAAGCCGAAACTCTGTAACTCTCGTTACTCAAATAAAAGTTTTTTTAAAAAGTCTTCGTCTTCACGTCGCCCGTAACAATTTGGTGTCAGAAGTGGGATCCTCGATAAAAGGGTCTTCAACGAGGGGGATCCGGAGGCACTTGAAGGACAGTCTCCTCGGGGGTCACCACACCACTACGATTGGAGCCAGCTGAAAAGGGTCTTCGACAGGGAGATCCGGTGGCACTAAGAAGGACAGTCTCCTGAGGCCAGCATCCAGCAACAACAGCAGCATCAACGACATCCAGCGAGCATGAAGTTACTTCTATTGTAAGTGAAAAACTTGAAGTGAATTTTATTTGATATTTTTTGAACTTTCTACGTTGCTATTATTGAACTTTCTACGTTATAACGATATTACCTTTTCATTTCAACATGCCGAATAACGAGGCTATAAACTCTAATGTAAACAATGAAGCAAACGCTTCAAATAACGACGAAGTACCATTTAAATTAAGCGAAATATTTTCTATCATCCCTGAATACGATGGGGATCAAATCAATTTAAATACTTTTATCATTGCATGTGATAGGGCCATGCAAATGACTGTTGGCGATCAAGCCATTTTACTAGTAATAAAAATAAAAAACCAATTAAAGGGACGTGCAGCCCAACTTATCAATTCAAGAGATTTGAGTACCTGGCGCGAAATCAACAATTACTTAACGTTCATTTCGGAGATCCTCGCGATCTAACTTCATTAATTCAAGATTTACAAAGAATGTGTCAATCCCAAAATGAAAATGCTTTGACTTTTGTAGGCAGAGTTCAAACTCACTGCTCAAAAATGTATGCCGCAATAGGAAAACAAAGCCTTCTCACTAGGGAACAAAAAGAGTCGCAAGCTACATTAATCGATAGCATGTGTCTAAATACAGTTTTGACAGGTCTAGAACCAAGAATAGGGCAACTAATTCGTGCTAGCAATCCACCAAACATGATGGATGCTATAGCTTTAATTGAGAGAGAATTGCAACTTTCTTATTTTGAAAATCAAAAATTTCAGAGGCAAAATCGTGTACCAGTCTTCAATAATAATGTTAAGAGAACTAATAATAGTTTTCCAAAATTTTGTAATTATTGCAAAAGAAATGGACATACTATCAATGAATGTCGAACAAAAAATCAAAATAATTATTACAGAAATGGTCCAAATCCTTCTAGCTTCTCTAACAATTTCCAAAATAACTCCCAAAGAAATAATTTCTCCCAAAATAGGTCCCATCAAAGACCATCTTTTCCTTAGCAAAATAATTTTCAAACTCCTTCTTTCCAACCTAGGAACCACCCTCAGAACTTCCAACCAAGAAATCAACCTCCTAGAAATTTTTCTAATAATGCTCCAAGAAATAACTTCCCCAGAACTTTTAACAATAATTCAGGTTTCCAGCCCTCTAATCAAAATTTTACTCCTAGATTCCCAAATTCAAATCCAAATCACCAAAATAGAACTCCCCAACAACATTATATGGGCCAAAGCGAAAATTTCAATTAACAGCCTCGGACCAGAATCCTATTCCGAATATCAAGAATCTTGGTATGACCAATACGGACCAAACGTTTGCATAAATACCGTTGACAATAGTAACTTATATTATATTAAAGATAATACCGATAAGTACAAAATTTAAATTGACACAGGAGCTGGTATTTCAATTTTCAAACCAGAGACGGTTCAGCAATTTTTAAATCGATGTCCAGAAAATTTTCAAATTAAAGGTATTTCTGGCCAATCAATTCCTATTACTGAAGCGGTATTTGTTTCTTTTACGGGTCCTCTTTCTCCCCATAAAGTTTATATTTGCGATCTAGATATAGGATTCGACGGAATTTTAGGCGCTGACTTTTTAGAAAGGTACGGTGCAGTAGTAGATTTTAGGAATAAGCAATTAATTACGTACTATAAGGTACACGAATCACTTAAAGACGGAGATGAATTAAACGAGTTAACGAATAATAATGATAATAATAATCGAGTCGTTTATAAAAGACAAGTTAATGTTGACGAAAGGTACGATAGCCTTCATATAAACGCTTATGAACGAAATAATAATAATATTGATAATACGGAAAGTATAAATAATTTTGAAAGCGAAAATACGAGTTATAATATAAATAAAGTTACGATAGAACCGCGTTGCGAAAAAATATGCAAATTTCATACGAATAAGTATACGAATAAAGAAATGATTTTATGCGCACAACGAGTAGAAAAAGTATATGTGCCAAACGCTATTGTAAAAATAAACGAAGACGGTAATTTTTATACCACAATATTAAACGCTAATGCCATAACAAAGGATATTTGTTTCGAAGAATTTGAATTTGACCCTTACATTAAAGAAACGAACGCTAGTACTAATATTATTTGTAATTTTAATAAAACAAAAAGCAGAGTAGAAGAAATAAAAGAATCATTAAGGCTAGAACATTTAAATGAAGAAGGAAAAGAACTAATTACAAATTTATGTTTGAATTTTGAAGATATATTTTACTTTGACGGAGATTTCCTAAGTTTCACTAATGAAATAAAACATACTATCGATACAGGCGACGCTAAGCCAATTTTTACTAAATCCTATCGGTATCCACAAGTTCACAAGGAAGAAGTAAAAACACAAATTAATAAAATGCTTTCTCAATGAATAATTAGACCTTCTGTTTCACCATGGTCGTCCCCAGTATGGGTCGTTCCAAAAAAATTAGACGCTTCAGGCAAACAAAAATGGAGAATCGTAATTGATTATCGGAAATTAAATGAATTAACAGTTAATGACAGGTATCCACTGCCTAATATTTCAGATATATTAGATCAGTTGGGTAATTGCCATTATTTTACTACTTTAGATTTGGCTTCTGGTTTTCAACAAATTGAAATGAATCCAGAAGACATTTCGTTCAAAATGGTCATTTTGAATATTTACGTATGCCCTTTGGCCTTCGTAATGCGCCCTCAACTTTTCAGAGGGTTATGGATAATATACCAATGGGGATACAAAACGAAATGTGCTTAGTTTATATGGACGACATTATTATTTATTCTTCCACAATTAATGAGCATATCTCTCGTATTACTGAAGTTTTTCAAAGATTAAGAAATTCAAATCTAAAAATACAGCCAGATAAGTGTGAATTCTTACGAAAAGAAGTAATTTACTTAGGACATGTTATTACACCTGAAGGGGTTAAACCAAATCCACAAAAGGTACAAGCTGTTATCGATTTTCCTCAACCTGCCAATACAAAACAAATTAAACAATTTTTGGGTCTTACTGGTTACTACAGGAAGTTTATTCCAAATTACGCAAAAATGACAAAGCCTTTAACTCGACTTTTAAGAAAAGACGTACCATTTATTTTTGATAAAAATTGTCGTGAATCTTTCGAACAACTTAAAAATGCATTAATAACCACCAATTCTAATATATTCTAATTTTGAAAAAGAATTTGTTTTAACTACAGATGCAAGCGCTTTTGCTGTAGGCGCGGTACTTTCGCAAGGACCTGTTGGAAATGATCTTCCCATAGCATACTTTTCAAGAACCTTAAGTCCAGCAGAAATGAAATATAGCGTTATAGAGAAAGAACTTTTGGCAATAATTGCTGCCGTAAAAAACTATAGACCTTATCTTTTCGGACGAAAATTCTTATTGGTTACAGATCATAGACCTTTAACCTGACTTCTCAATAAAAGATCCCGGTAGTCGTTTAGCACGTTGGCGACTTAAATTAGAAGAATATAATTATCAAATAATTTATAAACCTGGAAAAATTAATCGAAATGCCGACGCTTTATCTCGAATCAAAATCAATCATATAAAAGAAGCTGTTTCCTTTCATACTTCCCTAGACGAACCATCTACTTCCCATGATAATCCTCAAGACATTGACCCGCCTATTGACAATAATGAGACTGACTAAATTGCTATAATCTGTAATGAATTTGACAGATTTTTTGATTTATACAAGACGACTTCAATCATCGACTATTCTAAAATCCAATACACAAATAATCAACTTTTAGACAAAACACACAAAGACATTGTACTAATTTTTCAACAAGACAAATTAACAGACCTTCACGAAAAAGTTATTGATGATTTACTTGAGCTAAATCCTGATTTTAACTATAATAAAGCAAATGTTCTTTCCAGTCAAACCGTAGCTAAAAGAAAATATTATATAATTCCTGTTCCTTTTAATTTTGAAACCGCAATACAAGTACTCTTCATATCTCTTTATTACAGTAAAGATATATTCGAAGAAAATAAAACTTATTACATTGAAAACCATCCAGATTTTCTAATTTTAGAAATGTTTAATTTTTTGTTCTCAGACAAAAACTTTCAATTAACAATTTGTCAGAACATTGTGACTATACCAGACGAAGACCAAATACCTATAATAATAGATCAATTTCATTCAGGCAAGACAAACTTACATCGAGGAATAAACGAAACAATTAGACGCATCAAACAAAAATATAATTGGACAGGACTAACTAAAGACGTTGAAACATTTATTCGACAGTGCGAAATCTGCCAAAAGACAAAAATTTGTAGACAAAACTTGGACAGTCCCTTAGTCATTACCGAAACTCCTAAAACTCCTTTCGAAAGAATAAATATTGACATTCTAGAAATCCCAGTGAAAAATAATATCCTTACCATAAGAGACGAACTGACAAAATTTACCCAGGCTTATGCACTTCCTAATAAAACAGCGAGATCTGTAGTAGACGCTCTTTTACTCTATTTTCAACATTTTGGAACTCCTTTAAGGATCCATTGCGATGTAGGTAAAGAATTTAATAATCAATTAATGAAAGATCTTTGTAAATTATACAATATAAAATTAACTTTCTCTAGTGTTAGTCATCCGCAATCAAATGGCTCCTTAGAAAGATTTCATGCCACCTTAACTGAAATGATACGCGCGTGTAGTACAGAAAATCCTAACGAACACCCATTTCAAATGCTTCCTTACGCTTGTATAGCATATAACAATTCTATAAATAAAACACACGGCTTTACTCCTTACGAATTGCTATTCGGTCACACCTCGTCTCGACCTCCAGAAGTTTTGTATAATCAGCAAGAATTAATCTCTAAGTACGTTCGCGATTTAAACAATAAAATAAAGCATTATTATGAAGTGGCAAGAAAGCGTACGGATATGCGCAAACAAAAGGCAAAACAGCGATTTGATACACACGTTTCGGAGCAGTGACAATTTCGCGTAGGAGAAAAGGTTTATGTCAAGGAGTCCCAAATAAAAAATAAACTAGCTAACAAATTTAATGGAAATTAAAGAAATTTATACGAATTCAGCTTTGCTACATAATCCAATTACTAACCAAACTACAAAAATGAATTTTGATATGCTAAAGAAATGTCACGAATTGGAGGAAGAAGAACTAACGGTTAAAGAATTCTTTTATACTCTAGGTCAAAAAATCCTTATTGAAAATAATAACGTTTCCATTGAACTGGGCAATTTATTTGATGCCCCTGAAAATATTTCGTTAGCTCACTGTGTATCTAAAGATTTAGAAATGAATGCAGGGATTGCAAAAGAATTTAAGAATAAATTCGGACACGTAGATGAACTAAAAAATCAAAATAAGTCAATTGGTGAAATAGCAGTACTTCAACTTCCGACAAGAAATATTTATTATTTAATAACTAAAGAATTTTTCTATTATAAACCAACTTATGCTAATTTATTTAATTGCTTAAAGGAATTACAAACAATTTGTCTCGAGAGCACTGATGAAAAAGATAAAATTATAGCTATACCCAAGTTAGCTTGTGGATTAGACAAATTAGATTGGGACACAGTTCTCCCTATGATCAAATATATTTTCAAAAATACTGGTATTAAAATAATTTGTTATATCGAACCAAGTTCCTAATTCTGAAACTTCGTTACAGATTTTCTTTGTTCGCTACCTCTAGGGCACAATATACACTGCGACCAATTAATAACACCATAGGCGTGTTCTATCAAGAGCAATCCGGACTCAAAATTTCTAATGACAAGTGGAGTTTATTGGTGTATAAAGACATTTCATCTCTAAAAACAACATTCGAAAATAATAATAAAATTTTAGAAAATATGCAATTTATAATTCAACCAAAAGACGTACGAATGGCCGCCTTTCTAAGCGAAGTTAAGTCACATCTCACTTTACTAAATCAACTTTCCGAAAACATTGCGCTCAAATTTGAAGAATTAGCTATTGATGTAAGAAGATATAAAAGAGGTTTAATTAATGGTTTAGGGTCAGTTTGGAAATTTATTACCGGAAATTTAGACGCTTCAGACGGACAGTATTATAACGATTGTATCGACAAAATTAACAGAGACGAACACGAATTAGAAATATTAATGAAAAAACAAATTTTAGTAACTACTTCAGTTATCAAGCATTTTAATGACTCTATCAACAAATTACAAATTGATGAAATTACTTTTAATAATGACATAAAACAAATCAAAAATTACATTTATAACATTTCTGATAATTTTAATTATAACACTGCAAAATTACAAGTTTTAGAGATGGCCGAAAGACTCGTAGAATCCTATACCTTTATCGAAAGCAATTTAAATGACATTCTAAACTCTATTACGTTTGCAAAACTACATATCATTCACACATCAGTTATAACTCCCGAAGACTTGGTTCATCATTTGCAAATAATCGCTCAAACTTTAAACAAAAATAATTTACCCTTAACTCCTCAACTCCTAAATGTTGCAACTTATCTTGACTTTATAGAGCTAAAGGTTTTTCAAACAGAAAATAGACTTGTTTTTATATTAGACATTCCTTTAGTAGAACCTCAATGGTATACTCTTTATAGAATTTATCCTATTCCAATTTTCGACAATAAAACTGGATTTTATCACATGGTATCCACTGATACTAAATTTGTAGTAAAAAGCGATGACCCAACTCTCTATGTAATTCTCTATGATATAAAAAATTGTAAAGAACTAGCATTTGATTTAATAATGTGCAAAGATTTATATCCTACTCCTATTGACTCACATTCAAGATGTGAAGCTCAATTATTAGCTAATACTTGTAATTTTTAATATAAGGGGGAAGGTGTTATATCCGACCTCAAGCATCACCTTGATCATAACCTTGTTTTTACCCTTGATTCTGTTTACTGTTGGATGTTATGTTCTCATTCTCTGTTGTTCAAGATGCTTACTTCAAAGATATCATTTTCCATTGTATATTGTTCTAGAATGATTACTAGAACATATCATATTCCTTTTGAGTATTGTTAAAACTTGCTTACTGCAAGAATTGCAGAATTTGATCTTCCCTTTGTTCATCATATTCTTTTCCCATGAGAACCACAACACCTCAGCATAACAGATCTGTATAAATAGGACCTAGTAAAGTAAGAGTGTCAATTCTAGTCTTGTCTGTAGTCTAAGCCGAAACTCTGTAACTCACCTTACTCAAATAAAAGTTTTTTTTAAAAAGTCATCGTCTTCACGTCGCCCGTAACATATATCTTCCCAATGTTTTTTTAAACTTTTTTCACTTTTTTTCTATTTTTTTAGTGTAGCAAATGTGCCGTCCGTATATAAAGAGGTGTCGCATCGAACGGCACCAGTCTGCGACCGCACGACAAACATCATGGCTGCGGAGATCTCCGCAGTGAGTGACGACATCGTCGAAGTTTGCGAACGGGCTTTTCGATTACTAACAA
This sequence comes from Pseudeuparius sepicola, assembly GCA_963920635.1. NCBI lineage: Eukaryota > Metazoa > Arthropoda > Insecta > Coleoptera > Anthribidae > Pseudeuparius > Pseudeuparius sepicola. The sequence goes on along the minus strand of OY987299.1, from coordinate 74,572,887 downwards.
ACGGTATGGACATGACGACGCGAGAGCGCTGGCTGAAGCTAATCAACAGAAATATTAGACTGGTTTACGCCGCCATAAAATTATACGATTGCAATCCCGGTACGATGACGAAACTTCAAACGAATTTGAGGCATTTAAAAAGATTCAGAGCTTACTTAAAAACGACACAGTGGGAGCGGTTTGACGAGACGCGATCGGGTGAAATGGGAGGAAACTAAGTCGGCGTTTAAACGTAGAATTCGTTCAGGCATAATCATAAATCTGAGTCATAAAGGCGTAAAGGAATTTTTGAATGACGCTTTTCTCCTTCTAAAACGTCGCTTACCTATAATCGTGAAAGAATATAAAATGATTAAAATCAACACCGTTTTCTGCGGCGAATTTATAAAAAAATGGGAGATGAAGAAATTTTGGGAAATAAATATTTCAGCACGAAAAATGTCACTATCGATGGGGGAACGGAGCTGAAACGATGGTTCAACGACCACGTTACCGATAGCATTCTAAAGAGCCTGGAGGAGTTCCAGGAGCGCGATTCCGGTTGGGCGCTACATCGAATTTTAAGTTTGGAAATTAACATAAACAAAGTCGAAATGGGGAACGGCGGCGGGACGTATGTGAGACTACCGGATGAGATTTTGAAGAAGAATGCCTGCGTTAACGTTAAAAACGATGACGACGCATGCTTTGCGTGGGCCGTCATTTCCGCGCTATATCCCGTAGATCGTAATACGGAACGCATGAGTGCGTACCCCCACTACGCGGACGTTTTGCACCTGGACGGGTTAGACTTTCCCGTGACGCTTCCTAAAATCGATAGGTTCGAAAAGTTAAACGAAATATCCGTAAACGTGTACGCTCTAGAGTTAGTATGCGAAGATCCGCGTAAATTTCATACTGGTCCAGTGCGGTTGACTAAGAATAAGATGGATAGACACGTGAACTTGCTCATTGTTCAGGATCAATATTTCCCGAATATGAACGATTACGAGACGCCTCCCGCGGAAGATGTCGCAATGACAGATATAAAATATCATTTCTGTTGGATTAAAAATTTATCGCGTCTAATTTCCACGCAAACGAATAAACACAACGGCAAAATGTTCATATGTGACAGATGTCTGAATTATTTTCAAACCCAGGCGAAATTAGACGAGCACGCGGTTTACTGTCGAGAACGGAATAATTTACCAGGTAACGTTCCCCAAAGAAAAATTTATATACTTTAAAAACTATGTACATAAGGAACGTACTTCTTTCGTCGTGTACTCGGATTTCGAGTCCATTCTAAAACCCTATCACGACTCTGAGCCGATGTCGCACACTTCCAAGTATCAGAAACACGAGGCGTTCAGCGCCGGCTTTTATTTTAAATGCTCCTACGATAACTCTCTATCTTTCTACAAAAGCTATCGAGGGCCGGATTGCATGTCTTTGTTCGCGGATCAGATGGAGGAAATCGCGAAATTTGTCGCGTCGAAACTGACAAATGTCGAACCGATGAAGGAAAACATAAGTTTGAAAAATGCCACGGCGAATTGTCATATTTGCGAGAAAAGATTCAATCCCAACGACATCATAGTTCGCGACCATTGTCATTTGACATCGCGGTTTCGCGGGTACGCCCATCAGAGCTGTAATTTAAATTATAGAAATTCGTTCATGATCCCCGTGGTATTTCACAATTTCAGCGGTTACGATAGTCCTTTCATAATCAGGGATCTCGCCAAACGCAATCATATCACCCTGCTTGCCATAAAAAAGAAAAATATAAAAGTTTTACGATTTTCGACGCCGACACCAACGTAAAATTCCGCTTTATCGATTCCCTCAGATTCATGGGGTTTTCTCTCGACACGCTAGCTTCCTCTCTCACAAAAGCGGATTTCGTCAATACCGGAAAGGAATTTCGTAACGTTCCCTCTGACGATTTGGCATTGTTAACTAGAAAAGGCGTCTTTTGTTACGACTACATCGACGACTTGGAGAAATTACGAGAAAATTCGCTTCCGTCCATCGATAAATTCTATAACAAACTAAACGACACCGATATCGCCGAAAGTGACTACGCGCACGCGCAACTGGTTTGGGGAAAATTCCGCATACAGACTATCGGTGAATACTCGGATTTGTACTTAAAAACTGACATAATGCTGCTGACCGACATCTTCGAAACGTTCAGAAAGTCGTGTCACGCTAATTACGGTTTGGACCCCGCTTGGTATTATACCATACCAGGGTATACTTATGATTGTATGTTAAAATTCACCGGCTGTCGACTGGAGACGTTTCAAGATATAGATATTTTGCTATTTTTCGAGAGGGGCGTTAGGGGCGGACCGAGTCAGTGTTGTAAGCGCTTCGCGCAGGCCAATAACAAGTATATGAAAGAGTACAATCCGAGCGATCCCTCCAAATATATCCTATACCTGGACGTTAATAATCTGTACGGTTGGGCGATGTGCGAGTGTTCACCTCAGGGTAATTTTCGTTGGGTCCATGATATCGACGCCATCGACGTCACTAAAATTCCCGACGACGCTAAAGAGGGATACGTGTTAGAGTTGGACTTAGAATATCCGGAGGGACTACATGATTGGCATAAAGATCTACCTTTCGCTGCCGAACATCGCATACCGCCGGAAGCGAACTCGTCGAAACTCATGACCACCCTTTATCCTAAGGAAAAATACGTGATACATTACAGGGCGCTCAAGCAGGCCCTGAATCACGGTCTGATTTTAAAGAAGACGCACAGAATTTTAAAATTTAAACAGTCCGCTTTCTTGGCGCCATACATAAAGTTCAACACGCGATTGAGGGCGCAGGCGAAGTTTGATTTCGAAAAGACCATAATTAAACTAGGAAACACAGAATCGTAAAGTTGGTGAATAAGTGGGAGGGAAGGTACGGAGCGAAACATTTAATTTCGTGTCCGGCTTTTAGATCCAGATCGATATTCCAGGAAAACCTTATTAGCGTCGAATTGAATAAGACGCCTATTAACTTTAATAAGCCGCTGTATATAGGAATGGCGATTCTAGACATATCCAAAACCTGCGTCTACGAATTTTATTACGACTTTATGCTAAAAAACTCCTCGCCTTCCGACTGTCAATTATTGTACACGGACATGGATAGTCTCATCTACGAAATTTCTTGCGACGATGTTTACCGCGACGTCATACTTAAAAATATAGCTCGTTTCGAAACCTCCGACTACCCACCTAATAATGGTTACGAAATTCCGCTGGTAAATAAAAAAGTGCCGTGACTGATGTAGGATGAGTTAAATGGTAGGATCTTGACTCATTTCGTTGGACTCAGATCGAAAATGTATACTTATCTGGTGGACGGAGGAAAGAAGTGCGTGAAAAAAGCGAAGGGAGTCAAATACAGCGTGGTAAAAAATAAGATTACGTACCAGGATTACATCGATTGCTTGTTCGAAAAGAGGGAAACAATTGCCAGCCAGTGCTCCATACGTTCGTACGCCCATAATGTGTTTAGTATCGAACAAAGTAAAATTGGCCTCAGCCCTTTCGATTATAAGAGATATATCGTCGACAATATCGTAACCCTGCCTTGGGGTCATAAGGATATCATAGACGTAGATTGAAATGTGAGAATGTGTGGGTATGTGAATAAAAATTTTTTTTTAATGTCGTTTTATTTAAGAAAACCTCCTCCTATACAAGTCAGCTAACAAAAACTCCCTATCAAGATAAAAGAGTTCATAAATACAATACTTTTCTATGTTACACATTGGATTACAAAGCAACTTAATAGTGTCTCTAATACTTATTCTAAAATTACTTTTTATCAACATCTCATTTACCGTATCTAAAAAATTAAAATAGAAATCAGCTAACTTAAAACTATGCAATAAAGCGATTTTAAAAGAAAAATCCTTATCTATGCGTAGCAGTTCGATACAACATGCCTCGCTGAAGTAAAAGTATACGCCGTTTCTGCCGAGCGACACGATTTCTAGCCCGTCCGAATTAATCGTGTCCAATTCCATGTCGCAACCAAATTTGACAGGCAGACCATCCCCGTCTTCGAAAAACTTATACAAGTGCAAGATAAGTTCTTTCCACTCCACGTGGTCCATGGTCATAACGCATTCTTCTCGGGTACCTTGTCCGCAGACGATATTTACAGCAGGTGTAAAAAATCGAAGTGAACTCAACCCACAATGTACGGTATATACGCGACCAGGTGCCAAATGAAAACATGTTTTCAACAGAAGAAATCTCTCTCTTTGAGTCGTTTTCTGTGGAACGTCGTCGACATCGCCGGCTGCGTCAGATTCGTAGCCACTACTGTCACCCATGCTCCGCCACTACTACAAGACGTCTGTTGCGTCTATCCAGGAGTCGTGGGTTTTATCGTACCCCAGCCAACGGACCAAAATCTTCTTTCCTTTTCTACGCAACACCTTTTCTACCAAGAAGACGTCTGGATCGGACGTTTTTTGCAATTCCTCGGTGTAGAAACCCCCCTGGATCGGTCTTCCGTTCAAGTCTTCCAGGAGATATGGGGGAGGGTTCGTAATTTGAACCTTTGATATTTTAAACAATTCAGTCGTCCAGTTGGGCGTGTATCCTTTCTGAAAGACGTGCTTGACTTTGCTGATCCTAACTATGTCGCCTAGTTTAAACTTTTGTTTATCGAAAGTCTTTACGTGGCTGAAAGAGGCATTAATCATCTATCATTATATTCGTCAACTAGCGTCGGTAAAATATCGATCCACTTGTACGTGCCACTTAAACTGAAATACTTGAACAGTTGTTCTTTCAAGGTGCGGCTCACTCTCTCTACTATCGCCGCTTTCGTGTCGCTAAACGTGCTATAGTGGTTGACGTTGAAGTATTCAATAACTTCTTAAAATGACAGTTGTAAAATTCCTTGCCTTGATCGGTCTGGAGATTTCGAGGTCGACGCCCCGCGGAATTTTTGAGAATATCGGCGAAAGCCTTCGTGACTTCTTCTCCCGACTTGGATTTTAACGGTTTGCACCAGACAAATTTAGAAAAGCAGTCGATCACGACTAGTATGAATTTAAAGTTTCTATTGCGGCTGGCGTACTGATCCAGCTGCCCTAGGTCGGCTTGCCAAAGATCATCCAAACCTTTAATAATAGTTCTACGCCTAGGGTATTTTTTTCGTATCGGTTTATGAAATTCCCTAATCAGTTGAATTTTTTCCTTGGTATACTTAGAGTTCATATCGAAATTTGTTGACCGCTTTCTTCGGTGCGACTAAGTTATCTGATGACTTTAGCTTCCTTCAGTTCGTTTATAATGGCTACGATTTCGTTGTCGTGAGAAGTGTTGCTGGCGTTTTTGGATGCCACCAGTAATCGCAATCTGTCAACTAATTCGTTGACGTCGTCCCAAAACATGTACTCCACCGGTTTTTCGTTGTAAGTGAGATGCATACCTTTACCGCTTGCCCCTTCATCTTCTCCACGTTTTAGTAACGGTTTAATAACATTCGTGTACTTATGTCGAGATGAACCTCTAAATTTACCCGCGCTATTCAGATGTACCGACGTTTCAGTTAGAATTTTACTATAATTTTTCATCTCCACCAAATTGGCTCGAGGATCGTTATAAAAAATCAATTGAAAAAGTCCTTTGGTACCTTTATACCTCTTCCTACCCACTATTATATCCGACGTTTTTCTATCAAAATCTAAAGTTTCTTTTCCCAAGGTCCATTTTGATTCGCTTGCGCTATACTTGGGTCCGTATACAAAATCGATTTGGGGTGCCTTTGCGTTATATTTTTGAATATACGGTCGAGCTATTTCCGGATATGCTTCTAGGTAGTCCTTTACAACGGTAGGAGAAAACTGCGATACATCTTCAAAAATCTCCTCTTCCTCTTCATTTTTCTCTTCGACTGATGGCAATGTCGGACTAAAATCTGCCGTTGCCTTTTCGACGTGTGGTGTAAGTTTCGGGGTAAAATCTCCTTTTAACTTTTCAATCCGTTGCTTTAATGTATCTACTTTTTTCTGTATTCTTGTATCACTGCCTTCCCCAATTGCTTCTTCTTTTTTAGGTTCCACCTTAGTTTTTTCTTTCTTCGGTTCGATGTCTAGAATGTCTTTTTTTATTTGTAACTTATTGATAGATTGCGTCACTGGTTTGAATATTTTTTCCAGCGTCTCGTCTTCCTCGAATTTCACCAACTTCAAAGCCGTGTGTTTTTTTCTAATCGCTCGTGCAAGTTCACTGATTTTCCTTGCGCGGTGCGCTTTTAGAATTTGATCCTCTGACGTTAGCGGCATGTTGACCACTAACGTCAGAGAAGTACTCACAGCCTATATATACTTGTCGAAACCTTTCCTATACCGCCCGTTTTTCAGGCTAAAATCCTTAACAATGACCAGAGTGCCATAGCTGTCGTTCCAACATTGACAGCACAGCTTTTTGAAATCTTCGTACGTGACGTCTGGCGAGACGTGTTCCTCGTAAACGTGTTTCAGATTTACGTCGTCTTGTTTAAATAACACGATCACGTTGCAATTATCGCGTACGAGCTGCTTCGGAATTTTCGAATACGTTTGACATAGATAAGCGACGTCCACCGCTTTGTGGCGCCTCATCAAATAAAATTCCCTGATTTTATTTTGTCTATCGCAGGCCACATCATCAAATATAAATATCGAATTTTCTATAGCTTCCGACGGATTGATGACGTCCTCGTTTATCGTATACGGAAAGAAGCCGATGCAACCGACTTTTTTTACTACATCCTGCAATAATTGATATTTCGGTTGGTACAACGATTTCGTATATAAGTAGATATTTTCGAATTTCAGACCGTTTTCGTTGAAAATCAAACTAAGGAGTGCGCTCGTTTTACCACACCCGCTAGGTCCACAAAAGATTGCCCTAAACGAGTCTGGGAGTAGGGTACCGTCTTTTGATTTTACCGTACCCCCTTGTTTGACATCTAGATTTTCGATAGGGAGACAAACTTGCTGTTGATGAACTTGCATCTTGTCAACTGAGAAATTCTGCGTGCTACTTCTCAATATATAGGCGACTGACCCCAAAATAAAAACAAGTTTTTGTTTTAAAATTTTATTTGTTTTATACATTTACTACATAAATAGCTTATGGTAGATAGACACGCACTTTTTCACGTATCATCGTTCTGCACAAAGGACATGAGTAGATTTGAAGTGCGCATTCTATGCAAAGCATTACGTGTCCGCAGGGAATCATCACAACCTGTATATCGTTGTTGTAGCAAATTTTACATAAATTACTTTTTGATGCGGTTTGAGGTTGACGAACTACGGTATCTTCAACGACGGAGTTTGGTAGTATTGCGACCACTGGCAAGGGTTTAATATCCGCGAACGTCGTATTAAGTTCCGCATTACTTGCTTGGATGTAAGGGCAACTGGGGCTCCAACTTGCGTGGTCTTGCAATAGATCGTCGCCTTCTTCCCATCGGTAGCCTTCTATGAAGCAAAATGGACACTTGACTACGTCTTCATAATCTGTGTAATGGAATCCCGCTTCAGCCAATTGTATTGGGGAAATCGACGGATTTGACCACTTCGCGAAAGATTTCAATCTATGATTTCGGTTTCTATAGTCACACACTTCTTCCATTTTATACACAGTAGGGACATGCTCGCTGTGTTTAAATAGGTATGAAACAGAAGTGGGAGGCGTTTGTGGTTGGGGGGAATCTTAATGGGAGGCGCCTGCCTCCCACTACCGAGCCAGGCAAATAATTTCTCGCAATTTATGAAACTGCACATTCACATTGACTCTTGGTTGTGGTGTGCACACATCGAAATGCTTTTTTCAAATTTAGGTACCCCTGAATGACGTTCCAGGTTAATTACTTCGGCATCGATGGTTTCTCGTAGGAAGCGTTCTTTCTGTTGGCTCTTGACGTAGACGCGCTCGACACTGAGATATTTTTTTAGGAGACCTTCCATCTCGACGTAGTCCACATGGCCGCTAGTGTATGCGATCCCCAAATGATTTTTCTCCAAATACCGCACTTGTCTTTTGTCGCGTTCGTTGAGATCACTAAAGGTTTTCGGAGGTCTTATAAGAATATGTAAAGTTTCATCGTTAACTTTTATTGTCAGCTCTTTAGGACAGAAACGTCCGTCTATCATAAATCCCTGTGCGTCCACTACGCGACCTTCATCTTAATGGGGATCTGTCTACTCCAACCACTTTATTTATCGATTTCGGAAAATGTATGGTAATGGGAGGGAAAGGAAAGACCGATATTTTATTTTCTGTTATTTTATTAGGTCAAGTACAAGTACAATAATACCTTACACCTAAAAAACTCTCCTTAAAATTAAACTACATAAGTTCCCTAACTACTTCACTTAATGGTAAATATTCGATGGTACTATCATGTATAATAATACAATAAGCTCGGGTTGAGGCTGGAAATCCTTCGTTACTCTCGATGTCCAGCTTTACGTCAACCGTGGTGCTTTTGTATTCGGTGTAGCTAAGCAAGGGGTGCCTCTCATTCATATAACTAGAGCAAAAGTCTACGTAATTATGGTAGGCCTCCAGATAGTCATTGCCGTTAAAATCCAATCTCAGCCGTTCAAAAGGAAAATATTCACCATTTAAAATCAATCTGACATCCGCTATATTTATATTATCGAATACGGAAGGGTCCTTTCTAGCATTTTCATTGCGACTCCTTTGAAATCCCACTATAACGTATCGAGGACTCGACACGGCCATTGAAGTTTTGACTGACCAAATTTCTCTGTTGGCATTGACCGTAAGACTTGGCAGTTCATGAAGTTCCCATTTACGATACGGTATAATTATAGGGCGATCACGTTTAATAGACTGAAGCAGATCCAATCTAATGAAATCGCTAGGTTGAATATGTTTCACTTTTAACTCGACATTGGAAACTGTTATTTCTGCCGTCAATTCAGCAGCAGATGCAGGATCTTCTCCCAGAAGTAAAGAGTTGTTATCGTTTCTAGTTCGTGTTAATCTTAAAGTTTGTTTTCCGCAAGTGGCCAATCGTTAAGGTATTCTCAAGCTAAATGTTCCATCCAAATTTACGGGCAAAGGCTTTGTTGGACCAGATCAACTTGCAGTTACCAGGAATTTTTCATCGCTGGGGGCGTAGCATAGATATATTTTGATAGCACTCACAATTCCAGGATTTCGAACTGTTTCCAATTCCTTTCCATTCAGTTCATATGAAATCGAATCGAAGAGAAACGCACCTCCATTATCAGCAAAACTACATCTCCCGGTTCCCGTTTTCTTCTCTATTTTACCTTTGATATAAATTGCAGCGTCATACATCAATAACCAAGTGTCTCCTTGGTTAATCGTTATCTCCACAATGTCATTATTCAGAAAAGATTTCACAAACGGGTAATATGTTCGTTGCTCTAATCGCTGAATGGACTCATCGAAGGTTGGAGTGCGGTGCACGTCGAATACTTGAGGCGTTAACGACATGGTAGCCGAGTGCTTCTAGAAATCGACGGTTTTCCGGCGTTAGATTCAAGTTGCAATGGTGTTTCCACTTCGATGACGTCTTCGTCAATGAGGGTCGGAGGTCACTAAACCGCCTTTTATACGGTTGGTAGTTGCCTCCAAAAACCAAACGCATTTCACATAGACGATAGTCGTTTCACTTCCAATCTAACGATAATTTCTTCACCTCTGAAATTGACAGGCTTGAAATTCTGATCGAGGATGTTTATGGTCAGGTTGTTTATTTCACGTTTCGTGACAGGCACGTAGAGTAAATTTTTAGGGGTTTCGTCTATGGCGTAACCGGGATCGACCCCAACGGCGAATTCGTAAATCGTGTGCGTAGGTCGGTTTACGTAATAAGCACCGTCTGTGATGTTACAATCTATATGTATCGTTCTAACTTTAAAGATATTTACCGGCAAATCTGAAACGTGCACTTTGCCTTTATCTAAGTATCGTTCGGAAAACCCCAAAAGTCTTCCAATAGACCCGGCTGTAACAAAATCTATGGTATATTGATCGCTGTAGATCTCACACTGCAGAGTGCTCTTGTTCGCTTGTATCTATATGCTACCGCTATATTCTTTATCTCGTATGAACCGGTGGGAAGTGATATTTCTCTGCTAGCACCGAAACTACCGGTTAGATAACGAAAATTGTTGTCGCCGCTCTCCTCTTCAATATTCGGTATGCTGTTGAACGTGTGGAATCCCAGCAAAGCTAAACCGTATTCGGCGTTTGGGTCCAAAACTATCGGACTGTCAAAATCGATGGAGAGCGTGGATGTGCGTCCGTGTAGAGTAAACAACAATGACATGACTGGCGACTTTTAAGTTGTCCCCCACCTTTTATAGAGAAATTCGATGCACAAATAACCGTAATTTATTTCGTTAAAATTTTTATAGGCGTTGTTATTGTACAGGGTCATTTTTTTTAATTCCGAATTTTGAATTTATATGCAAAAACATACTGAAATGTTTAAAATATGTGTCTTATGTGAAATTTTCTCAAGTTTTTTATGGTGCTATCAGAATCTGCGTATGTGGTCCCGTATACAGGGTGTACTACAAACTTGCATTTTTTTAAATAGAACACCCTGTATTTTATTGCACTACGTAATAGCACTTAAAAAGAGATTCTTAAATATATATACATGTCTATATTTATGTTTTACAGTTTTAATAATATTCACATTTTTATTGTGATTTTAGGATACATTTATTAAATTTCAAAAATCGAGCAGTGTGCCATGGAAAGGATATATAAGTATAGCCGAATTTTTGTTTTTATTAAGAACTCATAAACATAACCTCAACTTCTGAATTGTCATCTCTGTCTTAAACTACTACAACTAACAATGAGTCAAAATAATGTAAAACCAGTAGCAAACTAAATTTTGTGACACTAATGTGATCATTACAATATTAATTTACGAAAATGACAGGCAGACTTATTCTTTGTTTTTACTTTCCATGGCACACTGCTCGATTTTTGAAATTTAATAAATAATATCCTAAAATTACAATAAAAATGTGAATATTATTAAAACTGTAAAACATAAATATAGACATGTATATATATATATTTGAGAATCTCTTTTTAAGTGCTATTACATAGTGCAATAAAATACAGGGTGTTAAAAAATGTAAGTTTGTAGTACACCCTGTATACGGGACTAGATACGCAGATTCTGATAGCACCATAAAAAACTTGGGAAAATTTCACGTAAGGCGCATATTTTAAACATATTAATATGTTTTTGCATATATTTTTAAAATAAATTCAAAATTCGGAATTTAAAAAAAATGACCCTGTACGTGACCTTGACACCCTTTCCAAAATATCGAATCAGTTCTTTGGGCGGTTTCAAAGGGCCAAAGCTATCGAAATATTCTACGGCACAGCCTCTTTTTCCAACTCCCGTCCCGTCGTGGACTTTTTTTGTCGGATTCTATTCGAACGAAAGGCGTTTCCTAGGTTACCTCGGCCTCCCAATCAACTTTTCTAATAATTTTTTGGTCAGTCGCCGTTTTTCGAAAAAAATCTCTATGCTTTTACTTGCAAACATTCGTCTAAGTCACGTCTTGGATTTTTTTGTCAGATTCTGTTCGAATGAAAGGCGTTCCCTAGGTTATCTCAACCTTCCGATCAACTTTTTATATTAATTTTTTTTCGTCCGTCCCCGGTTTTCGAAAATTCTATCTACTTTTCCACTTGCATCAAATATTCGTCTATTAGTCGAACGTTTTTTCGGTCGGTCTACTTTTCACTTGCATCAAACATTTATTTCAGATTATATTCGGACGAAAGGCGTTTTTTAGGTTACCTCGGTCTCCCGAGCAAAATTTTCTAATATTTTTTTCTGGTCAGATGTCCGTTTTTCGAAAAAAAGTTCTGTATACTTTTCACTTGCAAACAGTCGTCTAAAATGTTCTTGGAATTTTTCGTTTCATAGGTTATCTCAAACTCCCGATCAACTTAATAATTTTTGGTTCGTCCCCGATTTTCGAAAATTCCGCCTACTTTTCACTTGCAATAAATATTCGTCTAAGTCCCATTTTGTAACTTTTTTTTGTCAATTTCTATTCTAAGGAAAGGCGTTTTCCAGGTTACATCGGTCTCCCAAGCAACTTTTTATAATAACTTGTTTGGTCAGTCACCGTTTTTTTTTTGGGAAATTCTGTCTACTTTACTTGCATCAAACATTCATCAACGCATTAACGAAATGTTCAATTTCATTAGACGTATTTTCTTAACAAATTTAAAAGCTAATAGGTTGTCTTTTGATCCCAAATATATTACTACCTATAGTACCTTTCTGCCTATACAACTAAGATAGCATTTGTTCAATTATTCGTATATCTTTCATGATGTATATTTATTTGACTTACGAATTAGACGAATTTTCTCATCAAAATTAAAAGCCAATAGGTAGTTTTTGATTCCCAAACTTGTAAATTAGGCTACCTTTTGTCTTGACCTGAATATTTCTCTGTTTTCGATACGTATTATAGTGCAGTGCGTTTTTGTATCTTAGTTAGGAAACCCAATGTTATTCATTTTTATCCATCTAAAATATCAAGGAATACCTCCAAAGGCTAGCAAACAGACTCTCAAAATGGGCAAACAGTCTATAAAAATTCCGTTGAAAATCTTATTATTACTACCTATAGTTCATTTTTTTATTAATCAGAAGTGTATTATTGTTTTGTATTGTTTTTGGTGAAATTTTTATTAAATCATATTAAAATGAGCGATTTCTATGTTTGGAGGTTGTAAATCCTTGTAGGTAATATGTAAACATGATTCAAGAAGGAATCCAACTGACCATTATTAAACTACAACTTTTTGTTTATTTTATTCGAATGAAAGGCGTTTCATAGGTTATCTCTACCTACCGATCAACTTAATAATTTTTGGTCCGTCCCCGATTTTCGAAAATTCTGTCTACTTTCCACTTGCATCAACTATTCGTCTAAGTTCCATTTTGTAACTTTTTTTGTCAATTTCTATTCGAAGGAAAGGCTTTTTCTAGGTTACCTCGGCCTCCCCAGCAAAATTTTCTAATGTATTTCTTTAGCCAGACACCGTTTTTGGAAAAAAATTCTATATGCTTTTCACTTGCAAACATTCGTCTGTCCCGTCTTGGAATTTTTTTGTCAGATTCTATTCGAATGAGAGGCGTTTCCTAGGTTATCTCAACCTGGGCCTCCCCAGCAACTTTGTTCTAAAGGTACCATTTTGGTTGGCCAGTCGCTGTTTTTCGAAAATTATGTGTTCTTTTCATTTGCATAAAACATTCGTCGAAGACCTATTCTGTACCGTCTTGGAATTTTTTGATAGATTCTATTCGAATGAGAGGCGTTTCCTAGGTTATCTCAACCTCGGTCTCCCGAGCAACTTTTTCTAATAGGTACCTTTTTTGGTTGGCCAGTCGCTGTTTTTCGAAAATTTTGTCAGATTCTATTCGAAAAAAAGGCGTCTGCTAGGTCACACTTCCAAATTTGTAAAATTAGGCTAGGAACTTTTCAGAAAATTTCATGATTTATCACAGTATTTTCGAAGGGTTTTGAGTTTAAAATATTGTTGATAGTTTAATCGTTTAAAAAAATGTTCGATTGCCTACTGAGCAACTTCTCTAAATGACCAAAATCAAATTTCCCGTCTAACCAGTATGAATATAGTGATACAAAATGACAGCTGCATCATTACTTTCTTGCCTTCTATATTTCCAAAATGTCTGTATCGTTTACTAAGAAAGTGAATATTCTCTAAAAAATAAATGTGAAATTGTTTCTAAAAGATAACTGGTTTCCATTCAATTAAATTTTTTATCAAAATTAAAAGCCAACAGGTATTCTTTTTATTCCTAAACTTGTAAATTGGGATTGATTGATTTTTCTAGCAATTTTCAGAGGACAAAAATCCGTTGAAAATATGATTTTTTTAATTTTATAACGTTCAGTATTTTTATTTCGGTTATGTAGTTACCACCTAGCTTGACCCAGTGAAACTGAATTTACACAAGAACAATTTACAGAGCACAAAAATCCGTTGAAAATATGTTTTTTTAATTTTATAACGTTCAGTATTTTTTATTTCGGTTATATAGTTACCACCTAGCTTGATCCAGTGAGACTGAAGTTACACAAGAACAATTTTCAGAGGACAAAAATCCGTTGGAAATATGATTTTTTAAATTTTATAACGTTCAGTATTTTTTATTTTGGTTATGTAGTTACCCCCTAGCTTGACCCCAGATGGAATTTTTCTTTCATCAGATGCTGTTCTAACGGAAAGCGTTTCCTATGATGTTTCCCACGATAAATTTAGGAACTTCTACAAAATAATTGCTTTTAATCGCTGCACGGACAAATATTTAGTTGATCATAATACGTTTGTTGAGGACGGAACGGGGGCAAAGGATTAAAATAGCGTTTTGTATTTTTAGGCGGTAAAGAGTTGTAATAAGAAATGACAAAATGTTTCGTACGAATCTTGCTGTGAATATACTGCAACTTTTTTTGAAAAAATTAAAACTTTTCGTTTCCAAGATAACATCACAAAGTGATGGCTGTTAGATGTGTTTCTCACCTTAAATTAAAGCTAATATTTTTTGGACCCTCAAACTTGCAACATAATTAGGTTTCACATCTCTAGCATATTTCTCATTTATTTTAAATATACGTATAAGTTTCATTGTTTAATAAAACCAACTCGACACTTTTCACGTCCTATGGGTCGCCCAAAGGCACTTGTTTCAGTATGTTCTCCGTCGTGGCCACAGATAAAGACTGTCGAGGCGTTGTAATAATATATGAAAAGTCTGAGTTTTGTGGTTTTTTCTTTGGAAAGATGGAAGTGTATCAGTACCTACTACGTATAATAGATACGCGTAGTTCAGTGAAATTTTGGATTACGGCAGTATCTCTCTATGGAAGGTGAACGGTTACTGGTTGTTTTTTCCTTTGAAAATGACTGTGCCGTTGGAAAAATGATGTTAGGTTAGATCTGATAGCTCGGGGTATTTATTTGACTGTCTGGGGCATTAGATGTAACCTGATTTCTTTTTATACATCATCAAGAATCTTTCGGTGAGTTGTATTTTGTTTTCTTATCTCTAGGGTACTTTTTATGTATTTGCGTCGCATTTTGAAACTTATATCGTAAAACCGGTGGTGGCACCCTGTGTTTAAACTATACTTCGAAAAAACATCTTGGCTGATCCAATTTTGTTATCATTTTCGTAAATGGGGTAAACAAATTAAACGTTAGCAATTATATTTGTATCAAAAATCCTTGCAAAACTGACAACGGGTTCTGTAACCGGTCCCTATGATAATTGCATTACTTTTTCCTAGCTAAAAAATATTCCCTTGCATCTTCACCCCAATAAATTCAGTTTCGGCCATAATTTATATCAAAATAATATATTTAGAAATATATAATTTTTACTCATTTCCGACTCGCTATTTAGTGGTGGTTTATAAGGTTCAAAGTTTTTAATTCTTATTTTCACTGAATATTGGGACCAGGTTTTGTTTTTAAATGATAACTGGTAAACTAAATCGCCACAAATTAATATATTTTTTGATCAACATGTTTGAGCTCATGTATCTATTATTTATCAAATATTTTGCGTGCCGCATGTTTGTATGACATTATGTTAACGTTTAGCCAGCGTCCAGAGATACACTAATAAGTCTGAGCACTTCGCCTTGTGTAAACAAACGTTTCCCCCTTGCCCTCTCACGCTCCCTCGGCCCGCCGTCATCGGAGTACGGCGATCGATACCTTCTGGTAGAAGAAAATAAAGGGCCCCATTCACGTTGAGATCGGTATGGATACGTCTAAAGGCGCAACGAAAGCTGTGTATTTTCTTCATGACAAAATTACGATCACTATTAGCATACCTTTCCTCTTCCAAAACTGTTTTTGCCGATTCTCTAAGTTGTCTATTTGAATATTCTTTGCACTTTGAGTTCCATAAACACGGATATGGTTTGTAACTACGGAGAAATTCCTCCCAAAACTCGCAATCTGCCATGTTGAAAATAAACTGTTTTATATTTTTTAGTAGCGCGATACAAAAACAACAACATACACGTTGTGACAAGTATCAGTTGCATGCGCGCGGTATCGAAGTTTCACTACAGTGATACAGACGGTGATACCAGCTGATGCTGATACAGCTAAATACACTACCTACCTATGCAATTTAAATCAAGATACTGATACTTGCAACATGTATCGATACCAGTCTCAACGTGAATGGGGCCCTTTAAGCTTACACAGGCCGCGGTGACGCTGATTTACGAGCAGTCGCAAAAAATTGTTGTTTTTCCCGAGAGAACAAAGAAGTGACCCGACTTATAGTATTCTCTAGACTTTGGTTTAGCCATGAATTTTAAGCAAGTCTGTTGCTTTTATTAAAACGGCTTACAACCCTCTAAGTAGTACGTGCAGTTTAATGAAAGTTAGATTAATGTCTCTCATAT
Source organism: Pseudeuparius sepicola (assembly GCA_963920635.1). Lineage (NCBI taxonomy): Eukaryota > Metazoa > Arthropoda > Insecta > Coleoptera > Anthribidae > Pseudeuparius > Pseudeuparius sepicola. The sequence continues at coordinate 74,556,368 of OY987299.1, read as the reverse complement.
CGATTCGAGTCCAATTTTTTTGCTATACCTATCATCAATGAAAACGTATAATTCAAAATGAAAATGTTTGGAGATTGAGCCGATATGATATTTTCTAGTCCAGAGGATACCGCCACCTCGAGCGATCACGCGGGCTATACGAAAATTTAGTCTATACTTTTAACATACATCAAACTTTATTTATTCATCTAAGCCCCGTCATGGATATTTTTTTTTACACCTTATTAAGCAGAACGTATTTTTGACCGGACACGCTAACGGTGTCACCGACGGCTATATTATGACATCGGCGTATTTTCTAATAATAGTTGATTTTTTGGCACCCCGGTTTTTACTTTAATAGAACCTCTAGCAACAATTTTCAGTTTAGCTTTCCACATTATCAAAAAAAAAATCATGATTTATACTATATTTCGAAGGGTGTTTAAAATATATGTTCGATATTTTAGTCATTAAAAAATGTTCTATTTCCAAGGTAAAATTGGTTGAACTTCTTAGGGACGTATGTTGAATTTTCACGCCTGGTTTTAATGCGGCAAATTATCATTCGCATTTTAAACGAATTTCATAGCGTAAATAGCTTTGGAATTACAATCGCAGTATTTCTTTTTATTCCTAGAAATCAAGAAAATGTCGGGGTTGAACAGTTGACCGACAAGTTTTTTTTACTTTGAACGTGTATCCATGTTGATCATGCCTGGTTTGAAATTTTCATCCGTACTGTACCGGGGATTTTAGATTCTATGCATGCATGGAAGTATGATTTACAGGGGTTTTTTAAATTCTACTTCAACTGGGTCACACGTGTCCCTAAGGACAAAGGTCAAACCTCGAGCAGTAGCCACTTTGCACGTTTTGTTTTTGTCGAGCAATCACGTGGGATGGGCATTTTTTAAACATTTTTATTAGTGTAGTTGCATTCGTCATCGAGCTATTACAACAGCTAAAAATTTAAATTTTTATCAGTGTAGTTTTGTATACTTTTTCATCAAGTGAGGGGTATATATAACTTTTTTTATTTGCTGAATACGGATACTTAACAATTAGGTACTTTGCGTAGACTCCTGTCGATAGTATAATACATTTTCACGCCTAGCAGAATGCATTTTTGGCCGGACACGCTATCGGTGCCACCGACGGGTATTCTGTGACGTCAACGTATTTAATAATAATACAAGAAGGATTTACTGTCGGACTTGTATCTAATTGATTTTTTGACACCTGGATTTTACTTTAGCAGATTCCACTGTAGGTATGATTTACAGTTTTTTTTAGATTCTACTTCAACCGGGTCACACGTGTCCCTAAGGACAAAGGTCAAGCCTTTTGCCGTAGCCACTTTGCACGATTTTTTGTCGAGCGATCACGGTGGACATTTTTTAAACATTTGTAAGTGTAGTTTCCTCGGCGTTGGTATTGGTTTTGTGAGCGATGAATAGGTACCTCTGTTGTTCGATTTTTTCAGGGCAAAGTAGGTTGAAATTTTTGGGAGATATGTGTCTGATTTTATACCTTAAGGTAAAAGAGTGTAGTTTCAACCATGGATGCATATTTTTATCAGTGTAGTTTCAATGTTGTTTAAGCAACAATTTTTCAGTCTATCTTATATTATCAAAAATTCGTGATTTATTGATATTAAACTATTTTCGAAATATGTTTAGAATATTTTCAATACATTAGTAGTTAAAAATATACGATTTTTCAGGGCAAAGTAGGCTGATCTTTTAATATAATTCCCTATTCCTGGCACATATCCCTTCGATAATATTCTTGCTGGGTGAAAACAAAATTAAGATTTTGTTTGTGATGGCCATTTTCTCAGGTTTTTTGGAGATATTTGCGTATTTCGACTGAAAGTGAGCCCATTGTACTGGAAGCTGCGCCAGCAGATCTTGAGCGTCGGCGGTTCAAGCCGTTTCGGATACACATGCTTTGATTAGAGTTGCCACGAGACGAGACGAGATAAGGCCTTGTCTCGTCTCGTCTCGAAATTTCGAGATAATCTTTTTCGAGACGAGACGAGACAATGGTCGACACGAGACGAGACAGACGTTGTCTCGTCTCGTCTCGTTTATCTCGAGTTGTTTTGTTTTATAATAATAATAGTAATACTAATAATACCTAATAAGTCGTTTGGAAATTTAAAAATATTTCTGTATGTCCGAGAACCAAAAACTAAGGTCAGATTCGTGTTCAGGGACCTCAAAAATAGGAGGGACGAGCTGGGACGAGCCCGTTGTTTTTAATAAAACTTTTGTCTTAAATCTCCAAAATCTATCGAATTTCGGAAAAAGTTACTATTGTCATATCAACTAGGTAAATTAATAAACTGAATATTTTTTCGTATTTAAATTATCAATAATTAAGGGCAACGTCGCGGCCGGTGCCATGTGCTGGAGCATAACGTCGTAGTCACATGCGTTCAGGTGCGCCTCGTTACGTGGTATTTGGGATAATTTGCCCCATTATTTAAACATGCAGTAATTTTTTTTTGCGTTTTCGGCATATTTGTACCTCCGTGATGACGTGGTTAAAATTAATGTATTTATGAATAAATCACCTTGTATACAAGTCCAACTTTAAAACTGTACAAATCCGTAAAATCTTCATTTTTTGAGATAATCGCCTAAACTGTTTTTTGTTTGAAAGGCCTTCAAAGACCGCTTCTTTTGAACTTCCTGCCATTTTCAAAATGAAAATACAAGACCGGCTGCGATTTTTTTATCCCCACAATTTTCACGAAAACCATTTGGCGATTTTTTTTATTTAAAATCTGATCCCACAGCGTTAATCAGAACTTCCCAGAACCCTTATATACCAAATTTGAATAAAAAATATACAGGGAGTTCTATTATGCAGGGTGTCAAAGTTGAGCAAAATAGGAATTTTAAAGCATTTGCCAAGTCAAGTGTGCCATGGAATTCCTTTAAAACAGTTAAATGGTCATTAGGACCACTCAAGGTGTTGGTGTGCAAAGGTCCAATACAAAATATACAGAGTGTCCTTATCTGTGCCATCTCAAATTACTGAATTTTTGGAACTTTATACGGGTCAAAAATCGAGTATATCAAAACCGCTCCACATACTATAAACGAACTAAATCTAAAAAATACAGAAGCCTGCCAGTCAGTACGTCCATATCAGTTAATGTGGCTTGTGGCTGATGTGCCACAACTGGAAACGCACAGAAAATGTATCATCTTAGACAGTGACTTTGTTGAGAAAGGTCTAATAATTTAAATTGTTTTTATTTGTTGGTTGGCATTTTGTAAATAAATGAATTACTTTTGTGTTTATTAATAATTTTTCAATAATGATTTCAGCCATGGTTTTATATATTCCAGCCATGGTACAGCCACGGTCTACCCAGCCACGGTTTGCAATTTGACAACACTATAAAATTTCTAGCCACACTGAGCCATGGTTTTATAAATTCTAGCCATGGTATGTAATTCCGCGAACACAACACACAACCATCTCTAACATTCCCGCAAGTCAGTGTCGCGGACTTCATTTTTTGCCAGGGGGTTTGAATATAATAAAAAAAAATTCTACAAAAGAGACCAGTTGACGGCCCGGGACACCAAGTAGCGAAATTTATCGAGGGTGATCTGAGGAACCTCCCTGTACCTCCCAAGTCAGTGTCGCGGACTTCATTTTTTGCCAGGGGGTTTGAATATAATAAAAAAAATTCTACAGGAGAAACTAGTTGACGGCCCGGGATACCAAGTAGCGGAATGTATCGAGGGTGATCTGAGGAACCTCCCTATACCTTCCAAGTCAGTGTCGCGGACTTCACTTTTTGCCAGGGGGTTTGAATATAATAAAAAAAATTCTACAAGAGAGACCAGTTGACGGCCCGGGACACCAAGTAGCGGAATTTATCGAGGGTTATCTGAGGAACCTCCCTATACCTTCCAAGTCAGTGTCGCGGACTTCATTTTTTGCCAGGGGGTTTGAATATAATAAAAAAAAATCTACAAGAGAGACCAGTTGACGGCCCGGGATAACAAGTAGTGGAATGTATCGAGGGTGATCTGAGGAACCTCCCTATACCTTCCAAGTCAGTGTCGCGGACTTCACTTTTTGCCAGGGGGTTTGAATATAATAAAAAAAATTCTACAAGAGAGACCAGTTGACGGCCCGGGACACCAAGTAGCGGAATTTATCGAGGGTTATCTGAGGAACCTTCCTATACCTCCCAAGTCAGTGTCGCGGACTTCATTTTTTGCCAGGGGGTTTGAATATAATAAAAAAAATTCTACAGGAGAAACTAGTTGACGGCCCGGGATACCAAGTAGCGGAATGTATCGAGGGTGATCTGAGGAACCTCCCTATACCTTCCAAGTCAGTGTCGCGGACTTCATTTTTTGCCAGGGGGTTTGAATATAATAAAAAAAATTCTACAAAAGAGACCAGTTGACGGCCCGGGATACCAAGTAGCGGAATGTATCGAGGGTGATCTGAGGAACCTCCCTATACCTCCCAAGTTAGTGTCGCGGACTTCATTTTTTTGCCAGGGGGTTTGAATATAATAAAAAAATTCTACAGGAGAAACTAGTTGACGGCCCGGGATACCAAGTAGCGGAATGTATCGAGGGTGATCTGAGGAACCTCCCTATACCTTCCAAGTCAGTGTCGCGGACTTCATTTTTTGCCAGGGGGTTTGAATATAATAAAAAAAATTCTACAAGAGAGACCAGTTGACGGCCCGGGACACCAAGTAGCGGAATGTATCGAGGGTGATCTGAGGAGCATCCCTATACCTTCCAAGTCAGTGTCGCGGACTTCATTTTTTGCCAGGGGGTTTGAATATAATAAAAAAAATTCTACAAGAGAGACCAGTTGACGGCCCGGGATAACAAGTAGCGGAATGTATCGAGGGTGATCTGAGAAACCTCCCTATACCTTCCAAGTCAGTGTCGCGGACTTCATTTTTTGTCAGGGGGTATGAATATAATAAAAAAAAATCTACAAGAGAGGCCAGATGACGGCCCGGGATATCAAGTAGTGGAATGTATCGAGGGTGATCTGAGGAACATATCTCTACCTCCCAAGTCAGTGTTGCGGACTTCAATTTTTTTCAGGGGGTATGAATATAATTAAAAAAATCCACAAGAGAGGCCAGATGACGGCCCGGGATATCAAGTAGTGGAACGTGTCCAGGGTGATCTGAGGAACCTCCCTATACCTTCCAAGTCAGTGTCGCGGACTTCATTTTTTGCCAGGGGGGTTGAATATAATAAAAAAAATTATACAAGAGAGGCCAGATGACGGCCCGGGATATCAAGTAGTGGAATGTATCGACGGTGATCTGAGAAACATATCTCTACCTCCCAAGTCAGTGTCGCGGGCTTCATTTTTTGCCAGGGGGTTTGAATATAATAAAAAAAATTCTACAAGGGAGACCAGTTGACGGCCCGGGATACCAAGTAGCAGAATGTATCGAGAGTGATCTGAGGAACCTCCCTATACCTTCCAAGTCAGTGTCGCGGACTTCATTTTTTGCCAGGGGGTTTGAATATAATAAAAAAAATTCTACAAGAGAGACCAGTTGACGGCCCGGGATACCAAGTGGCGGAATGTATCGAGGGTGATCTGAGGAATATACTTATACCTCCCAAGTCAGTGACGCGGACTTCATTTTTTGCAGGTGGTTTGAATATAATAAAAAAAAAATTCTACAAGAGAGACCAGTTGACGGCCCGGGATACCAAGTAGCGGAATGTATCGAGGGTGATCTGAGGAACATATCTCTACCTCCCAAGTCAGTGTCGCGGGCTTCATTTTTTGCCAGGGGTTTGAATATAATAAAAAAAATTCTACAAGAGAGACCAGTTGACGGCCCGGGATACCAAGTAGCGGAATGTATCGAGGGTGATCTGAGGAACCTCCCTATACCTTCCAAGTCAGTGTCGCGGACTTCATTTTTTGCCAGGGGTTTGAATATAATAAAAAAAATTCTACAAGAGAGACCAGTTGACGGCCCGGGATACCAAGTAGCGGAATGTATCGAGGGTGATCTGAGGAACCTCCCTATACCTTCCCAGTCAGTGTCGCGGACTTCATTTTTTGCCAGAGGGTTTGAATATAATAAAAAAAATTCTACAAGAGAGACCAGTTGACGGCCCGGGATACCAAGTAGCGGAATGTATCGAGGGTGATCTGAGGAACCTCCCTATACCTTCCAAGTCAGTGTCGCGGACTTCATTTTTTGCCAGGGGTTTGAATATAATAAAAAAATTCTACAGGAGAAACTAGTTGACGGCCCGGGATACCAAGTAGCGGAATGTATCGAGGGTGATCTGAGGAACCTCCCTATACCTTCCAAGTCAGTGTCGCGGACTTCATTTTTTGCCAGGGGGTTTGAATATAATAAAAAAAATTCTACAAGAGAGACCAGTTGACGGCCCGGGACACCAAGTAGCGGAATGTATCGAGGGTGATCTGAGGAGCATCCCTATACCTTCCAAGTCAGTGTCGCGGACTTCATTTTTTGCCAGGGGGTTTGAATATAATAAAAAAAATTCTACAAGAGAGACCAGTTGACGGCCCGGGATACCAAGTAGCGGAATGTATCGAGGGTGATCTGAGAAACCTCCCTATACCTTTCAAGTCAGTGTCGCGGACTTCATTTTTTGTCAGGGGGTATGAATATAATAAAAAAAAATCTACAAGAGAGGCCAGATGACGGCCCGGGATAACAAGTAGTGGAATGTATCGAGGGTGATCTGAGGAACCTCCCTATACCTTCCAAGTCAGTGTCGCGGACTTCACTTTTTGCCAGGGGGTTTGAATATAATAAAAAGAATTCTACAAGAGAGACCAGTTGACGGCTCGGGACACCAAGTAGCGGAATTTATCGAGGGTTATCTGAGGAACCTTCCTATACCTCCCAAGTCAGTGTCGCGGACTTCATTTTTTGCCAGGGGGTTTGAATATAATAAAAAAAATTCTACAGGAGAAACTAGTTGACGGCCCGGGATACCAAGTGGCGGAATGTATCGAGGGTGATCTGAGGAATATACTTATACCTCCCAAGTCAGTGACGCGGACTTCATTTTTTGCAGGTGGTTTGAATATAATAAAAAAAAAATTCTACAAGAGAGACCAGTTGACGGCCCGGGATACCAAGTAGCGGAATGTATCGAGGGTGATCTGAGGAACATATCTCTACCTCCCAAGTCAGTGTCGCGGGCTTCATTTTTTGCCAGGGGTTTGAATATAATAAAAAAAATTCTACAAGAGAGACCAGTTGACGGCCCGGGATACCAAGTAGCGGAATGTATCGAGGGTGATCTGAGGAACCTCCCTATACCTTCCAAGTCAGTGTCGCGGACTTCATTTTTTGCCAGGGGTTTGAATATAATAAAAAAAATTCTACAAGAGAGACCAGTTGACGGCCCGGGATACCAAGTAGCGGAATGTATCGAGGGTGATCTGAGGAACCTCCCTATACCTTCCCAGTCAGTGTCGCGGACTTCATTTTTTGCCAGATGGTTTGAATATAATAAAAAAAATTCTACAAGAGAGACCAGTTGACGGCCCGGGATACCAAGTAGCGGAATGTATCGAGGGTGATCTGAGGAACCTCCCTATACCTTCCAAGTCAGTGTCGCGGACTTCATTTTTTGCCAGGGGTTTGAATATAATAAAAAAAATTCTACAAGAGAGACCAGTTGACGGCCCGGGATACCAAGTAGCGGAATGTATCGAGGGTGATCTGAGGAACATCCCTATACCTCCCAAGTCAGTGTCGCGGACTTCATTTTTTGCCAGGGGGTTTGAATATAATAAAAAAAATCTACAAGAGAGGCCAGATGACGGCCCGGGATATCAAGTAGTGGAATGTATCCAGGGTGATCTGAAGAACATCCCTCTACCTCCCAAGTCAGTGTCGCGGACTTCAATTTTTTTCAGGAGGTATGAATATAATAAAAAAAATTCTACAAGAGAGGCCAGATGACGGCCCGGGATATCAAGTAGTGGAATGTATCGACGGTGATCTGAGAAACATATCTCTACCTCCCAAGTCAGTGTCGCGGGCTTCATTTTTTGCCAGGGGGTTTGAATATAATAAAAAAAATTCTACAAGGGAGACCAGTTGACGGCCCGGGATACCAAGTAGCAGAATGTATCGAGAGTGATCTGAGGAACCTCCCTATACCTTCCAAGTCAGTGTCGCGGACTTCATTTTTTGCCAGGGGGTTTAAATATAATAAAAAAAATTCTACAAGAGAGACCAGTTGACGGCCCGGGATACCAAGTGGCGGAATGTATCGAGGGTGATCTGAGGAATATACTTATACCTCCCAAGTCAGTGACGCGGACTTCATTTTTTGCAGGTGGTTTGAATATAATAAAAAAAAAATTCTACAAGAGAGACCAGTTGACGGCCCGGGATACCAAGTAGCGGAATGTATCGAGGGTGATCTGAGGAACATATCTCTACCTCCCAAGTCAGTGTCGCGGGCTTCATTTTTTGCCAGGGGTTTGAATATAATAAAAAAAATTCTACAAGAGAGACCAGTTGACGGCCCGGGATACCAAGTAGCGGAATGTATCGAGGGTGATCTGAGGAACCTCCCTATACCTTCCAAGTCAGTGTCGCGGACTTCATTTTTTGCCAGGGGTTTGAATATAATAAAAAAAATTCTACAAGAGAGACCAGTTGACGGCCCGGGATACCAAGTAGCGGAATGTATCGAGGGTGATCTGAGGAACCTCCCTATACCTTCCCAGTCAGTGTCGCGGACTTCATTTTTTGCCAGAGGGTTTGAATATAATAAAAAAAATTCTACAAGAGAGACCAGTTGACGGCCCGGGATACCAAGTAGCGGAATGTATCGAGGGTGATCTGAGGAACCTCCCTATACCTTCCAAGTCAGTGTCGCGGACTTCATTTTTTGCCAGGGGTTTGAATATAATAAAAAAATTCTACAGGAGAAACTAGTTGACGGCCCGGGATACCAAGTAGCGGAATGTATCGAGGGTGATCTGAGGAACCTCCCTATACCTTCCAAGTCAGTGTCGCGGACTTCATTTTTTGCCAGGGGGTTTGAATATAATAAAAAAAATTCTACAAGAGAGACCAGTTGACGGCCCGGGACACCAAGTAGCGGAATGTATCGAGGGTGATCTGAGAAACCTCCCTATACCTTCCAAGTCAGTGTCGCGGACTTCATTTTTTGTCAGGGGGTATGAATATAATAAAAAAAAATCTACAAGAGAGGCCAGATGACGGCCCGGGATAACAAGTAGTGGAATGTATCGAGGGTGATCTGAGGAACCTCTCTATACCTTCCAAGTCAGTGTCGCGGACTTCAATTTTTTTCAGTGGTACGAATATAATAAAAAAATTCTACAAAAGAGGCCAGATGACGGCCCGGGATATCAAGTAGTGGAACGGATCGAGGGTGATCTGAGGAACATATCTCTACCTCCGAAGTCAGTGTCGCGGGCTTCATTTTTTGCCAGGGGGTTTGAATATAATAAAAAAAAATCTAGAAGAGAGACCAGTTGACGGCCCGGGATAGCTAGTAGAGTAATGTGTCGAGGGGTCATCGAATTTGGAGCATCCTGATCATGTGACAAGGAACATATCTCTACCTCCCAAGTCAGTGTCGCGGGCTTCATTTTTTGCCAGGGGTTTGAATATAATAAAAAAAATTCTACAAGAGAGACCAGTTGACGGCCCGGGATACCAAGTAGCGGAATGTATCGAGGGTGATCTGAGGAACCTCCCTATACCTTCCAAGTCAGTGTCGCGGACTTCATTTTTTGCCAGGGGTTTGAATATAATAAAAAAAATTCTACAAGAGAGACCAGTTGACGGCCCGGGATACCAAGTAGCGGAATGTATCGAGGGTGATCTGAGGAACCTCCCTATACCTTCCCAGTCAGTGTCGCGGACTTCATTTTTTGCCAGATGGTTTGAATATAATAAAAAAAATTCTACAAGAGAGACCAGTTGACGGCCCGGGATACCAAGTAGCGGAATGTATCGAGGGTGATCTGAGGAACCTCCCTATATCTTCCAAGTCAGTGTCGCGGACTTCATTTTTTGCCAGGGGTTTGAATATAATAAAAAAAATTCTACAAGAGAGACCAGTTGACGGCCCGGGATACCAAGTAGCGGAATGTATCGAGGGTGATCTGAGGAACATCCCTATACCTCCCAAGTCAGTGTCGCGGACTTCATTTTTTGCCAGGGGGTTTGAATATAATAAAAAAAATCTACAAGAGAGGCCAGATGACGGCCCGGGATATCAAGTAGTGGAATGTATCCAGGGTGATCTGAAGAACATCCCTCTACCTCCCAAGTCAGTGTCGCGGACTTCAATTTTTTTCAGTGGTACGAATATAATAAAAAAATTCTACAAAAGAGGCCAGATGACGGCCCGGGATATCAAGTAGTGGAACGGATCGAGGGTGATCTGAGGAACATATCTCTACCTCCGAAGTCAGTGTCGCGGGCTTCATTTTTTGCCAGGGGGTTTGAATATAATAAAAAAAAATCTAGAAGAGAGACCAGTTGACGGCCCGGGATAGCTAGTAGAGTAATGTGTCGAGGGGTCATCGAATTTGGAGCATCCTGATCATGTGACTTTCTGATACCTTCTCCGTACTTAACTGATTGGTTGAATTTTGGAACGGCGACGGAGGCGGTTTGTACAAACTTCGTCATGTTCGAATGGTGTAGGTGATCAACGGACGGGAGCGGCGAACGGCAGCCCGAATTTATAAACGTATCTACTTTTTCATTTATATTATTATGCATTTTCTCAGGACTTAAAATATTCTGAAGATCAAAAACATGCATCGAAATACAAATAAATTTTACACGGTTCATTTTTTTACATTCAATCCAAAAAATGCAAAATAATAAAACAGAAATATACGTGTAGCTACTACAGGGCGCGTTTAAGTCACCGCGGGAACGGCAACGACGAATGGCAACGGCAACGAAAAATCGCGCTTAATCGATTTGAGGTCGATGACCCCTCGACACATTACTCTACTCGCTATCCCGGGCCGTCAACTGGTATCTCTTCTAGAATTGTTTTCATTTTATTCAAACCCCCTGGCAAAAAATGAAGCCCGCGACACTGACTTGGGAGGTAGAGATATGTTCCTCAGATCACCCTCGATACATTCCACTACTTGATATCCCGGGGCGTCATCTGGCCTCTCTTGTAGAATTTTTTTTTATTATATTCATACCCCTGAAAAAAATTGAAGTGCGCGACACTGACTTGGGAGGTAGAGGGATGTTCCTCAGATCACCCTGGATAGGTTCCACTAGTTGATATCCCGGGCCGTCATCTGGCCTCTCTTGTAGATTTTTTTATTATATTCATACCCCCTGAAAAAAATTGAAGTCAGCGACACTGACGTGGGAGGTAGAGGGATGTTCCTCAGATCACCCTGGATACGTTCCACTACTTGATATCCCGGGCCCTCATCTGGCCTCTCTTGTAGAATTTTTTTTATTACATTCAAACCCCCTGACAAAATTTCAAGTCCGCGACACTGACTTGGGAGGTAGAGGGATGTTGCTCAGATCACCCTGGATACATTCCACTACTTGATATCCCGGGCCGTCATTTGGCCTCTCTTGTAGATTTTTTTTTATTATATTCATACCCCCTGAAAAAAATTGAAGTCCGCGACACTGACTTGGGAGGTAGAGGGATGTTCCTCATATCACCCTGGATACGTTCCACTAGTTGATATCCCGGGCCGTCATCTGGCCTCTCTTGTAGAATTTTTTTTATTATATTCATACCCCCTGAAAAAAATTGAAGTCCGCGACACTGACTCGGAAGGAAGAGGGATGTTCCTCAGATCACCCTCGATACATTCCACTACTTGATATCCCGGGCCGTCATCTGGCCTCTCTTGTAGAATTTTTTTTAATATATTCATACCCCCTGAAAAAAATTGAAGTCCGCGACACTGACTTGGGAGGTAGAGGGATGTTGCTCAGATCACCCTGGATACATTCCACTACTTGATATCCCGGGCCGTCATCTGGCCTCTCTTGTAGAATTTTTTTATTATATTCATACCCCCTGAAAAAAATTGAAGTCCGCGACACTGACTTGGGAGGTAGAGGGATGTTCCTCAGATCACCCTCGATACGTTCCACTACTTGATATCCCGGGCCGTCATCTGGCCTCTCTTGTAGATTTTTTTTTATTATATTCATACCCCCTGAAAAAAAAAATGAAGTCCGCGACACTGACTCGGGAGGCAGAGGGATGTTCCTCAGATCACCCTCGATACATTCCACTACTTGATATCCCGGGCCGTCATCTGGCCTCTCTTGTAGAATTTTTTTTATTATATTCATACCCCTGAAAAAAATTGAAGTCCGCGACACTGACTTGGTAAGTAGAGGGATGTTCTTCAGATCACCCTCGATACGTTCCACTATTTCATATCCCGGGCCGTCATCTTGCCTCTCTTGTAGAATTTTTTTTTATTATATTTATACCCCCTGAAAAAAATTGAAGTCCTCGACACTGACTTGGGAGGCAGAGGGATGTTCCTTAGATCACCCTCGATACATTCCACTACTTGATATCCCGGGCCGTCATCTGGCCTCTCTTGTAGAATTTTTTTATTATATTCATACCCCCTGAAAAAAATTGAAGTCCGCGACACTGACTTGGGAGGTAGAGAGATGTTCCTCAGATCACCGTCGATACATTCCACACTTGATATCCCGGGCCGTCATCTGGCCTCTCTTGTAGAATTTTTTTATTATATTCGTACCTCCTGAAAAAAAAATGAAGTCCGCGACACTGACTTGGGAGGTAGAGGGATGTTCCTCAGATCACCCTGGATACGTTCCACTACTTGATATCCCGGGCCGTCATCTGGCCTTTCTTGCAGAATTTTTTTTATTATAATCATACCCCCTGAAAAAAATTGAATTCCGCGACACTGACTTGGGAGGTAGAGGGATGTTCCTCAGATCACCGTCGATACATTCCACACTTGATATCCCGGGCCGTCATCTGGCCTCTCTTGTAGAATTTTTTTATTATATTCGTACCCTGAAAAAAAAAATGAAGTCCGCGACACTGACTTGGGAGGTAGAGGGATGTTCCTCAGATCACCCTGGATACGTTCCACTACTTGATATCCCGGGCCGTCATCTGGCCTTTCTTGCAGAATTTTTTTTATTATATTCATACCCCCTGAAAAAAAATGAAGTCCGCGACACTGACGTGGGAGGTAGAGGGATGTTCCTCAGATCACCCTGGTTACGTTCCACTACTTGATATCCCGGGCCGTCATCTGGCCTCTCTTGTAGAATTTTTTTTATTATATTCATACCCCCCTGAAAAAAATTGAAGTCCGCGACACTGACTTGGTAGGTAGAGCGATGTTCTTCAGATCACCCTCGATACGTTCCACTACTTGATATCCCGGGCCGTCATCTGGCCTCTCTTGTAGAATTTTTTTTATTATATTCATACCTCCTGAAAAAAATTGAAGTCCGCGACACTGACTTGGGAGGTAGAGGGATGTTCCTCAGATCACCCTCGATACATTCCACTACTTGATATCCCGGGCCGTCATCTGGCCTCTCTTGTAGAATTTTTTTTATTATATTCATACCCCCTGAAAAAAATTGAAGTCCGCGACACTGACTCGGAAGGAAGAGGGATGTTCCTCAGATCACCCTCGATACATTCCACTACTTGATATCCCGGGCCGTCATCTGGCCTCTCTTGTAGAATTTTTTTTATTATATTCATACCTCCTGAAAAAAATTGAAGTCCGCGACACTGACTTGGTAGGTAGAGGGATGTTCTTCAGATCACCCTCGATACGTTCCACTACTTGATATCCCGGGCCGTCATCTGGCCTCTCTTGTAGAATTTTTTTTATTATATTCATACCCCTGAAAAAAATTGAAGTCCGCGACACTGACTTGGGAGGTAGAGGGATGTTCCTCAGATCACCGTCGATACATTCCACACTTGATATCCCGGTCCGTCATCTGGCCTCTCTTGTAGAATTTTTTTATTATATTCGTACCCCCTGAAAAAAAAATGAAGTCCGCGACACTGACTTGGGAGGTAGAGGGATGTTCCTCAGATCACCCTGGATACGTTCCACTACTTGATATCCCGGGCCGTCATCTGGCCTTTCTTGCAGAATTTTTTTTATTATAATCATACCCCCTGAAAAAAATTGAAGTTCGCGACACTGACTTGGGAGGTAGAGGGATGTTCTTCAGAGCACCCTCGATACATTCCACTACTTGATATCCCGGGCCGTCATCTGGCCTCTCTTGTAGAATTTTTTTTATTATATTCATACCCCCTGAAAAAAATTGAAGTCCGCGACACTGACGTGGGAGGTAGAGGGATGTTCCTCAGATCACCCTGGATACGTTCCACTACTTGATATCCCGGGCCGTCATCTGGCCTCTCTTGTAGAATTTTTTTTATTATATTCATACCCCCTGAAAAAAATTGAAGTCCGCGACACTGACGTGGGAGGTAGAGGAATGTTCCTCAGATCACCCTGGATACGTTCCACTACTTGATATCCCGGGCCGTCATCTGGCCTCTCTTGTAGATTTTTTTTTATTATATTCATACCCCCTGAAAAAAATTGAAGTCCGCGACACTGGCGTGGGAGGTAGAGGAATGTTCCTCAGATCACCCTGGATACGTTCCACTACTTGATATCCCGGGCCGTCATCTGGCCTCTCTTGTAGAATTTTTTTTATTATATTCATACCCCCTGAAAATAATTGAAGTCCGCGACACTGTCTTGGGAGGTAGAGGGATGTTCCTCAGATCACCCTCGATACATTCCACTACTTGATATCCCGGGCCGTCATCTGGCCTCTCTTGTAGAATTTTTTTTATTATATTCATACCCCCTGAAAAAAATTGAAGTCCGCGACACTGACTTGGGAGGTAGAGCGATGTTCCTCAGATCACCCTGGATACATTCCACTACTTGTTATCCCGGGCCGTCAACTGGTCTCTCTTGTAGAATTTTTTTATTATATTCAAACCCCCTTTCAAAAAATGAAGCCCGCGACACTGACTTGCGGGAATGTGAGAGATGGTTGTATGTTGTGTTCGCGGAATTACATACCATGGCTGAAATATATAAAACCATGGCTGAGTGTGGCTAGAAATTTTACAGTGTTGCCAAATTGCAAACCGTGGCTGGGTAGACCGTGGCTGTTTTCACATTGGTATTTTTAATTGGGTTTTTGGCCACCAAACTGATTAAAGACCACTTTTTCAAGTTGCCAGAAAAATTCAGAAATTCTTTATTTTCTATTATTATTTATGTATTATTTATCGCGTCTCGGTATTCGGTTGGTGTATTTTTCATTACTGATCACTGTCGTTTTCGACATCCACCGAAGCTTATGTGTGTTTGTTGACATATACCGGTAATACCGAATGTATGATAAAATTAATAAATAAATAAATAAATACTCGGCTCTGGTTTAGGCCTCAATATAAGAATTGCAATTTGGGCATGGCTATCAAGTTCATGTAAAAATGTCACTGACACTTACTATTTTTTCCTCTTCTGTCTCCCACCGGCCCTAAAGCCTAAGAATAGCTCCTCATCTGAGCCAAACTTTTACTATTCCATGGATTTCATTCCCGTAGCATTCGCAGATAGCGAATTTGCTCTTATTAAATCTAAAAATGAGAAAAGAGGTCAACGATTAACACACGCACTTATTATCATAGTGTCTCGGTTTTCTGGTATTTCCTAGACACTTGAGTGAATGCTGTTCTAGTATTGTATTTAAGTCGTTCCTCGTTCCCAACCACCGACGGCAATAAAGCAAGAATTATTATTATTAGGTATATTGTGCCCTATTAAAAGATAAAATACTAATAGGTATCGGGCAGTATAACTCGAGTCAAGCCGGCACCGTCGCTTTTCATTGCGACGGCGACGGTGCCGGTCAAGCACTCTTCCGAACGGGAAATAAACTCACCAAGTGCATAGTCTTTCAGAGGGCGTTGGTTCACGCACGCAAAACACGTCTTCTTCTTTAAAATGGTATTGCTGTTTCTTGTCAAGACACAGATACCCAAACCAACCACGTAAAACACGAATATCTGCAGAAATGCCAAACATTGGTTGCAGCAGACGCCGACGCCGGAGGAAACCAATATGGCGAACCTGGCCCTGGCGGTCGCGGTACAATACTTTTTATTTGCGCATGCGTCAGTACCAACGATTTGCCACAACAGGGACTTTACATGTATATTTTCATATTTAATTATATTGTACAACCATAAATGGACCAACATTGCGCAAACTGAAATTATTGTATTTATGGGCACATAATGATTGGCCATTGCTGGTTCTTATATACAACAGTCCACAATATTCAGAAATTGTGGGAACCATGTATATTAGCAATTGTGGTCCACAATACGGCTTGCCTGTGCCACAATAAAGCCATTAATTTCGGTAATGGCCCATTTAAACGCCACAATTCGTGTGTTTGCTGGGTTGTTAAAAATTTGATCTTGTCATAAAGGTAGGCTACTTAACACGTAGGGATTTAAAAGATATACGCCAAAAACATTTCGCAACGTTAATGTTTTAGAGAGAAAAAATGGAACCTTTCTTGGTCAATAGGTCTGCTCGGTCATTGACCCTTGGAGCTTGGATAAATGATATCCTTGTACAAAGATCTACCTGGAAATAGTATTTTTGGAACCCTATGATTTATACAACCAGAGATACGCATACTTTTAAATCCTAGTAACTGTGGTTTAAGGTGACACTTTCAGAGGGGCGGGTCCACCAAAATTTAAACAAAAATTAGCAATTTTTCGGTACAGTTTTCTCCGCATGTGTCATTTTTGACTAGACAATCGAATGTGTAGCAGCAGCAGACATTCATTTACTCGAATAGGTACGTGATAATTGCTAAAATTATCCCGATTTTATATAAATAATCATTTTTTATGGACAGGTCTGGCGTCACTTTGACACCAAGGGTTAAAATACAATTTCTCCTAATATACGCCGTTAATGTGAAAACCCAAGCTTAGCCAGGTAGTTAAACAGGGTTCCTTCAATCGAACACTACAACAACAGGAACTTGAGCGGTTTTCCAAAAAAATGTACCTAAAAGAAAATATTCAAAACACAACCATACACATACACAAAAGTATTGATGGTTTCATAACATGGAATTTTTTAGTTGAGGCCTTTTTGGGAAGATGGCGCTAACATCGACCCGGTCCAACCTAACCCACAATTTAACACATGGCTGCCGGATTAATTGAATTCAATTGAAATCTAACTACTAAAATGGAAAAGGTATTTGATAGTAAATATGTTCAATAACCACTACAAACAGTTTTGAAAAAAAAATTAAATAAAAAAAGACGTGCAAGTACCTATTCTAGAAGTTCTAATTTGACTCAAAGTACGAGAATCAGCTTTTCTGGAATTTATTACCACCAAATTCAAGTAAAATTCTGATTTTACATAACATTCTCTCAGCATTAAAGGAATTAACATTATTACCAAAGTAAATAGAAGGTGTATTATAGAATCATGTACTGAAATTCATCATGATGTGTACTTCTGGTAACAGCATATATCTTTTGAAGTATAAAAAAAGGTATAACAATATAGAATAAAACATCCATGCCCATGGTCAATGAATTTGAAAAGTACTGAAATAATAAGACGCAGTAGGTAGTTGTTTATTATATAAAATTTTATTCTAGTTGACATAATAATAATGATAATAATAACAATAACAATAATAAAGTTTAACGTGACATTTATATAAAATTTGCATTAGAAATAACAAAAAACAATACATAGATAAATAATATTCAGTGGCGTCGCGTGACTTTAGAAACAGGGGGCACATTGAATTTTTTTTCTCGAGACTGAACAGTATTTCAATTTTTTTTTTATTAGATTAATTGCCTTTATTTGTGGAGATATGGAAAAAAGTTATTAGGAAAATTTGTCTGAAATTAAAAAGTAGCCCGAGATTAGAAGAAGTTTATCTGAATTAGTTTTTCATTTGAAAACGTGCTGAATATGGTGGCAGTGTGTTTGAGTAGATAAATAATATGTTTAAAATTTGTGGATTGGTAATTTATAATAATTTGATTTGCATTAGGCAATTTTAATGATTAGAAATAAATCAAAGTAGGTCGATTTTTCCAAATTATTGCTATTATGGACTGCATGCCTTTTAATTTTGAACAACTCTTCCTAATAACCTTTTTCCATATCTTCACAAATAAAGGCATGCTGATAAATAATAAATAAAAATATTGGAATCCCACAATAGCATAGCCGAAGGGTATCGTTCGGCTATGACAATAGGGTAAGTGCTTGCAAACGTTTTATTCTCAATGAAAATTTGTTTGGAATACAAAGGCCTTATATCCAAAATGCCTTTGTGCTATCTGAAACTGCAAAACTTCAATTAGTTTCTGCTACAATCCTTAAAGTACTAGGCAGTACATCAATATTTTATCACCAATAGAATAGTATTCTATAATACTAGTGTCCTTTTGTTGTGCTATTCTCATAGGATAGCTTGCTATCTCGGCTGCGACATTATATCAAGGGAAATTTTGTTTATTTCTTCAGATATAGCAATTTCTATCCTGGAATAGTAATCACGTCCACGTGTGCTAGCGGTCTGGTGGAAGAAAAAGGTTGGTAGTATATTAGTAGTACCTGTATACAGAGTGATTCAGTTGCAAATACCGAAATTTGTTCTATCAACTTTTTTATAAGATACAGGTTGTTAAAATTTTAAAAAATATGTTGGGTTTACTGGATATTTACCAATCTACTTGGTTGAGATATTTAAGTCATATTTGTTACGCGACATAACGACATGGGTTGTCATAAAACCGGTTAATAGCAAACACCTTAAACAACCAGTGGCGGAGAAGTAGGTATATCTAAATCTCATTATACAGTAATAACATGCATATGTTTTCTTTATGTACATTTTTATTGTAAACAAGAATGTCCTCTCTGCATATTTTCGTATTTATTAAGGTTTAGGAGCAAATACGATTTTTCAAATTATTTCAAGTTATATCAGAAAAATTAACTAAAGTATTTTCTCCATAAGTAAGACTCAAACTAGAAAAAATGTGTTTCTTAGTTTAAACCAAGTAACTTTTTCCATTAAACGTGCCCATTCAAGGCCATACTTTTAAGATACAGAGCCTAAAACATTTAGGGACGGCACACCATTAATTTATGTAACGCTCTGTATCTTGAAAAGTATGGTATCGGTACCTACGTTTTTTGAAAAAAATTTCTTTGTTTAAATGGAAGAAATAATTGAAGACCTCGGTGCAAAAACCGGACAAGTCCATAGTTTACAAGTTTTGGGAAAATGAAAAAGAAACTCCCGGACTTGTCTGGTTCTTGCACCCATGAATGTGAGCGGCCAAGTCCTAAAGCTATATATCAACGTTATTCTGCTTTGGATTTGGCTGATTCTTACACCAATCGATCGGCGATATTTTAATACATAAATGTAGTGGAAAAAGTCAATTTTACCCATACTTATAAGTTTTGAGAAAATGAAAAAAAACTCCCGGACTTGTCTGGTTCTTGCACCCAAGAATGCGAGCGGCCAAGTCTTTAAGCTATATATCAACGTTATCATGCTTTGGACTTGGCTGATTCTTGCACCAATCGATCGGCGATATTTTAATACATAAATGTAGTGGAAAAAGTCAATTTTACCCAAAAGTCGACTTGTCCGGTTTTTGCATCGAGGTCTTCAATTCGAAAAATTAAATTTGTCACGAAACCGTAACACACACGAAAAAATTCTGAGAGGACATTTTTGTGCACAGTTAAAGTCTACATTAAAAACCAAATAAATTGTATTACTGTACAAGGTGATTCATTTTTTTAAATAATAAATACTAATTATACCCACTTCTCCGCCACTGGTTGTTTAAGTGTACCTACTGCTTTGGCGGTACTTAACAGGTTTTATGCCAACCAATGCAGCTATACAGGGTGATTCAGTTCCGGTGCTCAACATGGGGATCTCGGAAACCGTAACAGATACGAAGTCGGTCAAATGGAGGAAAACTTGCGCCTTTGGGCGCCCAACAATATGCCGTTGAGAAAGTTAAAATATTTTCATGGGTTGCTGAGATATTTAAGAAAAACCGGATTTTTGAAAATTAGATTTTATTTTTTTCCGGCGCTATTTGCTATAATATTGAAAAATAAATTATACTTTTTCATTGCAACTTTTTATGGACTACGTCATGGTATTTTTAGATTTTAGGGGCGACGTTTTGTTTTTGAGATAGAGGGATCATCTTCATTTTTTTAAATACGGACCTGGATTTTTTATTCCATATTTCGAAATAAATCGTTGTCCTGAGTACAACGATGTATGATGACACATACATATTTTTTCCAGTTTTAGCTGCTAAAATGCACATTTACTAAGAAAAAAATTAATACGGTCCTAGACTATGCATTTTTCTCTTTTTTTTTTCAAAGCTGGTCCAATTATAACAGTTGATCATTATTTTAATACCTACTGGATTAATTATACTCCATGTTTTTCGTATTTTGAAATTATTTTTTATACTTTAGGAAAATGACAACAATAATTATTAACAATAATACATTTTACCTAAAATACCTATAAAAAATAATTTCAAAATATGACAAACATAGAGTTTAATTAATCCAGTAGGCATACAAAAATGATCACCTGTTATAATAATTGGAATAGCTTTGAAAAAAAATAGAAAAATGCATAGTCCAGGACCGTATTAATTTTTTTCGTAGTAAATGTGCATTTTGGCGGCCAAAACGAGAAAAAATATGTATGTGTGATACATCGTTGTGCTCAGGACAACGATTTATTTCGAAATATGGAATAAAAAATCCAGGTCCGTATTTAAAAAAATGAAGATGATCCCTCTATCTCAAAAAGGAAACGTCGCCCCTAAAATCTAAAAATACCATGACGTAGTCCATAAAAAGTTGCAATAAAAAAGTATAATTTATTTTTCAATATTATAGCAAATAGCGCCGGAAAAAAATAAAATCTAATTTTCAAAAATCCGGTTTTTCTTAAATATCTCAGCAACCCATGAAAATATTTTAACTTTCTCAACGGCATATTGTTGGGCGCCCAAAGGCGCAAGTTTTCCTCCATTTGACCGACTTCGTATCTGTTACGGTTTCCGAGATCCCCATGTTGAGCACCGGAACTGAATCACCCTGTATTAAATAATATTACTTAAATATCTTAACTAGTTTGGTAAATATTCCGTAACCCAACATACATAATACGACACAGTAGTTTTCTTATAAGGCCTCCAAATAAAAAGTTTATAGAACAAACTAGGAATACATTTCAATATTGATCCTAGGAGTTTCGGTATTTCAAACTAAATCATCCTGTATAATTGGTCTAGGTTTGCAGTGTGTTTCACTTTGAGTCGAGACAATTCCGTATTAGTATAGCCAGTGTAACTCATACTCACACAGGGTGTTCGTAAAAATGCAAATTTTACAAAAAGATCATTTATTTAAAAAATATATTTAAAGAAAAAAACGGGGTTTGATATTAGGCGCTAGGCGCCTAGGTAACTGACAAATATGTAAACTAATAGAATACGATGAAATCGCAAATTTTTTATTTTTCGTCAAATTTATTTATTTTACAGAACACCTTGTATGAGCTAGGAGGTCTATACTATGTAAAATAATACCTTGGGCATAGCTTAATCGATTCTCGGAAATAGATCAACAAAATATGCCCGGTGTTTTATAGAACCCAATTTTTTCGAAGTTTGGCCTCATTTGTTGAACACCCAGAATAACTTAGAGTCTTGAAATTTTGTACAATGGATTTCGAGCTATGGCTATAATTCTATGGCACTATCCATTTCATTCTTAAAAAATGTCTAATATGGTTTTTTGATTTTTGGGTGTCTTCTTTTAATAATAGTAGGCCATGGAATAGGGCTATTTCAAAAAATGTAGAGCTCTTGGAGTAGTATAGGTTGAAAAAAGGTTTTTTGAAACTCGGCCCATCTTTCGAAAAATACGAAATTGTCTTCGACTCAAAGTGAAACACTGTAGGTACAAAAAGGTATATTATAATATTGAATAGGAAAGAAAAGTTTCCACTTCCATATACAAAGAAAATTCTGTTATAAATATGTAAGCAGGTTGGGTTGGGCAATAAGCAATAACAATAATGAAAAATTCTCACCTTGTCTCCTCTGAACTGTCTGGAGTAAGATACTTGAACTTTCCATGCAAATGGCGAGAAGCCGGACTTCCAGAAACACTAAATTTCAATAGGTACCAACTCTCGTCTTGATAAATAGCACCGAGAGTCGAGTCTAAATCATAACACATTTATTTACTGTTGGGTTAAATAAACGATTAAAATATATAGTAGCTGCTTTTTTCCATTTCAGTTTGTTACACACAGCTTTCTCTGTCATTTGGTAATGGCCCTGCACTCACGGAGATTACTATGGTTTTCTAGGGCTTTCCGCAGTAGAGCGAATGCTATCATAGTCTCTCAATGACAAAGACAAAATAATAATAATTGCCACCCCTCCTTAGCACAAGCATTTGCTTGCTTCTGGGCTACTTACTCTAAGTTTGGAGTATTATGAGGGTGATAATTATTATTTGGTTACTAATTCCTATAATTTACTAAAAACTAAACGATTCAGAACTAGTTTTATATGCTTGGTATATATTTTCCAAAATTGAGGTAAAGAGGTAGATTTTAAAACATTGTTAATAAAATTTTAAGGAAACATCAATTTGAATGTAATTTTTGACATGCTCACGACCACTCTTTCCTTTTTATTCATAAGTAGAGGACTTACAAAAGGTACAAATATAGAAATAAAGTTTCCACTAGTACCATTATATACAAAGAAAATTAGAAAATTATGTTATAAGTAAGCAGGTTGGGTTGAGCAATAACAATAATAAAAAATTCTCACCTTGTGTCCTCTGTAAACTCTCTGGAGTAAAATACGTGAATTTTCCATGTAAATAGCGAGATGCCGGACTTCTAGAAACAGGAAATTTCAACTAAGTACTCTTAGCTTGATTAGCGCCGGGAGTCGATTCTAAAAAATAACCAATTTATTATTTATTAAAAACCGATGTTTTTTTATGCGCACTTTTCAGTTTACTTTCGCACCATGTAAATAGTTACAATTTCGAATCTGTTTTTCTGTAATAAATATAAATTTAAATAATTCGTAACACAGACGCTACGACAGGCGACCTTTATATGACTTTAGAGGTTATTTCATTGTTGTTGTCTATTATTGTATGGTACCATAGACTTATGAACAAGGGAGACTCAACCATTCATTGTTGAATAGGCTTTTGTTGTGAAAAAAGAGAGAGAGAACTTCATAATTCCGACTCCGCGCATCGCGGCCCAGGTTGACACCTAACGTAATATTTTGTGGTTGACACAAAAAATAGTAAAATTAGTTGGGAACACGCATTACCTACATTTTTATTATTTTTGTTATACTGGTTGGAGTATATCTAGACATAAACCTATAATATACCCAAAATAAACCGAATTATCATTAAAAAATTTTAGATAATATTTTGACTTTAATATTAAAACATATTAGGTAATTTTTTCAGTAAAAATAGGAAATAAGAAACACTGTTACTTTTACAATCGTTTATTTAGAAAAACTATTGCGGATATAAAATACATCGAATATAACATAATATAACATATTATACAGATGATTGGTTCCACAAAGGCACAGGAAAACAGCAAGCGCTTGCTGTTTTTCTGTGACGAAGGTAAGCAATATATTACGAAGGATTTTTTTAACTGGCATCATAATAACAATGTTTTATAATGTTATTGTACAAAATACTGGAAATTAGTTAGCAATTATTTTACGATATGGAAATAAAACAAATTCCTGTACCAATTTAATATCTAGTAATATCTAAAAAATTTGTTTAGATGCAAGTCTCTTTTTGCCATTTTGTTGTGAGGAAATATCTGTTGTGAAAATATATCATGTAATTAATTATAATTCGTCGCATGACTTCCACGCAGTTCCAAGTACGTTTCGGTAAATTTTACAGGAAAGCAATTTGTTTCTTATTTGAAGTAAAATATATTATCTAGATGTTTAAAATGAAGGATTATGAGTGGAACGGTGCAGGCCATCTTATTGGTAACGGATCTACCCCAAAGAGTGATTCCATTTTGTGAAGGTAAAGGAGTTATATGGGAATTTTGAGAATAATACACATGTACTTAGAACCATGAAACCCACTAACGAGAGTATGTTTTCATTTAAAAGTGGAAAATTTAATAATGAGAAGATGTAGCAACAAAAATACCAAAATTATAAAATTTTTCTATATTTTATTAGTGCTATAGTATATTTCCTAACAAGTGCGGAAAGTGCCACTTTTCCGCAAGAGTTAGGAACACTATTTTTTCTACAAGCGTGCGGGAAAGTACACTTTTCCGCACGCATTTTAATTTAGAAAGTGTAACTTTTCCGCACACTACTTTTCTGCACTAGTGCGGAAAAGTGACACATTCTAAACTAAAATGCGTGCGGAAAAGTAAATGCGTGCGGAAAAGTTTCGTACTTTTCCGCACGCTTGTAGAAAAAATAGTGTTCCTAACTCTTGCGGAAAGTGTCTTTTCCACACTCGATTTCTTGGCTGAACTCCGCTACGCGTCGTTCAGCCAACTGCAATCGCGTGCGGAAAAGTGGCACTTTCCGCACTTGTTAGGAAATATACTATTTTCTACAAGCGTGCGGAAAAGCAAAGAAATTAAAAATAATAAAATTTTTCAAAGTACACTTTTCCGCACACATTTTTTACTTTTCCACACTAGTGCGGAAAAATAAAAAATGAGTGCGGAAAAGCAAATAAATTAAAAGCAATAAAATTTTTCTACAAGCGTGCGGAAAAGTACACTTTTCCGCACGCATTTTTTACTTTTCCACACTAGTGCGGAAAAATACTATTCCGCACTACTTTTCCGCTCTAGGGCGGAAAAGTGACACTTTCTAAACTAAAATGCGTGTGGAAAATTGTACTTTTCCGCACGCTTGTAGAAAAAATACATTGTATTACACTGACAGAAAACAAAAAACTACCTGTTCCAGTTTTGACTACAATCTTAATGTTTAATCTTTTCTACGATATTCATTCTTGATGTATTCTTTCTCTTCAGAATACATCCACTCGTATAAAAATTCTATATGTTTTAGCTTATCTTCTGTCTTCTGCGATTATGGGTTTAGCCCGAGTTATATGAACATCATCAAAAAGTGCATCAGCATATTTTCTGGGTGAAATGTCCACACAAAGGAAGACTTCACTATATTTTTTCGATATAGAATACACAAAGGGGTTTGTCTCTTACAAATTACAACTGAATTATTTTTGTGTAACTGATTTCGTCCTACATTCGTCCTTTTCAGGAAGATATTCCGATCCAGAGCTCTCAAAGTCCGACTAATCATCATAACCCGACATGATACTTTAGTAATTTGCAGCTAGTTAGGCAACAAGATCACAAATCTGTGTATAAAGTATTTAGAACCTCGCGACCCATTACAGATGTTCTCAAAATGTCACTTAGAACTATTTAGAATTAGCTACTGTGGCGCTATCTATGGTTCAATAGCTACGCTTTTTATAGTGGGCGATGTAAAATTATTTTTTACATCAGCTGATTCAAAAATCACATTTTTGATCAAAAGTGTACTTAGAACCCTGTGGAAATCAAGCGACGAATTATCAATATTATTTACTTAACTAAAAATTAATTTATTATTTCAACATAAAATTTAATATGTTTCTGATTTTATATCTTTTTTTCTGATTTTTTATTATTATATTCATATTTGTCAGATTTACTTATTGACCTATAGTGCCCTAGAACTGCTATGGTTTTTGCAAAAGGCAATGAAGACGAAATAATAGTAATTGCTCCCCTCCTCTGCACTAGCATTAATGTGCTTTTGGGGTACAGGTACTGTGAGGGTGAGAATTATTATTATTATTAAATTGATAATAAAGCTATTTAAAGCCACGATCATAAACACTAATGCTTCCCTGGCCTCAGGAAGAGTATTTGCATCGATATTGGTACCAATATATACGTATCCGATAAATTTCTGTCCTGTGCAGTCAACCTGCTGCCTTACTGACATCTCATCCGGCAAGATTACATAGCAAAGACTTGAATGACTTTAAAGCTGTAAGAGCTTCGTTGGTGAATCCTGGACTGCCATCGATTGATCTGTACCATTTAGACAAGGTTTCTATATGCGGTAAGGAACGGTTAAAAGAGTTTTTCACAAAATGATATGACTTAGCTGAATAAAATGCCAATGTCAGTGTAAATGACCTTAAACTTGAATCTTGAATTATTATACTTTGCATGGAAGGTCCTTTTAATAATCTTTCAAAGACGTCTACGGGAGGTCCCGAAACTGATACCTGTGATGAAATGAAAATATTTATATTTTCGGCAAATAGGAGAAAAAAAAACCAAAAGCTTGAGAGATACCTACATTTGAATTATTAAGTTACATGACAACAAGCTAGGGCAAAAACACTTTACCTCTATTGTGGATTCTGATGACTCCGATATGAGACATTTTTTCTTTAAGTAACGCAGAAGAGATTGCAGGGATGTAATTCGGAGCTTAAATCTTCTAACAGTCATTTGTAGGGTGTGACTTCGTTTACTTTGCTTTCCAACAGTTTCTTGTACTACTGCTAAATTTCTCCTTCTTCTCGCCGGAGAGGAAAAATCGCTACTTGCCAGTGTTCTGTGTGCAATAAAAAGTTTAAATTTAAACTTAATATAGTCAAATATATATCTTTACTTGATTGGCAATTTCTAGTACAAAAATATAGTTGTGGTTTCCATCCTTGTTGCATAAATAACTAATTTATCTGCAATAGCTTCTGCATCTCTTTCTTTTTTTCAGAAGCAGCAATTGGAGCTGACGAAGAGGATTGCATTCCGCCTTCAGCTTGTGCTTCCATTTTTTTGAATAGCTCTCTATAATTAAATAAAATTTGTATATAGTACCTACATACCACAGAGAAAATAGATATAAAAAACACTTTCATATGCAGTGTGTTTCTTTTTGAGTCAGTTCCGTTTTTTTACTTTATTAACTGATTTTCAAAATTCTTTTTTCCGCTTGCACTCAAAGAGCTATATTTTTTGTTGATGTGAATTTTTTAGCAATGTCGTTGCTTCACCTGCTGCGTTTAAAGAAAGTTCCCAAAAGTGACTAAGTCATATACTTAGGTATTGTGACTGAAAAAACTATTTTTGATGTAGTCAAAAATAATGAAACGCATTATATTTTATTTAACATTTTTATACTTATATTAATCTATTTTTGAACATATTAAATAAAACAAATTATCAGACATCACAGCATTTTTCTTGTAAACTGAGTTTACAAGACCGTGGTTCAATACATTACCTGCTGATTTTTTCTGTACAAATAAATATTAATTAATTTTCATTTTTTAATTACTTCTCAATAATTAGTAGATTTTTTAAGAGCAACGTTTTTGTTTGCTTGAAGATAATAGTTTTTCCGTTCATGGAACTACATCAATTTATGGATATAGTGTTTAAGTGGCTTACTTACCTATCTTTAGAAGCAGATGTGCTCCCTGACGAAGTAAGCAACTCTTCAAATGAAATGTTTTGCAACCTGCAGAATTGCTCTGTTATTGTTCTATTATTGTTATTATTATTATTACTTTAAAAATGCATACTATATCTCACCTGAGTTCCGTAGGTCGCTCAGTTAATTCTTGATCAGCTCCAGGTTTAACATACCGGGGACCATTTCCCTTTATAACTATTTCGCATGGATGAAAATGATCCGAACAATTTTCCGGGTGTTTTGGTAAACGCTGGTTCTCATTTAAGCCGACAAGGGAAAACGGAAAGCCACACCTTTCTCCTTTCAGGATCCATGGGAAACCTACAAAATATTCCCAATGTTAGCAAATTGTTATTTCAAATAATGCTGAACTGAAAGCACCAAATCAACATTAGGCAAAGGCAGTATTTTGGATATTTATTAGTACTTAGTACGTACTACCACTACCTACTTATCTACGCTACTGAAGAGGCCTAAACATTATGGTGGAAATAGCGAAAATAATACATACCAGTGAAAAGACAGTTTTGAGTTAAAAGAGTTCAACTTTCCGCACACCTGACACCTGCACACCATTTTTTAAAGTTTTCATATCACGTTTTTGCAAAAAATATGCGTAAAAACCTGAAAATGCTTGAAAATCGAAATATTCCGAGTACTAAAAACGTCGCGAATAAATCTTATGACGGCGTCAGGTTTCGTACCCGTCACAATGAAATGTGTCTAGTGGGAATTAAGGGGCGTTGTCGCTTAATGTCCATAAAATATTATACATAAATTAATAAACAGGATTTAACAAGTTTACCACAAAATATATGCCTACGGAGTTTACGTTTGCAACATTTATTCTTCGGTTTACAATGCTTATATGCTCTTCTGTTATTATTAATAGATAAGCTGTACCCTTGTTTCTGGATACTCTAAAGTCTATCCAAGTTACAGAGGCAGTGGATCAAAACATTGGCCACCACGTGACCTATTCTCTTATTGGTCTGGCCGTCATAAAATGTCAAGTGTTTATGCGGCGAGCAGAATGCAGGGCCGGCTCTTCCATCAGTCGCGTTTCTTGCATATTTTAGATCGGATCGCGAGCAGTATATTCTGTAAATTTATTTTGCTACTTAATTTAAGGAAATTTATAAAGATCCACGAAAGGTAAAAACACAATTTTTAGAACTTCTAAAAGAATTAGTTCAGAATTACAAGCCACTGGGAATCTCATATTAGTCACACCCTGGTAATCGATCGCAATGCAATGACTTTGTTTATATCTACTGCCGCTGTAACGTGGATAGACTATAGTTAGCCAATGTCTGACACTGGCATCAGAACATGACAGAAATATAGTAGATACAGGGGACAGATTTTGCAAAAAATAAAGTTGGCCAGCTCTTTTTTGGTCGATTTTAATAGTAGAAAATTAGTAAACAATGACTGGGCCACTTTAATTTTTGGCGCCATCTGTTGGTTGTATCCAATATTGCTCTCGTATCCTTATGACTCTGTCACACATTGGCTAACTAGGGATTCCATAAACAAGGGCTGTACCCACAAATTTAGATCTGTGGAAAGGGGGTGGGGGGACATAACCGAAAATCTGGCAACCACACGCGCTGAGAATTTACAGGGGAACCAAATGAATAGTAGACCAAAAGGATCTCTGATTGCTTTAAAATGTAAATAGTTACATCTCCCCTTGCTTATAAGTGTATTTGGCGTTGCCGCGGTAACGTCAGCACTTCGTCACCCAGATATATACTTTTTCCGGCTTATATTTCGTTGAGAGATAACAAAAATCATTACAAATAAACAGTCAGGGTTCGCAGGAAACCAAAAATATATAGACGGTGTCTACTTATATATACATACAAAAATTCATAATCCATCATTTGTTGAGATATTTGCCTGAACTTTTTTGTTTTGTTTCAAAGGTCCCCAAAGTCCACACTAAATTACCAAATAGCTAATTTAAATAACAAGTTACGCAATCATGGGTGTCTTTTAGGCAAGTGACATAGAAATTGTTCTTACACGAATAAGCGTAACAGGATTTTTTCAACTGATATTTACTATTGCAAAACTAAGATTTAAACTGTTTATATTTTGAAGGAAATCACCTTGTCCAGAATACGTTGGATGTCAAATGTCTAATTTGAAATCTGCTGCAGTAATGAGAGTATAGTCACAAAAGCAAAAGTGGAAGCATTTCTAACACACTGGTGTTGTCAGAGGTGATGTCTATTTAATTGTGAATAAAAAAAGGAAATTCGTGAAATCAAACTTTTTCCCTATAAAAGAAGTGACTAGGAATATTCTTAAATAGAAAATGCTGCAGAAGCACCAATATCGTCACATCGAACACTTCAAAAATCGATATCCGTCTGATACAGATAAAGTAATAAAAATTCAAAAAATCGACCGCTGCAAAACTTTTTCGGACGGCATCGAAGAATTTTCCGAAGTCGATATTCGTTCGATATCGATAAAGTTCTAAAAATCCAGAAATATCGACCGCCCGCCACTTTTTCAGAAGGTATCGAACAATATTGCAAAGTCGATATTCGTTCGATATCGATAAAGTACTAATAATCCAGAAATATCGACCGCTCCGCCACTTTTTCGGACTGTATCGAAGAATTTTCCAAAGTCGATATTCGTTCGATATCGACAAAGTATAAAAGCCTAGAAATATCCACCCCTCCGCCACTTTTTTGGACGGTATCGAACAATTTTCCAAAGTTGATATTCGTTCGATATCGATAAAGCACTAAAAAGCCAGAAATATCGACCGTTCCGGCACTTTTTCGGACCGTATCGAACAATTTTCCAGAGTCGATATTCGTTGGATATCGATAAAGTACTAAAAATACAAAAATATATCGACCTCTCCGCCACTTTTTCGGACGGTATCGAACAATTTTCCAAAGTCGATATTCGTTCGATAGCGATAAAGCACTAAAAAGCCAGAAATATCGACCGTTCCGACAATTTTCCAAAGTCGATATTCGTTCGATATCGATAAAGCACTAAAAAGCCAAAAACAACGACCGTTCCGGCACTTTTTCGGACCGTATCGAACAATTTTCCAGAGTCGATATTCGTTAGATATCGATAAAGTACTAAAAAGCCAGAAATATTGACTGCTCCGGCACTTTTTCGGGCGGTATCGAACAATTTTGCAATGTCAATATTCGTTCTATATCGATAAAGTACTAAAAAGCCAGAAATATCGACTGCTCCGGCACTTTTTCGAACGGTATCGAAAAATTTTGCAAAGTCGATATTAGTTCGACACCGATAAACTACTAAAAATCCAAAAATATCGATCGTCTCGGCAGTTTTTCCGACGATATCGAACAATTTTCCAAAATCGACATTCGTTCGATACCGATAAAACGAGAAATATCGTCAGCCCGGCAATTTTTCGGACGATATAGCCAAATTTTCCAAAACCGATATTTTTTCGACAGAAAATACTAAACATTGAAAAAATCGAAAGCGCTTTGGTACGGTCTATCTTGGGACCGGAAAATACCTACCTATATATGTTTGGTTTTTATTTTTTTACTTTTAAACACCAGTGGGCTTTAATTTCATGGTAAGCTAAGCAACGCTTATTCGTGTAACAACAATTTCCATGTCACTTGCCTAAAAGACACCCATGATAAGCTAAGCAACCTATGGCGGCAACACCGCTTCCAACGCCGAAATGTGAGTCCCTGTATATGAAGGTCTGAACTGCCAAAAATATGAAATCGGATTTAAATTAATTTTGGTCATTGTTGCGCCCTCTCGGGATAACAAACTGAACTTAATAGTTCACAAATAGCCGTCATTTTTGACTAGGGCGTGCAAATGTCTCCTTAATCTATTTATTCTTATATGAAAATCAAGCAAATTGAATTACTATTTTCTGAAACCGTTTGTTACTTAGTTACTAGGTTTTGCCGCTGTAAAATATAACAGTTTTGAATAATTTTGCTTAGTAACTCTCAGTTGCTAGATTTTGTCATTTTAACTGAGTCACATATTTATCTAAACTGTGGTACAAGTTAACGGTCGGTAGATACAAGTGGCGGAAATTTGAGAGCATTTGTACAAATCTAATTCAAGAAAATGAGCAGCCGTACTCGCAGAATTATTGCAATGGCTAAAAAAACGTAAGTAATATATTTTTTGTCATACGCTAGTAGATATACTATGAGAGTTCTGGGCCACTTGCCCCATGTTAATCTCCATAAGGCCAGAAATGCGTGCATTTTGGCTACGTCACAGCCGAGGTCACGTCTCAGTTGACCTTTACGTGTGATTCTTGGAAGCCGGCCCCCACCCCCACTCTGGCCCCCACTCCTGACCCCACCGCCGGTGGAGGGGTGACGCCTATATGTTTGATGGAGCGCAGTTCCTGCACCATTCTCAAGCCAGTTGCAGTAAAAATTCCTAAGCCACAAAATGCAGTCGTTCGTCGAAAGTTTGAACAAGAATTTGGTCTTGAAGAGATTCGAGAGTTTGCAGAATTTGGAAGTGGGTGAAAAATTTCAAATAAAGATGGTGGACAAGGTGAACACGCAGTACGGAGAAAAAATCTTCGTAGAGTGCGACGAATTTAAAACGGTGCTACCGCAACGCTACACCGCACAGTTTACGCCCCAACGGATCGAGGCTATGAACAAGTACATCGGCAATGGAAGGAGATATTTTTTGCAAAGTTTGGGGTCAGTCGGTTGGAGTACAAATATCAAATTTATTGTAGAACCTTGAACCCTATTATTTTAATAAACGTTTAAAACCATTGCCTTTGTTTTATTTATATATAAAAAAAAATCTTTATATGCCAAAACTTGGCACTTGGGAAAAGGTATAAATAAAAGTCGTGGTTGTTTATTCAGTTCAGTATAATGCCGTCTGTTACTGGAAGAGGATTGGTTAATAGTGTCATCAACAGGTTGTCAGTCGAATTACACCTTCCCGGCTATCAGTACTGTGGTCCAGGTACAAAGTTGGAGAAACGCCTTGCTCGAGGAGATCCTGGTATCAATAAGCTGGACACAGCTTGTAAAGATCACGACATCGCATACTCCAAAAATAAGTCTTTGGAAGAGAGACATAAAGCCGACAGAGAATTGGAAAATCGAGCGTGGGAGCGAGTGAAATCAAGGGACGCTAAATTTGGTGAAAAAGCTGCCGCGTGGTTCGTTACAAATACTATGAAGGTCAAACGCAAGGTCGGCATAGGTATAAAGAAGCACCCAGTTTCGTTTAAAAGAGACATTGTCAAAAAAGTTGAAAGATCTCTGAAAAAAACTTTAAGTGACAGTCAGATGAATGACATGAAGCACTTGAAGAAGGCATCGCTGGTTGCTTTAAAAGCAGCACGAATAGCCGTAAAGAAAGCGGGTGGAAAGAAAACGTGAAAATTCCGCGAACTATTCCGTTTCAGCACACCGGTGGATTTCTTCCTTTACTTCCTTTGCTAGGGGCCTTGGGCGCTCTCGGTTCGGTGGCAGGCGGCGCTGGTGCTGTGGCTAAAACAATTATCGACGCAAAAGATGCCAAGAAAAGGTTGGAAGAACAAAAACGACATAATCGGGCGATGGAAGCCATTTGAAAAGAGGGCTCTGGTCTATATTTACGAAAAAATAAGAATTGGGTAGGACTGTTTCTGAAGAAACAAAAAAACTCCCAATGAAGCTACCCAATAGACCGCTGTCTGACGAAGACATATCGAATTACGTAGAAATTTTAAAAATACCACATTTCAGAGGCGTGTTTATGAGAGATACTCTTCTGTCGACGCCGAAAAATTACGAAGCGGCCATTTTAAATTTAGACGTGGAGCGCAACAAAGGAACGCATTGGGTAGCTTACAAAAAAAGAGGTCCCGTCGTAGAATATTTCGATAGCTTTGGCGCTTTAAAACCGCCCAAAGAACTGATTAGATATTTTGGAAAGGGTGTCAAGGTCACATACAATAACGATGCCTATCAAAATTTTAACGAAATAAATTGCGGCCATTTGTGTCTAGAATTTCTATATAAAAGGTGGAGGTCAACTTAGAAGTCGCCAGTCATGTCATTGTTATTTACTCTGCACGGACGTATATCCACGCTCTCCATCGATTTCGAGAGCCCGATAGTTTTGGACCCAAACGCCGAATACGGCTTAGCTTTGCTGGGATTCCACACGTACAACAGCATACCAAATATCGAAGAGGAAAGTGGTGACAATAATTTTTATTACATAACAGGCAGTTTCGGTGGTAGCAGAGTAATAACATTTCCCACCGGATCGTACGAAATAAAGAACATAGAAGAGCACATAAGAAAAAATTTGAAAAAGTCGGAAGACGAAAACGATAGCGGTACCATATCGATAAAAGCGAATTAGAGTACTCTGCAGTGTGAGATCTACAGCGATCAATATACCATCGATTTTATTTCGCCCGGGTCTATAGGTAGACTTTTGGGTTTTTCCCAACGATATTTAGACAAAGGAAAAGTACATTTTTCGGATTTTCCAGTAGATATCGTTAAAGTTAGAACGATACATATAGATTGTAACATCACTGCCGGTGCTTATTACGTAAACCGACCTACGCACACGATTTACGAATTCGCCGTTGGGGTCGATCCTGGTTACGCCATAGACGAAACTCCTAAAAATTTACTCTACGTGCCTGTCACGAAACGTGAAATAAACAATCTGACCATAAACATCCACGATCAGAATTTCAAGCCTGTCAGTTTCAGAGGTGAAGAAATTATCGTTAGATTGGAAGTGAAGCGACTGTCTGTGTGAAATGCGTTTGTTTTTGGAGGCAACTGCCAACCGTATAAAAGGCGGTTTAGTGACCTCCGACCCTCATTGACGAAGACGTCATCGAAGTGGAAACACCATTTCAACTTGAATCTAACGCCGGAAAACCGTCGATTTCTAGAAGCACTCGGCTACCATGTCGTTAACGCCTCAAGTATTCGACGTGCACCGCACTTGGTTATTGATGTATGACGCTGCAATTTATATCAAAGGTAAAATAGAGAAGAAAACGGGAACCGGGAGATGTAGTTTTGCTAATAATGGAGGTGCGTTTCTCTTCGATTCGATTTCATATGAACTGAATGGAAAGGAATTGGAAACAGTTCGAAATCCTGGAATTGTGAGTGCTATCAGAACATATCTATGCTACGCCCCCAGCGATGAAAAATTCCTGGTAACTGCAAGTTGGTCTGGTCCAATCAAGCCTTTGGCCGTAAATTTGGATGGAACATTTAGCTTGAGAATACCTCTGAAACATTTGTTTGGAATATTTAACGATTATCAGTTGGCCACTTGCGGAAAACAAACTTTAAGATTAACACGAGCTAGAAACGATAACAACTCTTTATTTCTGGAAGATGATCCTGCATCTGCTGCCGAATTGACGGCAGAAATAACAGTTTCCAATGTCGAGTTAAAAGTGAAACATATTCAACCTAGCGATTTCATTAGATTGGATCTGCTTCAGTCTATTAAACGTGATCGCCCTATAATTATACCGTATCGTAAATGGAAACTTCATGAACTGCCAAGTCTTACGGTCAATGCCAACAGAGAAATTTGGTCAGTCAAAACTTCAATGGCCGTGTCGAGTCCTCGATACGTTATCGTGGGATTTCAAAGCAGTCGCAATGAAAATGCTAGAAAGGACCCTTCCGTATTCGATAATATAAATATAGCGGATGTCAGATTGATTTTAAATGGTGAATATTTTCCTTTTGAACGGCTGAGATTGGATTTTAATGGCAATGACTATCTGGAGGCCTACCATAATTACGTAGACTTTTGCTCTAGTTATATGAATGAGAGGCACCCCTTGCTTAGCTACACCGAATACAAAAGCACCACGGTTGACGTAAAGCTGGACATCGAGAGTAACGAAGGATTTCCAGCCTCAACCCGAGCTTATTGTATTATTATACATGATAGTACCATCGAATATTTACCATTAAGTGAAGTAGTTAGGGAACTTATGTAGTTTAATTTTAAGGAGAGTTTTTTAGGTGTAAGGTATTTTTGTACTTGTACTTGACCTAATAAAATAACAAAATAAAATATCGGTGTTTCCTTTCCCTTCCATTACCATACATTTTTCGAAATCGATAAATAAAGTGGTTGGGGTAGACAGATCCCCATTAAGATGAAGGTCGCCGTAGTGGACGCACAGGGATTTATGATAGACGGACGTTTCTGTCCTAAAGAGCTGACAATAAAAGTTAACGATGAAACTTTACATATTCTTATAAGACCTACAAAAACCTTTAGTGATCTCAACGAACGCGACAAAAGACAAGTGCGGTATTTGGAGAAAAATCATTTGGGGATCGCATACACTAGCTGCCATGTGGACT
Organism: Pseudeuparius sepicola; assembly: GCA_963920635.1. Classification (NCBI taxonomy): domain Eukaryota; kingdom Metazoa; phylum Arthropoda; class Insecta; order Coleoptera; family Anthribidae; genus Pseudeuparius; species Pseudeuparius sepicola. The sequence goes on along the minus strand of OY987299.1, from coordinate 74,520,229 downwards.
ACGTCGAGATGGAAGGTCTCCTAAAAAAATATCTCAGTGTCGAGCGCGTCTACGTCAAGGGCCAACAGAAAGAACGCTTCCTACGAGAAACCATCGATGCCGAAGTAATTAACCTGAAACGTCATTCAGGCGTACCTAAATTTGAAAAAAGCATTTCGATGTGTGCACACCACAACCAACAGTCAATGTGGATGTGCAGTTTCATCAATTGCGAGAAATTGTTTGCCTGGCTGGGTAGTGGGAGGCAGGCGCCTCCCATTAAGATTCCCCCCACCACAAACGCCTCCCACTTCTGTTTCATACCTATTTAAACACAGCGAGCATGTCCCTACTGTGTATAAAATGGAAGAAGTGTGTGACTATAGAAACCGAAATCATAGATTGAAATCTTTCGCGAAGTGGTCAAATCCGTCGATTTCCCCAATACAATTGGCTGAAGCGGGATTCCATTACACAGATTATGAAGACGTAGTCAAGTGTCCATTTTGCTTCATAGAAGGCTACCGATGGGAAGAAGGCGACGATCCATTGCAAGACCACGCAAATTGGAGCCCCACCCCAGTTGCCCTTTCATCCAAGCAAGTAATGCGGGACTTAATACGACGTTCGCGGATATTAAACCCTTGCCAGTGGTCGCAATACTACCAAACTCCTTCGTCGAAGATACCGTAGTTCGTCAACCTCAAACCGCATCAAAAAGTAAATTATGTAAAATTTGCTACAACAACGATATACAGGTTGTGATGATTCCCTGCGGACACGTAATGCTTTGCATAGAATGCGCACTTCAAATCTCCTCATGTCCTTTGTGCAGGACGATGATACGTGAAAAAGTGCGTGTCTATCTACCATAAGCTATTTATGTAGTAAATGTATAAAACAAATAAAATTTTAAAACAAAAACTTGTTTTTATTTTGGGGTCAGTCGCCTATATATTGAGAAGTAGCACGCAGAATTTCTCAGTTGACAAGATGCAAGTTCAGCAACAGCAAGTTTGTCTCTCTATCGAAAATCTAGATGTCATACAAGGTAAAATCAAAACACGGTACCCTACTACCAGACTCGTGTAGGGCAATCTTGTGTGGACCTAGCGGGTGTGGTAAAACGAACGCACTCCTTAGTTTGATTTTCAACGAAAACGGTCTGAAATTCGAAAATATCTACTTATATACGAAATCGTTGTACCAACCGAAATATCAATTATTGGAGGATGTAGTAAAAAAAGTCGGTTGCATCGGCTTCTTTCCGTATACGATAAACGAGGACGTCATCGATCCGTCGGAAGCTCTAGAAAATTCGATATTCATATTTGATGATGTATCCTGTGATAAACAAAATAAAATCAGGAAATTTTATTCGATGGGACGCCACAAAGCGGTGGACGTCGCTTATCTAGGTCAAACGTATTCGAAAATTCCGAAGCAGCTCGTACGCGATAATTGCAACGTGATCGTGTTATTTAAACAAGACGACGTAAATCTGAAACACGTTTACGAGGAACACGTCTCGCCTGACGTCTCGTACGAAGATTTCAAAAAGATGTGCTGTCAATGTTGGAACGACAGCTATGGCACTCTGGTCATTGTTAAGGATTTTAGCCTGAAAAACGGGCGGTATAGGAAAGGTTTCGACAAGTATATATAGGCTGTGAGTACTTCTCTGACGTTAGTGGTCAACATGCCGCTAACGTCAGAGGATCAAATTCTAAAAGCGCACCGCGCAAGGAAAATCAGTGAACTTGCACGAGCGATTAGAAAAAAACACACGGCTTTGAAGTTGGTGAAATTCGAGGAAGACGAGACGCTGGAAAAAATATTTAAACCAGTGACGCAATCTATCAATAAGTTACAAATAAAAAAAGACATTCTAGACATCGAACCGAAGAAAGAAAAAACTAAGGTGGAACCTAAAAAAGAAGAAGCAATTGGGGAAGGCATTGATACAAGAATACAGAAAAAAGTAGATACATTAAAGCAACGGATTGAAAAGTTAAAAGGAGATTTTACCCCGAAACTTACACCACACGTCGAAAAGGCAACGGCAGATTTTAGTCCGACATTGACATCAGTCGAAGAGAAAAATGAAGAGGAAGAGGAGATTTTTGAAGATGTATCGCAGTTTTCTCCTACCGTTGTAAAGGACTACCTAGAAGCATATCCGGAAATAGCTCGACCGTATATTCAAAAATATAACGCAAAGGCACCCCAAATCGATTTTGTATACGGACCCAAGTATAGCGCAAGCGAATCAAAATGGACCTTGGGAAAAGAAACTTTAGATTTCGATAGAAAAACGTCGGATATAATAGTGGATAGGAAGAGGTATAAAGGTACCAAAGGACTTTTTCAATTGATTTTTTATAACGATCCTCGAGCCAATTTGGTGGAGATGAAAAATTATAGTAAAATTCTAACTGAAACGTCGGTACATCTGAATAGCGCGGGTAAATTTAGAGGTTCATCTCGATATAAGTACACGAATGTTATTAAACCGTTACTAAAACGTGGAGAAGATGAAGGGGCAAGCGGTAAAGGTATGCATCTCACTTACAACGAAAAACCGGTGGAGTACATGTTTTGGGACGACGTCAACGAATTAGTTGACAGATTGCGATTACTGGTGGCATCCAAAAACGCCGGCAACACGTCCCACGACAACGAAATCGTAGCTATTATAAATGAACTGATGGAAGCTAAAGTTATCAGATAACTTAGTCGCGCTGAAGAAAGCGGGTCACAAATTTCGATATGAACTCCAGGTATACCAAGGAAAAAGTTCAGCTGATTAGGGAATTACATAAACCGATACGAAAAAATTACTCTAGACGTAGAACTATTATTAAAGGTTTGGATGATCTTTGGCAAGCCGACCTAGGGCAGTTGGATCAGTACGCCAGCCGCAATAAAAACTTTAAATTCATGCTAGTCGTAATCGACTGCTTTTCCAAATTTGTCTGGTGCAAACCGTTAAAATCCAAGTCGGGAGAAGAAGTGACGATGGCTTTCGCCGATATTCTCAAAAATTCCGGGGGGCGTCGACCTCGAAATCTGCAGACCGATCAAGGCAAGGAATTTTACAACTGTCATTTTAAGAAGTTATTGAATACTTTCAACGTTAACCACTATAGCACGTTTAGCGACACGAAAGCGGCGATAGTAGAGAGAGTGATCCGCACCTTGAAAGAACAACTGTTCAAGTATTTCAGTTTAAGCGGCACATACAAGTGGATCGATATTTTACCGACGCTAGTTGATGAATACAATGATAGGAGACATAGAACCATAGGCATGTGAACAAAACAAACGAACGGATCGTCCTTAACGCATCTTTCAATCACCTAAAGACTTTTGATAAACAAAAGTTTAAACTAGATGACATAGTTAGGATCAGCAAAGTCAAGCACGTCTTTCAGAAGGGTTACACGCCCAACTGGACGACTGAAGTGTTTAAAATCTCAAAAGTTCAAATTACGAACCCTCCCACATATCTCTTAGAAGATTTGAACGGAAGACCTATCCAGGGGGGGCTTTTACGCCGAGGAATTGCAAAAAACTGCTGATCCGGACGTCTATTTGGTAGAAAAGGTGTTGCGTAGAAAAGGAAAGAAGATTTTGGTCCGTTGTCTGGGGTTCGATAAGACCCACGACTCTTGGATAGACGCAACAGACGTCTTGTAGTAGTGGCGGAGCATGGGTGACAGTAGTGGCTACGAATCTGACGCAGCCGGCGATGTCGGCGACGACGTTTCACAGCAAACGATTCAAAGAGATAGACTTCTTCTGTTGAAAACATGTTTCCATTTGGCGCCTGGTCACACATATACCGTACATTGTGGGCTGAGTCCACTACGATTTTTTACGCCTGCTGTAAATATCGTTTGCGGGCAAGGTACCCGAGAAGAATGCGTAATGAGCATCGATCACGTGGAGTGGAGAGAACTTATGTCGCACCTGTATAAGTTTTTCGAACAAGGAGATGGTCTGCCTGTGAAATTTGGTTGTGACATGGAATTGGACACGATTAATTCGGACGGATTAGAAATCGTAACGCTCGGCAGAAACGGCGTATATTTTTACTTCAGCGAGGCATGCTGTATCGAACTGCTACGCATAGATAAGGATGTTTCCTTTAAAATTGCTTTATTGCATAGTTTTAAGTTAGTTGACTTCCATTATAATTTTTTAGATACGGCAAATGAGATGTTGATAAAAAGTAATTTTAGAATAAGTATTAGAGACACTATTAAGTTATTTTGTAATCCAATGTGTAACATAGAAAAGTACTGTATTTATGAACTCTTTTATCTGGTCAGGGAGTTTTTGTTAGCTGACTTGTATAGGAGAAGGTTTTCTTAAATAAAACAACATTTTAAAAATAGTGTTTTTTATTTACATACCCACATTCTTACATTTCAATCTACATCTATGATATCCTTATGACCCCAAGGCAATGTGATGATATTGTCGAGGATATATCGTTTGTTATCGAAAGGGCTGAGACCGATTTTACTTTGTTTGATACTAAACACCGTATGAGCATATGAACGTATCGAGCACTGGCTGGCGATTTTTTCTTTTTGTTCAAATAGGCAATCGACATAATCCTGGTGCGTAATCTTATTTTTTACTACATTGTATTTAACCCCCTTAGCTTTTTTCACGCACTTTTCCCCCTCGTCTATTAAGTATGAATAAATTTTTGATCTAAGCCCGATGAAATGGGTCAAGATACTACCGTTTAACACATCTTTCATTAACCCTGGTACTTTTTTATTTACAAGCGGAATGTTGTATCTATTATTTGGTGGGTAGACGGAGGTGTCAAACCTAGCTATATTTTTCAGAATGAAATCCCGATAAACGTCATCGCAACAAATTTCGTAGATAAGACTGTCCGTATCAGTGTATAGTAATTGACAGTCGGAGAATGAATAGTTTTGTAGCATAAAATCATAGTGGAATTCGTAGATGCAGGTTTTGGATATGTCTACAATTGCCATTCCAACATACAGGGGCTTGTTAAGGTTAATATTCGTTTTATTTAATTCAACGCTAATTAGGTTTTCATCAAATATTGTCCTGCATCTAAAAGTTGGACTTGAAATTAGATTTTTGGCATCGTATCTCCCCTCCCACTTATTCACTAACTTCACGATTCTATGTTTCCCAATATTTTTTATAGTTTTACCATAGATAGCGTTGTTCATAAGTTTAATAATGGTTTTTTCGAAATCAAACTTAGCCTTCGTTCTTAATTGGGTGTTATATTTGATGTATGGCGCCAAAAAAGCGGACTGTTTAAATTTTAAAATTCTGTGGGTCTTTTTCAAGACCGTGGTTCAGGGCCTGTTTGAGCGCCCTGTAATGTATCACGTATTTTTCTTTGGGATAAAGGGTAGTCATAAGTTTAGGTCATTTCGATTCTGGCGGTACTCGGTGTTCGGCAGCAAAAGGGAGATCTTTGTGCAAATCGTGCAACCCGTCAGGATACTCTAAGTCAACCTCTAAAATATACCCTTCTTTAGCATCGTTGGGAATTTTAGTAACGTCAATACTGTCAATGTTGTCTACCCATTGAAAACCGCCTTGAGGCAAACACTCACACATCGCCCAACCGTACAAGTTATTTACGTCTAGATGCAGAATATATTTAGAGGGATCGTCCGGATTGTGTTCTTTCATGTATTTATTATTAGCTTGCGCGAAGCGCTTAGAACATTGGCTCAAGCCGCGTCTGACAGCTCTCTCGAAAAATAGAAAAATATCGATATCTTGAAACGTTTCTAATTTACAGCCGGTTACATACAATCGAAGGTATAACCAGGCATGGTATAATACCAAGCGGGATCTAGACCGTAATTATCGTGACACGACTTTCTGAACGCCTCAAACACGTCACTTAGCAACATAATGTCAGTTTTGAGGTACAGATCCGAGTATTCACCGATCGTGCCTATATTGAATTTTTCCCAAACCAGTTGAGCGTGAGCGTATTCATTTTCATTGATATTGGTGTCATTTAGTTTGTTATAAAATTTATCGATACTTGGAAGCGAAGTCTTTTGTAATTTCTCTAAATTGTCGATGTAGTCATAACAAAAAACGCCTTTTCTAGTTAATAGGGTCAACTGATCCGAAGGGATGTCACCAAATTCCTTTTTAGTATTAACGAAATCCTTGCTTTTAAGAGAGGAGGCTAGTGTCTCTAGAGAAAATCCCATGAATCTGAGGGAATCTATAAAACGAAATTTTACACTGGTTTCATTATCGAAAATCGTAAAACTTATATATTTTTCTTTATTGATGGGAAGAAGGGAGATATGATTGCGCTTGGCAAGGTCCCTAATAATGAAATGACTGTCGTAGCCGCTGAAATTATGAAATACTACTGGAATCACGAACGAGTTTCGATAATTTAGATTGCATGCCTGATGGGCGTACCCACGAAACCTAGAAGACAAATGGCAATGATCACGGACTATGATATCGTCGGGAGTGAACGATTTTTCACAAATGTGACAATTTGCCGTGGCATTTTTCAAACTTATATTTTGATCCATCGGTTCCACGGTTGTTAATTTCGACGCAACGAATTTTGCGATTTCCTCCATTTGATCCGCATACCAAGACATACAATCGGGCCCTCGATAGCTTTTGAAAAAAGACAAAGAGTCGTCGGAGCATTTAAAATAAAAAGCGACACTGAACGCCTCGTGTTTTTGGTACTTGGTAGTCTGCGACATCGCCTCCGAATCGCGATAAGGTTTTAACATGGACTTGAAATCTGAATATATAACAAAAGGGGTGCGTTCTTCATATACGTAATTTTTAAACTTGTTAAATTTTTCTTTGGGGAACGACACCTGGCAATTATTAAATTGTTCACAGTAAACAGTGTGGTTGTCCAATTTCTCCTGAGTGTGGAAATAATTCAAGCATCTATCGCATATGAACTTTTTGCCGTTGTGTTTATTCATTTGCGTGGAAATTAGACGCGACAAATTTTTAATCCAACAAAATGATATTTTATAGCTGGCATTTCGACATGTTCCGCGGGAGGGGTCTCGTAATCATTAATTTTTAGGAAATATTGATCCTGAATGAGTAGCAAGTTCACGTGTCTATCGATCTTCTTTTTAGTCAATCGCACCGGGCCAGTACAACATTTACGCGGATTTTCGCATACTAACTCTAGGGCGTATACGTTTACGGAAATTTCATTTAATTTTTCGAACCTATCGATTTTAGGAAGCGTTATGGGAAAGTCCTCCAACCCGTCGAGGTTCAAAACCTCCGCGTAGTGGGGGTACGCACTCATGCGATATGAATGCTTATCTACGGGGTAAAGAGCGGAAATGACAGCCCACATGAAGCACGCGTCATCATCGTTTCTAACGTTAACGCAAGCTTTTTTCTTTAAAATCTCATCCGGTAATTTCACATACGACCCACCGCCGTTCCCCATTTGAACTTTGTTGACATTAACTTCCAAATATAAAATTATATGTAGCGCCCAACCAGAATCACGTTCCTGGAACTCTTCGAGAGTCTTTAAAATGGTGTCGGTGACGTTATCCGCAAACCAACGTTTCAGCTCTGTGCCCCCGTCAATAGTAACATTTTTCTTATTGAAATATTTATTATCCAAAATTTCTTCATCTCCCGATTTTTTTATAAATTCCCCACAGAAAACGGTGTTAACCTTTATTATGTTGTATTCTTTTACGATTCTAGACAAGCGTGGTTTTAAAAGGCGAAAAGCGTCATTCAAGAAATCCACTATGTCTTTATGCTTAAGATTTATAATGACTCCCGAACGAATTCTACTTTTGAATACGGACTTAGTGTCTTCCCATTTGACCCAACCGCGTCCACTCGCTTTTACTCCGCACCCAGCGCGTTTCATATTTTTTAAGTAAGCTCTGAATCTTTTTAAATGTCCTAAATTTGTTTGTAGTTTTGTCATCGTACCAGGATTGTATCGACATGCTTTTATAGCACCATAAACGAGCCTAATATTTTTGTTAATCAGTTTATGCCAGCGCTCTCGCGTTCTCATATCCATACCGCTAAAAAAATAATTTTGCAACGAAGCAAAAATTCATGTCCTGAAACCTACAATTTAGAAAAAAAAATTCTTATGAAATATATTCCGAGAAAGAAGCTAAATGCTTTTATCAAATAAAAACAGCAGGATGTCGTTGAAAAAAAACAACTTAATTGTCAGATGACCTTGAAAACGTCATCTGTGAATTTTCTTTTATAAACATTTGATTAGCCCCTTTGATATGCTACAACTTTTATTTGAAACATTTTTTATAGAGACATTAGTTTCCAAGATATTAAACTTTCATGCACATGACGTAACTATGAGACAAATTTAGAAAAAAAATTTCTTACGAAATATATCCCGAGAAAGAAGCTAAATGCTTTTATCAAATAAAAACAGCAGGATGTCATTGAAAAAAACAACTTAATTGTCATTTGACCTTGAAAACGTCATCTGTGAATTTTCTTTTATAAACATTTGATTAGCTCCTTTGATATGCTACAACTTTTATTTGAAACATTTTTTTGTAGTCATTAGTTTCCAAGATATTCAACTTTCATGCACATGACGTAATTATGAGACAAGTTGACCATCGCCAGGGCGGCCCCGGTCCACGAACGTGCCTGACGCCGGACGAAATCGAAACGCGGGCGCTAGCGAGATTATAAACCGAGGAATTTTCAATTCGATTTCTTACATTCAAATAGCTTTCGTTATTTTTTCTTTTATTATGTTCAGGAGAGGTCACTGTTTTGTTGTTGATTATAGCACGTTAGGAAAAGATTCACAATGAAAAGGCAGGCAATTTTTAAATGATTTTATTTGATATAATATTTTAAAATATAATATTTTATACTGTAATAGGTGGTATACTATAAGCCCCAATTTTCTTGAAAAACACGTGCCCGTTCCTCTAATCCCTCTCTAGACAGGCGCTGCAACCGCAGCCTTTCTGCCTGGCGAAAGACCCTCCGGGCGGCCTTGCTAAGACCAGGCGGATGCGGACGCAGCACATTTCTCTCTTCTAGGTCAGGTGTGTAAGTACCCACATCGTCCCATTCTTCTTCCAGGGGAGGCCAGGTGTTTTCTGCGGGAGATTGACTGCTCTTCCGTTCTTCTGAGGGCGGTTGTTTACCGTGTTCTGCTGGGAGCTGCTGGCTGCCTTGCCATTGTTCTGTTGGTTGTTGGTTGTCTTGCCATTGCTCTGCGGGTTGTTTGGTGTCCTGAGGATATTCTGGGAGACCAACCTGTTCACCACAGATGTGCCATGGCACTCCATGCCACATCACCTGTGCTGTTTCTTTGGGGAGCTGTTGTTCTGGAGGCTTGTAGTCTTTGTTGCAGTCACACTGCAGCCCCCAGTCGTAGACGTCCAACATTTCTTCTGTTACAGTGGGGAGGGGGCACTTGCACCAGGGCACTAGCTCGGTCTCCATCTCTTGCATCTTGAAGCACTTGGAAAGAACTGACGAAGGAGTGAAAACCCGCCGCCTTTTATAAGCCACTATTTGCTGACTAAGTTTTTTTTGCCTTGTAAGCATATTTGACATTCTTCACTTAAAAAAATTTCAAAATTCAAAATCGGAAAAAAAATTGGGAAAATAAAAACAAATTGGTAAAGCAAAATTTGAAAAAAAAATTTTTTGGTAAAAATTGGTAAACAAAAATTCTCCTGTCTGATTGACAGTCGACCCTAGGCCACAGTGTGTCAATTTTAAATTTTTATTTACTCGTATTGGATTTTTTTTTGGATCTTATTCGATCAAAGGCATTTCCTATATTGTCTGAATTTTTTTCTAACATTTTTTTTGGTCAGTGTCGTTTTCTGTATATTTCCACTTGCCACAGAGCCTTCTACGTTATGTCTTGTCAAAGTTAGTGGCTTATTTGAGGCCTTTCTGACACTTTTTTCTCAAAATTTCACCCTGCAATCGACTTAGGGCCTTTTAAAAATTCATTTTTTGACAAATTATTGGATTTTATTCGATCAGAGGCATTTCCTATATTATCTCAATTATCTCTTTTTTCTCAAAATTTCACCCTGCAATCGAATTAGGACCTTTTAAAAATTCATTTAAAAAAATTTTGGGATTTAGCGCCGATGGAGTACCATTTTTGGGACCTGTTCCTAATCAAAATTCAACTTTTTTGCTTTGGTGAAGATGTTACTTTTAGGACATTTTCTAAATTTTTGCTGACGAGGCCTTTTTTTTTTTGCTGACGTCGCATTTATTTCCTATAAATTGTGTCATACATCAGAGAGAGCATTTAGTTCACAGACTTCCGTGTTATAGTAAGTGTTTACAAAAGTGTTCCATCATGGCTAGCAACAGAGTGTCGCTTTCTCTGAAAAAATCAGTAAGTACTCTTTTCTTAACAAAATTAATGTGCTAAAGTCCATAGAATGTTGGAAACAGTTTTAACCACGCTTTTTTAGCCTAAAACCTAGTGTTTTTTTTCTCAGACATACCCTGACATGCCGTCACTGAGTCAGGATTTGACGCACCTGTCGCAGTCTCAATCCGAGTCTCAGCCGTCAACTAGTCAACCTGCACAGAAACCAATTATTCACAGCCACGTGGTAATCCCAGTAAGTGTTTTTTATCTGCTATGAACATTGAAAATCTTTTTTTAAAGGTAATTAAGCTCAATACCCACTAAAAAATTTTTTTCAGTCTACAACATATCCACCCCCGCAAGAACAACTTTTACCACCTGTTTCTTCTCGCAGTTCGCCCTACCGCTACGGTATGGGTGCAGCTACGAAAAAAATTAAACTGCAAAAGGACGACGACGACGCCTTCAGCGTGATTACCTTGCCACCCACTCAAGACAGTGAGGATGAGTTCGAGTCGGAAGGAAAAGGCGATATATCTTCATACGTCAAAGGGGTGACAGTTGAGCTGAAACGAAAGTATGAAGCGACGAAGCGGAAGCTACAGGTGGAACAAGATAAGAAGTCAGAAAGAAGACGTGAATTGGAGCGATTAAAAAAACAGGACATAAAGGGTGATAAATTAATTCAACAATTACAACAAGATTTGGTTGTCGGTGCTAGACTACTAAGACGATTTAATTTATAGAAAATGTTTTAAAGTATTATTTTAGCCTAGCAACCTTTTTATGTCATGCTTTTTTAATCGCTTCTTTCTTATATTTATTTTGTTTATTATCCTTTTTGTATTTTTAACACTTTAACCTAATTACATATATTTTTTACTATGTTTTGTATTTTTGTCCTATCCTTTCATACCACATAAGTTAAAACTATATGAAAATATTAAAGTTCAAGTATTATTCTTCCTCCCTGTATAGCTTGCTACTCAAACGACCTCCAGCAAAGGTCTTTTATTCTCGGTGCATTTCGCGTACCTAAGCATTTCCTTTGTTCCTCAACTTTTGCTATTCTCGTACCTTATTTAAATACTTAACAACAGAGGATTTTTGATATAGGTACCATCAAAACTCATTAAAAACCATAGCAAGTGCCAAGTACCTTGAAGGGTCATGTGGTGCCATACAATTTGTCCATTCTTCGGGCATTCAAGGTTCTACAATAAATTCAATATTTGTTGTCCTTCCAATCGGCCCCAAACTTCGCAGAAAATACCTTTTGCCAGCACCAATTTCACCATTTATCTTCTGAATTATCTCGGATGTAAACTTCGCGGTGTAGCGTTGCGGTAGCACCGTTTTAAATTCGTCGCACTCTACGAAGATTTTTTCTCCGTACTGCGTGTTCACCTTGTCCACCATCTTTATTTGAAATTTTTCACCCACTTCCAAATTCTGCAAACTCTCGAATCTCTTCAAGACCAAATTCTTGTTCAAACTTTCCACGAACGACTGCATTTTGTGGCTTAGGAATTTTTACTGCAACTGGCTTGAGAATGGTGCAGGAACTGCCCTCCATCAAACATATAGGCGTCACCCCTCCACCGGCGGTGGGGTCAGGAGTGGGGGCCAGAGTGGGGGTGGGGGTGGGGGGCCGGCTTCCAAGAATCACACGTAAAGGTCAACTGAGGCTGTGACTTCACGTGACCTCGGCTGTGACGTAGCCAAAATCCATGCATTTCTGGCCTTATGGAGATTAACATGGGGCAAGTGGCCCAGAACTCTCATAGTATATCTACTTACGCTCCCAAAAATAGCTATTTTACGGACTCATTTAAGTCCGTAAAATGCTTCTTTTTCGGCCTAGTCCCTAAATGAATGAATGACATGACTAAATTTTCAAATAAACAAACTTGTTGCTACGATATCAATTTCTAAGTAAACTTTTTTGAACATTATAATTTCAAAGATTACGGAAAATTTGCAAATTTAAGCGTTCTGAAGAATTTTAAAAAGCGTATAACAAAATTTTGGGAGCGTATGACAAAAAATAGTGTTTGTCACACGTACCTAAATGAAGTTTTTCAGGACTCACCTGCTATTCAAACAGCAATCATTCGTCCTGAAAAACTTCATTTTGGGTACTTGTAACAAAAATAACTATTTTGTGTTTATATTTAACTTAATATTACAGTATGTCCACCGATTGAGTTTACATAAGGTGTAAATGACAACAAATTTTCGAGTTGAAATTTGAGCTTCTGGGTATCAGTCTTGTTTGGTATAAAACTAAGATGTAGAAAAAATTAGGGCGAATAATTAATATACAGGGTATTTTTAGAGCGAATTTTCAAAAAACACTGTGTATTTTAATTAATTGCCCTAATTGTTTTGTATATCTTAGTTTTAGACCCAGAAGCTCAAATTTCAACTCGAATTGTTTTTGTCATTACACCTTAGGTACCTATCCATCCGTGGACACACTGTAAATTGGAAACAGGAAATAGTATGGAATTATTATTGTAACAATTTGCGCTACATTTTTTCTCCTTTAATTGTAGGAAGTAGCTATTTATACGTCCGACGTATATAAAAGTCGGTATACGTCTTGCGCTCTCATTGGCGAGTTGAGTCACGTGACTTCTTTGGACGTACATTTAACTCCGTACACGTCCGAAGTAAACTTATTTAGATACGTCGGAAGCCGTCGGAAGTGCATTTTTCTCAAGCATCTTTGCAATAAGGAGCGTATGCCCTCCGATTCATCATCCATCGGACGGTAGAAATAAGGTTATGTGTCACGTGACTCAATCCACCAATGAGAGCGCAAGCCGTATACCGACTTTTATATAGGTACGTCGGACGTATAAATAGCCACTTCCTTAATTGTATATATTGTGGACCGCAAAATATACAAGGTAGGTAAAAACAGTTGATGTGTCAAAAAAAAATCAAATACAGGGTGAGACCAAATTAAAAAAGGCCTAATTTCATCACGTGACGTCTTAGACTTAAGAATAAGTAAAATACAGGGTGAATCATAAACTAAAGCCAAAAGGGCCCTAATAATTTTTCGTTACAGATTTTTTTCAATTAGCATAAGTACAGGGTGGACAACAAAAGTCACGGGTGTGGAAAAAGCCAAAAGGGCCTTAATCATGTAACGGATTTTTTCATTTCAAAATCCGTTACTCGTTTTTATATTTTTTTATTAACATAAAGTCATTATTTTCAAACATATATCTCATATTTAGTAACTAATTTATTTTTCGTACAGTTTCAATTCATTTAAAATATTGTATTCAATTTTATCACGACTTTTTTAAATTTTAAAAACTTAAATTATTTTAAATAATTCAGTTTTCGCGCGTCATATGGTTAATGGCCGCATACTTCCGCCCAGCCTCGAACCCTGCGCATATTCAAAATGCGAAAATTCAAGTGCAAATTATGTGTTTACCTATCAGCAGGTATGTAATTAAAAATCTGTATTATGAATTACTGGATTTTTCGGTTCTTTTGATGCATATCTTGCATATAAACTCTGTCTAGTTTATTAGATACGTTTCATGCTAACAGCTGATTGGTCGAATGCGATCGGATGATTTTTGGTGCCGCCCAGGACCCGCGCCAACGGCAGTTTGGGTTTGCTCCCGGTCTCCGTAGAGAAAACTCAGTCAAAATGTCTTTCAAATTATGAATATTTTCGATTTTTATCGGGTCTAATTATGGCCATCGGTGGATTGTTTTGAGTGGTTTTGTATCGTGATATTAAGGTTTTGATTTATGTGACTAATATTTTTGGTATTTCTATCTTTGCATGTGCACGACGTTGAGATGCAACGCCGTTGGCACGAGGCACTTCCTTTCTTGGCTACGTAGCTGTTGAAACGCGGGACACAGCGAGAGGGTGGTGGCTGGTTCTGGAAAACCCCACAGGTGAGTAATTTCTTTTGATTTTTGCTTAATTCAGCGACTTTACTACTCACCTGTGGCGTTTTTTTGGACGTGCTGTTTTTTTAAAGGACTCATTTCGTCCAAGACCCCGGCCATCTTTGGCTCAAAAACATAGCACCGTTCCTTTCTTTTTGAATGCCCACCATCTTGCTGTTGTTTCCTTGTCGAATATTTTCAAGTTTTTGGTCACGTTAGACACATTTATTTTTCTTATTTTTCGGGTTAAGTCTCGATTCTGTAGTACGGAGCCACTCAGACAAATCTGACACCGATAAATTCAGTTTTCTAGTAAATTCATATTAACTTATATTTTGTCAACTTTCTTAAATTCTGTACTTACCGTTCAAGTATCAAATAAATTTTTCGCGTTAAATTAGATTTAAAATTTCATAATTTCAAGAATTCGGGCTGGAGCATTCTCACAATTTTTTCGTTTAATTAAATATTAAGCACTTTTCTATGCTGGTCAGTTGATCTATCATATCTTAAAATTTAAAAAACTATGCATAGTTCCCCTTAGTTTAGTATAGTTCTAAACATTTAATTTTTATCGTTATTTGTCGATATTATATAACTTTGATATCAAAACTCAATTTTAAATATTAATCTTAACCTAGTGGTTTATTAATTTTTGTAAAAGGCTTAGACCTTGTCTAATGCTATTTTCTCTCTGATTTGTTCATGCTTGCACACCATCTCTGAGGACGCTACGACCACAACGACGAACAACGTAACAAGAGTTGCGTAGGCATCGAGAGGAGTTGCGTTGGCATAGGTGTTGACCCCTGGTCAGCTCTACTTCGGCGAAAAACCCCTGAGAGATCTGCTAGCCACGACAACAGCAGCGCCTACACGAGCAGAAAAGGACCGGAGGAAGCCCTAGCCTCGCCCCGCACTACAACAAGCCTCGTTTGAGCGTAAGCAACGGAAGACGCAGTTCCAATTTATTATTCAGAAGGATTGTAATCGAAGCTGAACAGTCAGAGTTTATTTGTAAAGCCAATTTGATCTTTTAGTTTGTTCTCAAACCAATTTTTAACTAAAATTTAACTTTCAATTTTTAATTAAAATTTTACTCTATTTTTTTTTCGTTATATTTAAATAGTTGCTCAAATTTAACTTCATGCTAAAGTTTATTTAATTATTTATAGTTGTCTTTTAAAAGTTTTGTTGTGATCAATAAATTATATATTGTAATAGGGTAACAAGGTTTTATTGGACAGACCCAGCTATAGCAGACCTCGATTTGTTATAATCATCACGAGGCGTCTCAGAATAAGTAAAATACAGCGTGTCTCAAAATTCACATTTGTACAGGATAGAACAAAAACTAAGGCTAAAACGGCGTTAATGTAAAGTCAAAAGGACCTTAATCGTTGTGTCACAGATTTTTCTCGTACAGGGGTGGACAACAAAAATATACAAGCTAAGAAAGCCAAAAAGACCTTAATAATATCTAGGTACGGGGTGAGACGAAAAACAAAGCCAAAAAGGCCTAATTTCACCACGTGGCGACGCAGATTTAATATCTCAAAATTCATGTACAAGCTGGGACAATGGCTAAAAGGACCTTAATCGATGCGTGACAGATTTTTCTCAAATAGGTGGACAACAAAAATATACAGAGTGGGCAAAACAGCTTATAAAAAATCATTTACAGGGTGTGACAAGTGCCAAAAAGACTTAATTTCATCACGTGATGTATCATAATTATTAAGAACAAGTAAAATACAGGGTAAAAAGCAAGTAAAATACAAGTAAACTACAGGGTAAAATTATGTGTTTTTGTCCGCTAACACCTTGTGGAAGTTCTGTCTCTCTCCAATACACGAGGTTCCCGCTTTCGGGGAATATACCGAAAATTATTACTTTTGATATACATACCTTTTACTTATTTTTATAATGCATCTTACGTTGTATTAAGTCCGTAGGTATATAGTTAAATTATTTGCACCTGCATCAAGGGAAAATATTCTAAATCTTTGTATTACTGCGTGATTGTGGAGACGAGTACGACTGTCCTTTTGGCTTTTCTGTTGCGTCGTGTTTCTATACGCACCCTGAATAATAATTTTTGCAAAATATTAATGCTTCGAAGATTGTTATTTCAGGAACCAATTAGCAGACTATGTGAGTAAATTATTAAAACACCCCGAAAAACACGAAAGAATGCAATTTTTGTCGTATAGAAGTATAACGAAAAATATTTACTTCTATTGTTCTTTTTGTACACTCCGGTATTGCGAATTAAGAGGCGTGATTTTTGAATTGACCTATTATGTACCATGTATTTTTACCTCCCCATCATATTTTGATCAATTTTTACGTCTTTTGCCGGTCCGTTGTGTGTTTCTAGCAGATAGCGTCAATTAATTTTATTTAGATCGATTTTTCGGAAATTAATTTATACTTAATACAACACTGGTAAAGAGCCATTTTTAAAAATCAAGTTTCGTTTTTTGTCCATCTCACAGACCGTTTTGAGATTAGGGGGTTTAGTATGCCATCCGTCCCTGCGTTTTAGCTTAAGAATTCTTGTATTATTAGAACAAATATCGAAATTTTGAATTCCTATACGACCAATACATGAATTCTGCGACTTCACATGATCTTTTATTTTTATGTAATATTTTGTGTGTTTATTTGAAGATTATCTTTCAGGCTCGTGTATAAGGTAATTATTACGAAAAAATATTCAAAGTCTTGTCTTACTACGAATTAAGTATGCATATTTTGCCCAATCTGTACGGTTTGTATCGGTCGGTTTGTAGCATATAGCAGAGAACGTCAATTAATTTTGTTTGGATCAATTTTTCTAAATAAGTAATTTTTACTCGCGTTTGCGTTGGTAGTTCAGTTATTGGGCCAGATATCATAGTTCGAAATTTTGTATGTGTTTTTATTCCCATTGTATATAAATTTTTGATACACCTTGTATTGGTTTTTGGCCAGCCTTTACGCAGTCTGAAAATTCAGAGAATTCAGTGACGTCACGTGTTGAGATATAATTTTCTTAAGTTTTTATCCACTCTGTATTTACAATTTTTTGAGTACTCTGTATACATTTTTGACAGTTTCCTTTGAGACACCCTTTATTTCCCTTATTAATTATGATACGCCACGTGACGAAGTTAGGTCTTTTTGGCTTTTGTCACACGCGTGAATTTTGTTGTCCACCCTGTTGGTACTTATGCGGCCTGAAAAAGATTCTGTGACGTGATGAAATTATTAAGGCCTTTTGGCTTTCCGTTGCACCGTGTTTTGACGTACCCTGGATATTAATTTTTATAATATTAACACCATTAGGTTGAAAATCCGTAACGACCGGACGACTTCGACGATTTTTGTTTCCGAAACGGAAGGCAGGTTTAGCAGATTGTAAGCAAATTATTCAAACTACCCGAAGAATACGAAAACGCTTATTCGAAGTCGCTATACTCCAAACTGACGGAGGTAATAATTATTACGAAAAACATAACTGTTGTTGGGTACTTTGTACACTCTGTTACTATACGAACTAAGATTTTGACCCTACATAATATCTTGACCAATTTTTCAATTTTTGCCGGTCGTTTTGTAGTAGAGGAATTAATTTTATTTGGATACATTTTTCCAAAATTAATTTATACTTAATAAAGAGATATTTTTACCCACGTTGTAGATTTTTTCGTCCAGGTTGTAGGTCGTTTTGAGAACGAGGGTTTAGCATATAGTTTGTTCTTGCGTTAGTAGCCCCGTTTTTATTTTTTTTGCACGTATAATATTTTGAGTTCATCTGTATATCTGTAATTTCTGTGTGTCTAAGACATCTGAGAAAAATTTTGTAATGTCACGCCGCGATTAAAGTCCATTTGTTTTTCGTATATATGTTTTTGTCTCGGTATATGAATTTATATACAGACGGTCCATTAATTCCGCGATGTCACAAGGTTAAATTATTAAGGACATTTTGGCTTTGATTTTTTTGTCACACCCTGTAAGTACATGAATTTTGATACACCATATATTCTTAGCTCTACGAGGTCACGTTCTGAAACTATTAAGGCCCTTTTAGTTTTGCCTCCCCAGTGGTCGTAGGTTCGAATCCTGGTGCCTTATTTTACTTATTTCTGAAATTATTAATTTTAAAAGTGTGGAATTTAGACAACTATTTTGCCAGACGTAGACATCCGCCCGTGTCGATGGCCGCAACCTACTTTTTTATTTTTGATTTTGCTGACGATGCAATATTTGCCTTGTATGTTGGAAAAATTATGGCAAATACCATTACCAGCGGCCGGTGTTGGCGGACCTGCGTTTTCGTAGCTGACTTTATTTCACGATGTATTTATGCATATAATATGAGGTCAAATTTTTATAACAAATTAATTTTGCGAAAAGTTTTGCCTCTCTTTCAATATACTTTTTGACTAAGTCTACACGTTGTTTAGGAAAAATGTCATTTGGTATCTGTGGACTCCGCGTGGGGTAACGTCTTTTTGGTTTTCGTTTTTTATACACGCTGTACCTACAACAAATTTTTTATTCGTCTGTGGTTAGAAGGTCGTTTTGAGATTGGGAATTTATTACGTAGATTGTCTCGCGCTGGTAGTTTTAACTTAAAATTATTGTTTGAGTCTTATAGCAATAGAATATTTTTTGCTTGAGACGCGTAAGACCGTTTTGGTATTGGTTTTTGTCGTCTATATAAATGCCAAACGCTGCGTATACGTCAAAACTTCGTGTAAACACCAAATGCAGCCACGTAAACGTCAAAACGCAGTGAAAACGCCAAAAACGTGCGGTTAAAATTACAAAAATTGTTTTTATAACCACAATATTATTTATGTTTTATATCTTCAAAAATTCTAACACGGACAAATCTATATAAAAAATAATGTTATCATTAGAACAAATACCATGGTACACAATTTTTGCAAGTGTTAATACGAGTAAGGTCCTTTTAGCTTTTAGTTTTTGTCCTATCCTGAATTTTGAAATACCCTGTATTTTACTTATTCTTAATTCTGAGACGCCAGGTGATAAGGTCTTTTGGCTTTCTTGTGTTTTGGTCACCTTGTATATTTTTGTTTTTCAGACCTGTACTATTTGAGCAAAATCTGCGACGCAACGATTAAGATCCTTTTAGATTTAGATTAACGTCGTTTTATCTTTGATTTTTGTCCTATCCTGTATAAATGTAAATTTTGAGACACCCTGTATTTTCCTTGTTCTTAATTCTGATACACTACGTGATGAAATTATTAAGGTCCTTTTCACTTTCCCATGATTTAACGCATCCTGTATATAATTTCTGACATATCAGTTTCCTTTGAGATACCCTGTATTTTACTTGTTCTTAATGATTATTGTAAATGATTTTTTATCAGCTGTTTTGCTAACCCTGTATATTTTTGTTGTCCACCTATTTGAGAAAAATCTGTCACGCATCGATTAAGGTCCTTTTAGCCATTGCCCCAGCCTGTACATGAATTTTGAGATATTAAATCTCGATTGACCGCCGGAAAGGGGGCGGGGACTAGGAGGAAAGTGGAGGGGGGCAGCGTAACTATCCCATTACCTACTCGCCGATTCGGCAGAATCTGCGTGTGATCGGATTGGGCACAGGGTGCAGCTTTTCAGCGAACTTGTGTTCTGGTTCGACTGCGAGGGGGCTGGACGACAGATTCCTACGGGGATCTCGCTGGAGTGTTGATGGTCAAGCGGTTTGTTGGAGGGTGGGTATCCACTCTATCAGCCACGCACCTAATTGGAAGGACCAACAATCTGTGAAGGAGAAGTCTGGGAAGATTAAGTACAGTCCCGAAGCAACAGCAAGGACCTTGAAGCCGCAAGAAAGGCCATAGTAGAAGGAAAAGCCGAAGAAAAAAATTAGCGGTCATCCCCTGCGAGAGGCGCCGTGAGATAAGCGACAAGATGCGGACAGCGGCAGCCCCAGTTCGTGGAAATGGGACAAGGTCAGCAGCCATGCTATTGGTCGATCCGTGCCCCGATGAGGAAGTATGGTCGTCAATAAAAGTGAGGACCAGTGCAGCAGCAATAGTTGGTGGAATGGAGCCCCAATGAGAAGTTGATGGTTGGTTACCCGTGGCAAGAGAGGCTCGTCCCCAACCCAGAGCTCTAGTTGGGCGCTCATGAAGGAACCCCAGGCGCCGAGCTCGCTAATGCTCCGCTGGGCCATTCACCGAGTTTACTAGAGTTCCAATGAGACAGTACATACAGAGGCGTCGAGCTCGCTGGTGCGAGGGTTAGTTCGTAATAAAATTACCGAAATAGATTTAATATTATAAAATTTGCCTTAGGGGATAACAGAAAAAAATTTAATGGAAGTTTATGTCACCTCGATGTTCTAGTGGAAATGGAAAAAGGTTAGGTTTTTTTTTTTTTCGACTCTTAAAATGGTATTTTACAAAATTTTAATTTATACCAGTGTGAGGTCGTCTATATCAAATTAAATATTTTAGTGGAATAGGATGGGAAGCAATAATTATTTTTCGAGATTTACGCGCTTTAAAGACAACTTAGTTTACAAAATAATATTTATGACCGCGCTATAGTTCATTCGGGACTGCCTCCTACAAGTCAATAATATAGTTAAAGATAGAATACGTATATTATAGGCCGACGGGGCCGATCAAGCAAATATATTCGACAATATTTCTTTAGAATAAGACCCTGCCATATTAGCTCCCAGTGTGTCGGGACCAAAGGCTCGGCATAATTACCATGAAGATGATTATGCTCACTGGCCCTTGGCCAGGAAATGTGGAGCATTTCCGAATTAGTCTAAAAAAAGAAAGAGGGAAAATCAGGGATAGGGATCATTTTTTCAAGTATAAAAAGAATGACATTACTGTAGGATAATCTGGGCGATTTTTTTGAAAAAATACGGCAATACGGCGAACAAGGCGCCGAAATAGCGAAAGTTTAAACTATATAGAATTTTTTTTAATTTAACGCACTATTAGAAAAATATTAAACTTACGATTCATGATGTTCACTATCATAAAACAATAAAAAAATTTTAGACTCTTTCTTTTTATATGCCGAAATTAATGTAGACTAATCCAAACCCAATTTTTATTTTTTATTTTTGTTTCACGCGTGTAAACAACCAACTACACGAGGAACGTCAGACCAAAACAATGTACCTATACCAGATGTACCAGGTGAACCAGAAAAATGACCAGCAGCATGCATGAAATGAAAAGTGATTAGGAACTGTACCAGTGGGCAGATGAACTCAAAAAATCGTGGTAGTGTACAGGGTGTTCCCGTATATTTCGACCCACCCCTAGAGCCTTTATTTTTCGAGTTAGAAACAAATTACTTAAATGAAAGTTGTAGGGTTTTTTCTGAACCGCTAGGATCTGTTACTAGATAAAACAAATGAGCGTCGCAAATTTACGAAAAAATATAAACTTACTTTTTTTAATGGAACACCCTGTATATTTGTGGATTCTTGAATTGCACGCATTTTTCCGATTCCAACAATATAAATATGTTATATGTCTAATCACTCGCATGATATTCCAAATTGCAGATAAATACGATCTTTTTATTTAATCAAGGTTGCCATGGAAAAACATTTCAACTTAATCAAGAGCATTCCTGTCAATCCATTATTTTTGGAACAATATACCTTGGTACCCTACAACTTTCATTTAAGTAATTTTTTTCTAACTTGAAAAATAAAGGCTCTAGGGGTGGGTCAAAATATACGGGAACACCCTAGTAGTGAGGCAAAGCGGGTGCACCACCATTCCATCTCACTCGCACTCATGTATTTTCCCATATAAGATAACGACAACCGGTGCGGTCTTATCGCTACTTTTGGTCTCTCTCCCTCGGCCGTAGTCGCGGCGCGGCGTTGCCGGATCCTCGATTCTGTCGTGTAGGTGCGACGTTTCCCTTTCCTGGAATGAAATAAAAAAAGCCCGTGGCTGGAATCGAACCTGTTCCGTTCGTGTCCCGACCCCGTCGCTCCGGCCAACTGGGCTATCGCCGCACGTCGAAGAAGTGACCTTAAAAAGCGCAAACTAGAATCTCGCCGACGTCATCCGTTCGGGCGCGCGCGCGCTTGCACCTCGAGGGACGCCTGTCAGGTAGCGTGAAAGGATCCGGATCCGGGGGCCTGAAAGGCGGAGGAGTCTTGAGATGTTGGAAAAAATAGGGTGACCAAAAGTTCAGAAAAATATACAGGATGGAACGAGAAGAGAAATATGCGAAAAATATTAAGAGAAAAAATATGAACAAAAGTTAGGTTAAATATGAGAAAATATACAGGATGGAACAAAAAGAGAAATAAGTGAAAATATTAAGAGAAAAAATATACAGGGTGACCAAAAGTTAGGTTACACCAAAAGGTAGGTAAATATATGCGATGTCTTAGAAGAAAATGTCTTGGAAAGAGTTCCTTAAAAGCGGAGAAAAAGTTGCAGGGTGGACAAATTGTTCACAGAAAACATTTAAGCGGTTTTAGGTGGAATGAATAATAATTGATGCAAAGTGCATGTTTTCTTTGTTCGTTAAAAATAGAATGCGATGTAATGTTTCCGGAGACATTTGATAAAGCTCCATAAAATCAAACACTGCAGAAAAGTCTTCATTTAGTCTCGTTGTTTCTTTGTGGCAAAATGGGTTAAGTAATGAGAAAGCTTCCTAAAAATTAAACCTCTAATCAATTTTTTTTTTCAGAATTTATATCATTTATTAAGCAAAGGGTGCAAACATTACCAGTAAGTTATAAAATTAAAACTATATCATAATTTATGCGTATTTTGTAGTATTGCCTAATGTATGGGAAAAAGGGTGAGGCGCCCTTTGGAAAGGAGGGGGCACCCCCCTTCATAGGGAAACATGGATCATATTACGTATTCTTTTACGTGGAAGGACCCCTGGGGGTTGTTTGGGTGTACCCCAAATGGTATAACAATAATTCTTGTTATTTAACCCTTGTAAATCCACTAAATTTGTTTCAGATTTGGTGCAGAATAAATAAAAATTAAACACAACAATTTTTTTTATTTTCCCATTACTCCATCCATACAATCATTAAAAAATATCCTTTTAATTTTTCTAAAGTGAATCACTAAGATATATGTCTTTTTAAATAGATAAAAAATTACTCAATTTTTTCCCACTTGAATGCTCGATTTATAATAAACAAAACAGTGAATTTCTTGTCTTAGTGAAATGTTATAAAAATTCTTAAGAAAAAGTAAGTTTTTTAACCAGAATAAAAGATAAAAAGAATGGATTCGTTAAAATTTGAGTTTCGATGGTGATTAAAAAGATAAGAAAAAAAAATAAAAGATACCTATAGATATACAAATTTTTTTATTGTTAATGGGTATATAGGTTCACAAAGTCAATATTTAAAACTTTAACTTAACGAAGGAAAAAAAAGAATACAATAATTACAAATATATTTGGGGTAATTTCATGGGTTAGGTATACAGGTTCACAAAGTCCTTATGTATAACATTTTTTTTAGCTTTAACGAAGACAAAAATACAACGAACGCAAAAAAGGTCACAACGAACGCAAAAATACAACAAACGCAAAAGGATCACAACGTACGCAGAAAATTATATAAAAAAAATCTTATAATTTCGCAATATTTTTACATTTTCCAACACCACATTTTTTAAAATTCAATAGCCGAATCGTCGTTTTCATCATGCATATTTTCAAAACATTGATTGGGATCAAATAAATCGAAGAGGGGAGTTCTAGAACAATCTCCGCACCATTCTTTTGGATTTTTAATCCACCTGTCCATGACTTGAAAAATATATTATGGAAACGTTCCGATGTTATCTTTGAGGATTTTGCGTTTATGGTCAAAACTGCTTAAGGCGTTTTTATTAACCGTAAACGAATAAATATTATGTTTTTCTGACCTTATCGTATTAAATTTGGAATACAGGTCCGAAGAAGTACCGAAAAGAATGTCTTTATAATTTTGAAATGTTAAGTTATTAACAGCGAATTTTCCCACACCCTTAGCTTTCTTTACCGAAATTTCCGAATCATCGACTTCATTGTGAAATTTGAACGCGTACATTTTTGCGGCCAGGCCGACAAATTCTGAAATAATTTTACCTTTTGCCTCGTCTTTAATATACCCGATTTTCTTCTTGTTAAATGTCTAGCACAGAAATGCCTACATAAATCGGTTTATTAAACAACAATTCGGTTTTTTCCATTTCTACGGCTATCAGATTTTCCGAGAAAATTTACAAAGAATCAAGATTGGGTTGGGCAATAAGTTTTCTGGCTCCGTATCTCCCGTCCCATCTAGTGACTAACCTAATATCCCTGTTATTTCTTATATTCTGGAGCGTTTTACCGTAAATAATGTAATTTTTTCTTTTGTATAAATCCTGTTCAAATTCTGATTTTGCCTGAGCGCGCAAACCCGTGTCTAAACACGGGTTTGCGTGCTAAATCCATCTAAATCCATATATTTTTTTAACCAGGCACTTTGTTTAAATTTTAAATCCCTATGAATTTGCATCAATTTAATGCCCAAATTTAAAGCTTGGATAAGAAGTAATGTACAACGTACTTTTCTCTTTTGAAAAATGTGCTGGTCAATTTCTTAGGTTTTCCCGGCGTTGTTTCATAGTGGTGGGGGAGCAACGGAAAGTCTCTGTGTTTTTCAAAAAGTTCTTGGGGATAATCGAGCGTTACTTCTAAAATATACCCAATTCCTTCGCCCCAACCGTTAATATCAATACCTGTTTCCGTGATATATCCGTGTCTAGAAGATTTTATGAGCATTTCAATTTTTTCTAAATCATGTTCCCATTCAAAATTGGAGACGGGAAGTGGACAGGACATAGAAAAACCATAAAGGTTATTTACATCCCCATAAAAAATGTATGCGTCTGGGGATGATTCGTCATAATTTTTCATGTATTTATTATTCGCTTTCGCGTATCGATTGGAACAAATAACGAGCCCTCCTCTAATGCCCTTTTCGATAAACAAAATCATATTGTAATCGGTCAACAATTCCATTTCAACTTTCGTCATCTTTAACATGGCTTCCCAGGAAAAATGAGCTGCGGTGAAGAAATGTGCAGCGTCTAGACCGTAATTATTAATGCAAAAATCGCGATAGTTCTCAAAAATGTCCGCCAGTAAGATTACATCTATTCGGAGATATAGATCGCTATATTGCCCCAAATTTTGTATTTTGAAGGTTTTCCAAACATTTTGAGCATGCAGGTATTTTTCATCGGAACTTGTTTCTCCCGTCAATTTACTGTTAAAATGGTGCATGGCGGGCAGTTCGTTTTCACTTAATTTTGAAACGGAATCAAGATAGTCGTAGGGAAACACGCCCTTCTTAATTCTTAAATTAAATTGTTCGGGGTCTGGAAAAGTCTTACGGGTTAAAACGAACTGATCGGCATTGAGCGATTCGGCTAATTTTTCCAAGGAAGCGGGTAAAAATCTCAAACTGTCCAAAAATCGCATATAAAGAGTTCCCGACCTTTTACTGAAAGAAATAAATTTCACCCGTCAGGTGATTGTGATCTAAAACTTTCGGGTTACTTTCCGAAAATAATTCATCGCAAATCATACACCTGATGACGTTATCATGATTTATTTGCTGTTCTAGAGAAATTTTTGACATTGGTAATTTAGTTTTTAATATGTCCTCAATTGTTTTCATTTCAAGACGAATTTTGTTAACGAACAATTTTACTGGGGCTTCTCCCCTGTATATCTCAAAGTGTGATAATGTTTCATCGAACGAGCAGACTACCTGATAAGCTATACTAAAAGGTTCATGTTTTTGGTAGGGATTGGTGTACGATTTCGAGGGATTATTTTCGCAATTTTCTATATTGACCGTTAATCATTCTATATCTGCATAAATGGAAAAGGGAACCTTTACGGTTTTTTTGATGTCCTTAAATTTTAAAATGTTTTCATTTTTATTAGGTAAAATAATTTTCACTGGATCTACTCTTTGACAATCCTCTAAATGCATCGTTAGTTGTTCATTGGAATTGAAATTACACAAACAGCGATCACATATGAATTTTTTTCGTTTATTTCCACTAATTTGATTTCCCGTCAGAGTACCTAAATCTAAAATGTAGCAAAAATGTCCCGAACTCGATCTGAACTTGGTCAAATAAAGCAAATTTACGTGAATTTGCTTAAGTTCTTTTGTATGATAGATCGGACCGTTAATTTTTTTCTTTATGCTATCGTACCCAAAAACATTCACCGAAATGGTAGGATTTTGTTTTTCAAATTTAGACAAGTCTGTTATTTTCATAGGTAGTTCAATGTTTCTCAAATTTAAAAATTCGTAATAATTTTGCGGGGAGTCAGATGGATCGGTGGATCTAATTTTGGTAACGCCCGCCAATATGCACCAAACAAAACAACGCCTATCTACAGATTTTATATTTAAGATACACTGTTTTCTTTTTAATTCCGCAGGTAAATCGATAAAAGATCCCCCATTTATCGGATCGTACTTATTGATATTAACAGTTAAATTAATAATTTCTTTTAAAGTCCATCCCGAATCGCCCTCTTCGAATTCAGACATACTGTTCAAAATAAGATCAGTGAAAAAGGTAAAAACATCTTGTATGTGCGTTTCCTCGATAATTTCCTTGTTTGGTGTTGAAAAATGTTTAATTTCGCTTATTTCAACCTCTTCGGAATCCCTAACGGTTTTCTTAACAAAAACAGCGTATAAAATAAAGTTACACTTGATACATTTTAAACGTGACAGAAAATAAATAATCTTACGTTTAAAAATCGGGAAACAAGCTGACAGAAATTCATCGGGCAGAAGGTAGCCGCCGCTGTTGACTAAGGCATCTGTCACCAGACGTCTTTGTAATGCTGAAGTAATCTGTAAATACAGGAAGATGTAGAGAAAAAATTTTTTTTAAATAAACCAACCCAATTCACTTTGCTTTCTTGCTTGAAGACGTTTCCGGCAATGGTGCAGGAATAGCGCCGCCCACCTTTGCATTTCCCAGTTTTTGAAAAAGCTTAAGTTGAAAGGATTCCAACGTCGCCAGGATGAATTCCAATCTTCTTTTTTCGGAGAGTTTTGCTGATCCGAGAAGGAGGCTTCTGCAGCGATCGATGTATTTTCCATTTTTTCCGATTAGGTCCGATAAATCACCCTCTGTTTGCGCCAAATAATACAAGTTTTGAACGGATTGAATTGTGCTGTGATCCATTTTGTGTGTTTATCTGTACAAACGGTTCTTTAGATTTTCACCGGTAAAAAACACAAAAAAACTTACTGTTTATCGGTTCGGGTTCTGATGTCGATTAGCGCACACTCTTGTCCCATCACCGTCTTCACCTCCTTCACCACTAGCAGCATTTTACCGGCCCATCGCTGTTTGAAGTCCTCCACGGCCGCCCGATCAAAAACGTGCAGGAATCTCTTCGGCAGCCAGCAACTAAATTCACCCAAATTGACTAGGACGGCTTCTCCAATTTCCGTGTGTTTTCGGTCCACGTCCAGAATTATGTACTCCGTGCCCAGTTCCAGTTCGACTAATTTTTTTATCGGATTTAGGTTGAAATTAAGCGCCTCTTTCTTGAAATCCATGAGGAAGCTGTTGACGCGAGGAGACCACAACGAACAATGACACAATCTCGTTGTCGTGAGAATTATTTCCGGCGTTTTTGGATGCAACTAGCAGTCTCAACCTGTCCACTAATTCGTTTATATCGTCCCAGTACACGTATTCTATCGGTTTCTTGTTAAAAGCCAAGTTCATACCCCCACCAATCGATGACGATGATTTTGAACGTGTACTAGCTTTCCTTTCGGGTACGGGTATGGAGCTAGGTGTTCTAAAAAAAGGTTTAATAATTTCCATGTACTTGTGACGAGTAGTACCCTTCAATCTGCCAAGCGAATCGAGATGAATTCCAGTAAGAGTTAAGATGGTCTTATATTTTTCCCTGTCTTCCTCGTTGCTGATTATAAAGCCCTTTTGTACCTTTAAATTTATCCTTTCCGTCGACAATAATATCTCCTGTCGTTTTATCAAAATCGATAAGTTTGTTTCCTAGAAACCATTTTGACTTGGAGGCATCATAAAACGGCCCATACACCTTATCTATAAGCTGCGATTTATCGTGATATTCTCCGATATAGGGTTGAGCAATTTCCGGGTATGATTCCATATATTCTTGAAAAACTTGTGGTGGATATTGTGATGTGTCAACATCGTCATCACGCAGCGTCGTCTCGTCAGCGGGACGAATGGGATCTTCCCAGTAGGTTTCATCTTAAAGGAAAGGCGAACGAGATTTTTCAATGCTGGCTTTCAACGCGCCGAGTTTTCTGTTTATTCTGTCTTCAATTCCTTCTTCTTGCTCTACTTTTTCTATAATTTCTGGTACTTCTTCTTTAGGTTCAAATTTTAAGTTATCGATCAACGATGTATTGGCTTCAATCTTTCAAGTTTACGTGTTACCGGTTTAAACATTTTCTCGAGAGATTCATCCTGTTCGAATTTCCCCAATTTTAGGGCCGTATACTATTTTCTGATGGATCGCGCGAGTTCTTTGATTTTCTTGGAACGTTGTGCCTTTAGGATGTCTTCTTGCGTTGTCAAAGGCATATTGACAAATGATTAATTGCGCGATAAAATCAAAGTTTTATATATTGATCGAACCCCTTTCTATAGCGCCCATTGTTCAAATTAAAATCCTTAATAATCACCAAAGTGCCATAGTTGTCGTTCCAGCACTGCGAACATAGCCTCTTAAATTCTTCATAGGTTAAATCGGGCGATACGTGCTCGTCGTACACATGCCTGAGATTAAGATCATCCTGTCTAAATAGTACAATGACATTACCGTTATCGCGGATCAATTGTTTAGGCATTTTCGAATAAGTCTGACAGAGATAGGCCACATCTATACCCCTGTGTCTACCCATGGAATAGAATTCCCTTATTTTATTTTGTCTATCGCTGGCCACATCGTCAAAAATGAAAATGGAATTGCGACGAGCTTCCGATGGTTCTATAACCTCCTCATTATCTTTAAAAGGAAAATAGCCCACACATTTGATATTTTCTAGAACGTTTTGCAATAATTGATATTTCGGTTGGTACAGATATTTACTATACACATAGACGTTTTCGAATTTGAGTCCGTTCGGGTTAAATATTAAACTTAGTAGCGCGTTCGTTTTTCCGCAGCCGCTAGGCCCGCAAAAAATCGCCCTTATCGAATTTGGTAGCAGTTTACCATGTTTTGATTTTGAATGACCTTCCTCCTTTAAAATATCCAAATTTTCAATGGGAAGTGCCGTTTGTTGTTGCTGCAAACGCATCTTAAGTACTAAGGAAAAACTCGGGTATTTCACTCTTATATATCGCTCCCTTTACGGTTGCCTATAACGTTTTCGGGTTGTCTGTCAGGAAGTATGAAATAAAAGACGCATTTATTGTCAAGGAAGATAAGCTCGTATTTTATTGATTATAATTTTTGTACACAGCGGACATGTATCTATCGAAGGTGAACACTTCCCGCAAAATACTAGATGTCCACAGGGCACAAGCAAAATTTCTATATTATTTTCATAACAAATTTTACATGAAACATCACATTTATTCGTAATTTTCTCACAGCTTAAATTCTCATCCTCCACCACGGCGTTGGGGCGAATTTCTACGGTGGCAATGGGTAGAATTTCTTGTGTCGGCGTATCGTCATCCTTTGTATTTAATATAAAAGGACAGCTGGGGCTCCATCTTGCGTGATCTTGTAGAGGGTTATCTTCGACTTGCCATTGATAACCTTCGATGAAACAGTACGGACACTGAACGACATCCTCAAAATTTGCATAGAAAAATCCGGTCTCAGCTAGTTTTTTGGGTGAAATTACGGAAGTGTGCGGCCACGTTTCGAAAGATTGGAGTCTATTGTATAGATTTCTATAGTCCATGCTACTGCCTTTGACGAATCACTATCGCGGCCCTTTGAATCGTTCTAACAGTCGATTTCAAGACGAGCAATGACAGACATACCGTTATGTAGTAAATGAATCCCAACACTGACGATGCATCTATTAATACGGTATCCGCACAGTTTTTACTTTCAACGTCACTATTCAAAGATTTCCACACCGTATCTCCATGAGTGCGATTTTTGAATATCGTTCGCAACTTATATTCGGTGATATTTTTGTGCAATGTAATCATCAACACCGATTCCAGATCTGACGGATATAAAGACAGGCACTTATCATATTCATCTACACATAGACCGATTTCGGCCACATCACTCGGTTTATGAACATATAAAATATTATTAATTACGGCGCACAGTATGACATAGTCTGCTCTCAACAACATTTTGATATTAAATGAAAAATTCGCTCGGAGATTTTCTTTTTATGAAAAGGAGTGGGGGAGGATGAAATCATCAGGCATTGGCGTTACATATATTTATTTCAATTTTTTAGGCACTACATTCCAATTCTTAAATCTATTTTTATTGGTAAAAACGTTCCTCTCCCATTTTTCTTCAAGATCGAGTTTTCCAAACATTGCAGTCATTTGATTACGTGACTCACGCATTTCCAGTAATCTTTTCACCTCTTTGATTTCCACTAGATGATTCTCGATGCGGTCGTTAAGCGACATGGTCCTTCCGTAGAAACGTGTAGACCCACTCGTACAATTTTTCGCAATTGTTTAAACTGCACAACCATTTAGTTTTTTCGCTGTGGTACATACACAGTGGTACTGCCCTCTCGTATTTCGGTATTTCCAACCAATTACCATTCACTAGATTCTCCACATTTATTATTTTGGCTGTTTGGTCGACGACGGATCGTAGGAATGTTTCCTTCACTTTTCCCTTGACATAGACGCAGTCGACATTGAACAAAAACTTTTCTATTATTTCTCGTAGAAGTTCGTACGCCACATAGCCGCTCGAGTACCAAAAACCCAATAAATTTTGCTCCAAATATCGCACCTGTTTTTTATCTGAATCACCGAGTGTGAGAAAATCCCTGGGTGGTTTCAATAGCACATGTAACGTTTGTTTGTTGATTTTAATTGACAATTCTTTGGGGTAAAAACACCCCTCCAACGTGAAACCCTGAACATCTACTACCACTACCTTCATCGTCTCATCACCAACTAGTTGGCAATTTCTAGATCACGTTCCTAACAATTTCACTTAACGGCAAAAACCCTTAGTGCTCTCTATGTCTAGTTTTACGTCGACCGTATTGGATTTCATTGACTCATTTCTTCGGGAACAATCGATGACAAAAAGGGAAGCATCTTCTTCAAAATCATTATAGCTTAGTAGAGGTTGTTTGTCTCGAACGTTCGTAAAAAATGGGATAAAATTCCACATAGTTATGGTAGGCATCCACGTAGTCGTTTTTTGCAAAATTCAATCTGAGCCGCTCGAACGGACAATAGTCACCGTTCAATATTAATCTTACATCATATATGTCCACGCGATCGAATCTTGACGAATCCTCTTTAGCGTTCTCCTTACGATCAGTTTGAAACCCTACGATAACATAACGGGGACTTTCCACGGCCGCCGAAGTTTTGACAGACCAGATTTCTCTTTGCGAGTCCTTGGTACGAGCCGGAAGCTCGTGCACTTCCCATTTTCGAAATGGAATTATTATAGGTTTATCCAGTTTGATTGATTCCAACAGATCTAGCCTAATCATGTCGTTTGGTTGAATATGTTTCACTTTTAATTCAATGTTATTGTCAATTCTGCCGTTAATTCTACCGTCGTGTCTGGCGTTTGTTTCAACATCAAGGAGTTGTTATTAGTGCGGGATCTTATTAGTCTTATGATTTGCTTCCCACAAATAGCGTATTGATAATCGTTAAAAATTCCAAATAAATGTTTAAGTGGCATTCTTATATTGAACGTTCCATCATCTGCTAAACCTTCATGGGGATAAGACCATCCTGAAGTTATCAGATATCTGTCAGAGTTGGGAGGATAACACAAATACGCTCTTATGGCGCTTACAATTCCCGGGTTTCGCACGCTCTCCAATTTCTTACTATTTATTTCGTAGGAGACAGAGTCAAATAAAAATCCGGCGGCGTTATTGGCGAGTTTACATGAACCAGTTCCACCGGTCTTAGTTAACTTTCCCTTGATACAAATTGCCGCATCATACATTAATAGCCAGGAATCACCTTGATTAATAGTAATCTCCACTATATCATTGTTCATGAATTATTTAACAAAGGGATAGTAGGTGCGCGTCTCCAGCCGTCGAATGGATTCGTTAAAATTTGGGTTTCGATGCACGTCGAAAACTAGGGGCGTTAGAGACATTGTAACCGAGAGATTCCAAAAATAAACGGTTCTCGAGAGTAAGATTTTTACCACGATCTAAACACCTCAAAGGTGCGGCAGGTTGTGATCCTCGCGAATAACTTCGATCGTTTTTATATGGTTGGTATCTGTTGTCAAAGACTAGACCCATCAAGATAATCTCTTTAATTCCAACCTGACAATAATTTCTTCTCCCCGAAAATTTACCAATTCAAAATTTTGATCGAGAATCGACAAGGTAATATTATTGATTTCTCGCTTAGTCACCGGTACGTAGAGAAGATTTCTTGGCGTTTCGTCAATGGCGTAACCGGGATCGGCTCCTATCGCAAACTAGTATATCGTACGCGTGGGACGATTATTATAATAAGCTCCGACTGTTATATTACTGTCTATATGCACGGTTCTAACTTTAACGATGTTTACGGGTAAATTCGACTAATGCAGTATGCCCGGCTTTAATATACGTTCCGAGAATCCCAAAATTTTTCCTATCGAACCTTCTGTTTGAAAATCTATCGAATCGTTTTGACTATAAATCTCACACTGGAGGGTGCTATTGTTGGCCTTTAACGAAAACTCGTTTTGAGGTTTGTCTCCTTTGACAAAATTTAATGATTTAATTATGTGAGATTCTATAACGCTAATCTCATATGAACCGGTGGGAATTTCTATGGTCTTTCTCTGATTATTTTTATCGATGAAGTAAAATTTGTTTATGCCCGCGCTCTTGTCAATATTCGGTATGCTGTTGTAGGAGTGAAATCCTAAAAGAGCTAATCCGTATTCGGCGCCCTGATCTAAATAGATTGGCTTGTCGAAATCAATAGATAACGTGGAGGAGGTACCGTGCACAGTGAATATCAGCGACGACATGAGTAGATAGGCTATGCCGGTTCTAGCCCACTTTCTCCATGTACTTCTTATAGGGCCTAAAACGTGGTAAAAACGTGACCAAACTTTCTCCGGCGCGACGGCGCGAGACCCCCGACTTTCTCCCACATCCCCGTCCAATCAGATCGCACCGACTAGGGTCTGCGCTAGCCCGAGGGGTGCCGAAGATGCCCGAGGGGTACGACCCCAGCGCGAGGTCATTGTCAAACCGTCCGCCCGCGGCGAAGGTTCGCCCGATGTCCAGCCGCGACCTTCGGCCGGAAGCAGAGACATGTCTCGACATGAGACTCTCACCGACGACCCCCCTGAACGTGGAATCTCGCGCCTTAGCAAATTGAAGTTCATGCCGTCACACCCCCTTTACTGTCGACTCACCGCTGCCGACAGGATTCTATTCTCACTTTCTTTTTTATTTTACCAGGAAAAATCGGCGGCACATTCTAAGTGGTATCTGCATTCAGTCTTCGCATGTTTTGATACACTGACCTATATACGTTCCAGTAACCTAGCAAATAATTTCTAGATACTAATAAAATTTACAGCGCGAAAAATGCATTACTTTATAAAAATAAAATATGTCAGAGCAAACGTTATTATTCGCTTGAAAACATTTTACTTTGCAGCGGCCAGCTGTCCTGATTGAATTTAGTTTCGAAGAAATCAACATACCTACATCTCAAAAAATTCACCGCTGGACCAACGCCCAGAAACATATTTTTTTTATTCAGAGTTATTTTTGCGTTTATAATATGCGGCAAAGTTTTGTTGTGACTTGTCTGGAATACTGAGAAACCACGCGGCAGCCGTGACCTTCGAGCCGAGATGCCGCGATCAACGTTTTTTAACGACGAGTGACTAGTAAAAAAACTTGCCGGTCAACTGTTCAGCCCCGTTTAATAGATTTAATTTAAAAAAATACTGGGAAGTCCGAAGCTGTTCCCCAAAATGTAAATTTTCAGCATACAACCTAAAAGTTCAACTTTTACCTTGGGAATATTTTTCGACTAAAAGAAAATATTTTTAAACACCAAAAATCAACTAGATACACGTCCATACGCTTTACAGGGGGCAAGAAATGCTACTGTGCGAGATTTCGCTCAAAAACATAAAACGCTAGCCCTTTTGCACACCCCCAAAAATGTGACTAACATTTGCTAAAATCAACGCCCCAACAAAGTTTGATCTATTTTGTCCTGGCAAATGAAAATATTTTTAAACACCACTTTCTATTGTCTACAAAATACGTTATGTACCAAAATTGTTGATACAAAACAAAAATGTTTTGCTTAATAAGGTACTTGAACTATAAAATTAAGTAATACTTAGCAAAATTGGCTAGATGTATCCAGCACAAGGTATATTAAAAACTATGAGCACCGGGTGCTACCAAACATCTTTGCTCCAACGATCCAGTTGCAGGTTTCTACAGAGAAAAAATACAGAAAATAATTTGTGATAGTTTCACACCTAGTTGCATACTTTCCAGCGATCAACAAAAAATCTGAAAACAGTTCTATCCGTTTTTTTATCACTAAACCAGGTATCACACCTTCTATTTTATACAAAAATATGTCCTACCTGTTAGACAAGGGGTGACTTAGCGTGCCCGAAAAAAGTTTTGCTTAATAAGGCATTCGAACTATAAAATTGTACGATACTTACCAGATGTATCCAGCAAAAAGTTATACGTACTCCCTGTCGGTCAACTGTTCAGCCCCGTTTAATAGATTTAATTTAAAAAAATACTGGGAAGTCCGAAGCTGTTCCCCAAAATGTAAATTTTCAGCATACAACCTAAAAGTTCAACTTTTACCTTGGGAATATTTTTCGACTAAAATAAAATATTTTTAAACACCAAAAATCAACTAGATACACGTCCATACGCTTTACAGGGGGCAAGAAATGCTACTGTGCGAGATTTCGCTCAAAAACATAAAACGCTAGCCCTTTTGCACACCCCCAAAAACGTGACTAATATTTGCTAAAATCAACGCCCCAACAAAGTTTGATCTATTTTGTCCTGGCAAATGAAAATATTTTTAAACACCAGGTGTCAAACTTTCTATTGTC
The DNA here is from genome assembly GCA_963920635.1 of Pseudeuparius sepicola. Lineage (NCBI taxonomy): Eukaryota > Metazoa > Arthropoda > Insecta > Coleoptera > Anthribidae > Pseudeuparius > Pseudeuparius sepicola. Next base: position 74,484,567 of record OY987299.1, on the reverse strand, counting down.
TACAAAATACGTTATGTACCAAAATTGTTGATACAAAACAAAAATGTTTTGCTTAATAAGGTACTTGAACTATAAAATTAAGTAATACTTAGCAAAATTGGCTAGATGTATAAAGCACAAGGTATATTAAAAACTATGAGCACCGGGTGCTACCAAACATCTTTGCTCCAACGATCCAGTTGCAGGTTGCTACAGAGAAAAAATACAGAAAATAATTTGTGATAGTTTCACACCTAGTTGCATACCTTCCAGCTATCAACAAAAAATCTGAAAACAGTTCTATCCGTTTTTTTATCACTAAACCAGGTATCACACCTTCTATTGTATACAAAAATATGTCCTACCTGTTAGACAAGGGGTGACTTAGCGTGCCCGAAAAAAGTTTTGTTTAATAAGGCATTCGAACTATAAAATTGTACGATACTTACCAGATGTATCCAGCAAAAAGTTATACGTACTCCCTGTCGGTCAACTGTTCAGCCCCGTTTAATAGATTTAATTTAAAAAAATACTGGGAAGTCCGAAGCTGTTCCCCAAAATGTAAATTTTCAGCATACAACCTAAAAGTTCAACTTTTACCTTGGGAATATTTTTCGACTAAAAGAAAATATTTTTAAACACCAAAAATCAACTAGATACACGTCCATGCGCTTTACAGGGGGCAAGAAATGCTACTGTGCGAGATTTCGCTCAAAAACATAAAACGCTAGCCCTTTTGCACACCCCCAAAAACGTGACTAATATTTGCTAAAATCAACGCCCCAACAAAGTTTGATCTATTTTGTCCTGGCAAATGAAAATATTTTTAAACACCAGGTGTCAAACTTTCTATTGTCTACAAAATACGTTATGTACCAAAATTGTTGATACAAAACAAAAATGTTTTGCTTAATAAGGTACTTGAACTATAAAATTAAGTAATACTTACCAAAATTGGCTAGATGTATCCAGCAAAAAGTACCCCAGTGTGGATATAGCAAGAAATTAGGCAAAACCCAATCTCAGATACATTTGAAAAAGCCTCTGAGCACCGGGTGCTACCAAACATCTTTGCTTCAACGATCCAGTTGCAGGTTGCTATAGAGGGAAAAAATACATAAAGTTCAGAAAACAATTTGCAAAACAGTTTCACACCTAGTTGCATACCTTCCAGCGATCAACAAAAATCTGAAAACAGTTCTATCTGTGTTTTTTTATCACTATTAAATTATTACGCGTTAATGAAACTTTAACAACGCGTCGACAAAAAGTTAACAACGCGGTAACAAAACGATAACAACGCGCTAGCGACACGTTAAGCATCTTAATTTAAATTTTTGTTTCACACCTAGCTGCATACTTTTACCGATCAACAAAAATCGGAAAAACAGTTCTACATGTTTTAATCCGTTTTAATGGCAAGCGAAATTATTCATTATTTTCAAATTAAGGATATTATAAATATCATAGGTAAATTGTTCTTTTATTAGGTGTTTTAAAAAAATTGTGTCAAGCAGTCGTACATGGTTCATATGCATTCGTTTCGCCACCACCCTAGAGGTAGAATGCAAGGCGCGTTTTTTTACATGGTTTCCCCAGTAGGCCTAATCCATGTTTAATCAAACAACATCTCATTTAATAAATTTTATTAAAGATAATTGATGTATAATGCAGTAAGTTCTAACTTATGTTAACTAGTAAATTATTCTAACTAGATATTTATGAAAAATGGTCCCATGTTCAAAACGTCTCTGTGACACTGCGATTTTCGTTGATGATGGATCTCTTCCAATTTGACCCTTAGATATTTCCTCCTCAGTTTCCCCATGTTTCCATATGCCATTGTGATTGCAGTTATCCATTGTTTTATCCATTTTACCAGTATACCATATCTGATGAATCGCTGGTAGCAAAATATTTAAAGCACTAAAGCACTAAATTTATATAAATATACATTAAAACCTATACTATAATTAGTCAAATTATTCTACACTTAATAATAGGTTTTATTATATTTAAAATTTATAATACATTTCTAAACCTATATAACTAGTAACAATACTTTAAACCCTATCTGGTCTTTAACATTAACTTATTAAATAAAAAACAAAACTCATAATTTACGTCATGGTTGGCAGGTGATTTTCGTCTGATTTTCTCACAATCCATCCTCCATCCTTTAATAAAACCTTATTAGAGGTGATAATTATAAATTCATTTTTATTAGTGAAATTATCCTAATTCCATTTGTGAATAATGACCCCATGGCAGTGTTTCACAAGCAGGCAAAATATATCGTTTGTCATCGTGAGGGCTTAGAGCAATTTTTCTTGTGTAATGGAGTACACTGTGTGCTTCTCAGATCTTATTAAATTTTGATTAACAGATTTTTCGATATTTTCCTCTAGACATTGAACATAGTCTTCATAAGTTATTTTTCTCCTAATAACACCCTTCTTAATTCCCTTTATCTTTTTAGTAAGTCCCCCTTCTTGCGTAATTTCTAGGATTTCATACTGTGTAAAGCCATCTTCTAACTTCAGCTTCTGTTTTTGCTCATCTTCTTTTGTTCTCAAAATTTTCAATGTGTACATTTTTGATCGAAGTCCCACAAAATCGGTCATAATACACCCATTGTTTTCTTCTTTCATCATTCCTAGTACCTTTTTGTTGACAAGTGGTATGCCATAATTATTTTCTGGAGGAAAGTCACTAGTATCAAAATACTTGTGACAATCTCTACGTATTACTTCATAAATATCCTTGTTTCGAATTTCATATATTAAAGAATCTGTGTCTGTATATAAAATCGTGCAATTATTTCCAAATTCCGGCTGCATGTATCCATAGTGAAAATCAAAGATAGTAGTTTTCGCTAAATCCAAAATTGCCATTCCTACGTATATCGGTTTGTTAAGAAATACTTCCAATTTATTTAGTTCGATTATTACGAGGTTTTCTTCAAGAATAGTTGCCGTTTTAAATTGCGGTTTTGCCATGAACGCCTCCGCACCATATCGTCCCTCCCACTTATTGAGCAGCTTTACCACAGAATGTTTCCGAACGTTTTCCATTGTTTTTCCAAAGACAGCGTTGTTTAGTAGTTTAAAAAGATCTTTTTCAAATGCATTGGTGGCTTGGGCGCGGAGTTTGGTGTTGAGATCTATGTATCTTTTTAACCACGACGACTGTTTAAACCTTAAAACTCTGTGGATCTTTTTCAAGACCAAACCAAGATTCAGAGCCTGTTTAAGCGCTCTGTAATGTATCACATATTTTTCTTTGGTGCAAAGGGTAGCCATTAGTTTTGTTTCTGATTTATTCCCGTGTCTCCGATGTTCTGGACAGAAAGGTAGATCTTTGTGTTTATCATGAAGGGCCTCGGGATACTCTAGATCAACTTCTAGGAAATACCCAGTGCCAGAATTGTCTGCCAATTTTTCAATATTCAACCCCTGAATCTCCCTATCATCTAACCATCTAAATCCACCGAAAGGAAGAGCCTGCGACATAGCCCACCCATATTGATTGTTAACATCAAAGTAACTTAAATATGTTGTAGGTTTTTGTGGGTCATAGTTAGGCATATATTTATTATTAGCAGCGGCGTCGTTTGGAACATTGGCTGAGTCCCCCACGTATTCCTTTCTCGATAAACATTACTTGATCGATATCTGTAAGCAACTCCAACTCCACTTTTGTGTACTTTAACATCGAATCCCAAGTGTACCCAGGCAATGTGTAGTAGTGAGCGGGATCTAGTTTATGAGTTCTCATACAGCTAGCTCTAAACGTTTCGAATACATCAGCTAGAAGTAATATATCAGTTTTTAGATATAGGTCGGTATACTCCTTTAAAGTTTTGCACTCAAATTCACCCCACACTTTCTGCGCATGAGCATACTCTTTTTCATATATTGGTCTCTCCTCAAGTTTGTTATAGAAACAGCCTTTGGAAGGTAGTTGAGTGTAGTCTAATTTCTCCATACAATCCATAAAATCGTAGGGGAATACACCTTTTCGTGTTAGAAGTTTAAAACGTGATTCGGGAAGTTCCGAGAAATTACCTCTGAGGATTGGGTACTCGGAAAGATTTGAGGCTAAAGAATCCAATCCTGCAGACATAAATCGGAAATTATCGATAAATCGGAATTTCACTAGATTTTCAGGAATATGTTTGGTGAACGATATATATTTTTCTTTATTTTTAGGAAGCAACTCTACGCGCCCCTCAATATCCTTGGCTATGCTCTTAATCACAAAATGTGCATCGTAACCCGATAGATTGTGGAAGACTATTGGTACAACGTGAGTGTCTTGGTAATTTATATTACAATCTTCGTGGGCAGCGCCTCGGAACTTTCCAGTTAAATGACAATGATCTCTGACTTTCTTCTGTTTTGATGTGAAGGGTTTTTCGCACATGTGACACATTGTCGAAAGATTAAAGCCCATTTTTTGCTCCGCTGTTAGCTTGTCCATCGGTATAGGGCACAGAAAAACTGTCTCTATATCCTCAGGCACTCCTCTCAGTTCTTTAGAAAACCATTCCATGCAATCCAGCCCAGTATATGATCTGTAGAATGACAAGCTGTCATCGTAGCTGCATTTGACATAGTAACCAATGCTGCAAGGTACGTGTTCTTGGTATTTACTGTTATCATCTGTTTCTTTAAGGAGGCTTTCTATATCTGCATAAATTATGAAGGGAACCTTCTCCTTATTTTTGTAATTAATAAATTTAAGGATTTTGCGATCTTCGCTTGGCATCTTAACTTTGCAGTCATTCATATTTTTGCAATCTTCGTAATGCGTTGTTAGTTTTTCCTCGGTGTTAAAGTAATGAAGACATCGGTCGCAGAAGAACTTTTTCTTTTCGTGTTTGCTCAGCTGAGTTGAAACGAGGCGAGAGGTCCTTGATCCAACAAAAATGATATAGAATAGATGTGCTATCATTACTTCCCTCCTCATTATCCTCATCATAATAAACATTCTGTATCATTAGAAGATTAACATGTTTATCCACTTTATTTTTAGTAATGTAAACGGGCAAGGTATGGAGCTTGTTTCGATGCTTGCGCAGACTGTAAACATTTATGGACATGTTGTTCAGTTTTTCGAATTTTGGGATCTGTTTAATGGTCATTGGAAAATGTATTCCATTCAAATGCAAAACAGACGATGGGTGGGGGTACTTGGTTGTTCGCTGGGGGTGTTTCTCAACTGGATACAGAGCCGAGGTCACAGCCCAAGCAAAGCAGAGGTCATCCTCGTTCTTCACGTTGATACATGCCTTTTTTTATTTTGATTGGTTCGGGCAACTCTATGTACGATGACCCTAACAGGGAAGTAAACTTATTTATATTTACCCCCAAGTTCACAATAGCTTTCAGTGCCCAACCAGATTCCCTTTCCTGAAATTCTTCAAGCTGTAGCAAAGTCGGAGTTGCTATGTGTTGTTTAAACCATTCAGTTAAATCGGTATCTCGGTAGACCGGAGCGTTGGGTGTCGTAAAATATTTCATCTCCTCAATAACCCTGTCGGCCTTCTCCAACACAAATAGTCCACCGAACACTGCATTTATTTTGACTGCCTCTTCCTTTTTTAAGGCGTTGGCAACACGTCGCTTGAATAAAGCACAACAGTCGTTGAGGAATTCGCCGTGGTTCTTGTGCTTAAGATTAGAGATGACTCCAGTGCGAATGCGGCAGGCAAATGCTGATTCCAAATCGCCCCAACTCACACGGTTTTTTGCCGTTTCTTTACTAGATGTTCCAGCTCCTCGTTTAATTTCTTGTTTAATTTGGGTTCGCAGTGTTTTCACGTTTGCCAATGTTGTTATAAGTTTTTGCTTCTCACCAATGGTCTTTGCCGATTTTAGTTGGTGCTTGATATGGCGAACTGCCTT